>CM041779.1:197336178-197483838 GCA_023374045.1 Limonium bicolor | reverse complement strand
GACCCATCCTAGGTCTAACCACCCCACTCTCAGGGTGACTCCTCAGTGGACGCTTACCTGCAAAATAAAAACAGCCCCAAAGGGGGTCAGCACGAATGCTGGTACGTCCTCTCATGGCCCCCAAGCTAATGGGGCTACGACGACTAATTGTCGATAGCATGAAAGTTGATTAGAACACAATCATAATATGAAGCGCAATAAACAACTATTCTCAATGAACAAATGAGCCACACAATGAATGACTTAATTGCATTCCCTCAGTGAGTGAGTTAATCAATCAACTCCTCAAAATCTCAATACCTCTTAACCTCAGTCCAAACCTAGATTGCCTCATTCTTAGTCCTAACTCAATTCTCAGAATACAAACCATTCTTTAATTAGAAGTGGCTGTAACTTATTTAAATCTTAGGATTTAGGTGATCCTACCGCACCATCTTAATGCCACCTACCTTGGACGGGAGTCGGTGTAGCTGGGCCGGCAACCGACCCTAGGCAACAAGTCCGAAGACAAGTCCTTAAGCGGAGGACGGACCTGATTCAGATACCGACCCCCTTTTCCTTAGCATGCATGACTGGAGTCAGTCCCGGGTTCCTCACTTCCTCTTAAGTTCCAGTTAGTGACAATCTTACCAACCATATGTTAGCTAAACCTTAACAGGTGCCAACCAACTAGTAACCAATCAATCATTTCCTCTCCTTAACTCATTAGGTACTAAACGTAGTTAGTAGCTAAACTCAAGCCTCGGGGTTAGTGTAAAGAAAACAACACACGACGAGAGTATTATAAACCGGTTGCATGCCTTATCTTGTATTAGCCATAGCAATTAAACAGATAGCACACAAGCCGAGGGACAGGTCGTTAGCAAGCAGGTCACAAGAAAAACTGTACCGTTCACCGTCGTTTGTCCCGTTGTTTAATTCTCCTCGGATTCCCAACTTCCAAGTCCTAAAATATTCACCCAACTTAGATCATTAAGTATCTTAACATTACTTAATTTATTACCACTAATGTTTACCCCCATTAATCGCTAAGTCTTAATGAACCTAACTTATTTCCTTAGTGATTCATTCCTCATAAGTTCTTACACTTATTCATCCACTTAATTGTCATTAATTCTCACCAAACATGTCTTAAACAACCTCATATCATCATTACCCTTTATTCCTCATCACTAGACATTGATTCCCTTTCTTAAACACAATTATTGGTCCAAACTGTGCTTTGTCCGAACTTGTGTCCGACCTTCCGAAGTTCGGACACAAGTCGAGACTCAGAAGCTGAAACTAGGCACATGTCCGAACTTGTGTCCGGACTTCGGAAGTTCGGACATGGGTCGAGAAAACTCTAAAGGAAAATTCCCTGCGTCCGAACTTGTGTCTGAGCTTCCGAAGTTCGGACACAGGTCGAGGATAGTTCTGTGGAAAAGACGGGTGTGTCCGAACTTCCATGTTCGGACGGAAGTTCGGACATTGGCCGAAACTCAGGAAACTTAGACGCAACAGGGCATGTCCGAACATCCATGTCCGGACGGATGTTCGGACAAACCAGAACATTCACCTTATAAGTCTTTAAACACTTACTCAATTCCCATCAACATTCTTAACACTTTCCATAACTTATCCTTAAGTTCTTACCTTGTTTTCCATGCCTAGTATAGCCATTATTCCCTAGTATTTCCTCCACAACTCAACATCATCTCCAAAGCACATTTTCTTAACTAACATCTCCTAAGTCCTCCTCAAAATCCTTGATTCCTTACTAAATTTTGACATGGCCTCTCTAGAATCTTTCTAAACCCAAACACTTGGTTTTTACCATTCAACAACCTTTAACTCCCAAAATTCGTTTCACACACTCTTAACACCCAAATTACACCAAACTACACTACATCACAATATAGTGCATAATCTTAAAATGCTTGGCACTTAGGGCCTTAAATGACAATAATCTTAACCACTGAATTTCCACATATATTAGCCTTCAACCTGCAAATACACACAACAGGGCTCCCATTGAAATAAAATGCTCCTTCATTATAAACTCTAAACTAAGCTTATTACTTATCCATATCCCAACCCTTAATGCATTAAAACACCTCAAGGTAAGGAATTTACCTTATCCTTTCACAAGCTCCACAACTTTCTTCTCCTTGCCAATGTTCTAAACAATATACCATGACTCTAATGAGCACTAAACAACACACCACCTTAAGGAATAACATCTAGGTTAAAATGTGTCCTAAGGTATTAAAATGAGTATTTTACCTTGAAGTCTTAAGGTAGGCTTGGATATGAACCAACAAGGACCTCCTCTATCCCTTGGAGAATAGAAAACAAGCTAGAACAAGGCATAAGAATGGAGTCCCATGAGTAGAGATTTTCGGTTATGTGAAGAAAAATGGTGGGAACTTGATTTTTCTTACATATTCTTTACCTTAAGAGAATGAGAAGCCAATGGAGTCTCCAAGCTTGAGTTTTTCCTCTAATGGTGGTTTGGCTTGGCACCAAAATGAAGCTCATGCAGTTTTGAAAAAATAGAAAGAAAGATCTTGAGCTAACTAAGAAGATTATGTATTTTGTTTTGGATTTGGAGCCAAAATGAGCAAGATGTAGCCAAGGAAGGATGGAGCTTACATGGAGGTGTTCTTCACGTTGAAGAAGAAGAGAGGAGCAGCACAAATCGGTGGAGAGCAGGAGGGAGAATGAATAAGTGAGGAGGGAGGTAAACAATTATGGTATTTGTTTACTAAAAAGCAAATATTACCCTTCCTTAATTCCCTCCCCTTGTCTAACAAACTGACTCATTAATTTGGTGACTCATCCCCCCTTATAAAACCGGCCCCCATTAAGTAACAAGAGTTACTTAAGTCTTTATTTGCCAATTAATTCACTTATTTTACAAACTAGCTTATTTTAGTTACTATTCACCAACAAGGCCTATTGTTGTGAAGTTTTTGATTTCCCATTGATTTAAACTTCTTAATGTGATACTAATTAGTACACACATATTAATTAAGGAGTAATGATGGACATTTAGCCATTCAAAACCCATTACAAGACAGTTTCTCAAAAATGTGCTTTAAGAGTCCTTAAAGCACAATTTGTGTTTTAACTTATTTTTAAGCTTGGTTTTCTTTGGTTAGCATTGCTCTCCAAAGTTTCTAAGGCATTATTTAACCACCTAACACTATATCTAAGTTTGGGGTATTTCAAGCACTCCCTCCCCACTACTTGAATCTGATCGGCACCAAAGGCTACAGCACATGCCAATAATCCAACTTGATTCACTTGTTTAATTATCTAGTTGAAGTGTGACTAGATTTCCAATTCATTTCATTATTTTTTGTTAAACTAATCTTTAATGTTTCTTTGTTGATCTCCTGCAGGTAATACGGTAGAGGAGTCATAATTGGCTGTAATCTATTGCTATATTAACGTATACTACAAACTAGGATGGGTCTTATTAGTTATAAGACAATTCATTACATAAAACTAGCCAAATACCCCTTTAAATCACGCATGGAATGGGGATCAAATGAGATTAATTTTTCAATTGATTTTTGTTACACTATATTGTACTAAGACCATACTAATATGTGTAATAGGTTCCAGCATTTAATTGGTAGATTTTTATTATGGTAAAAGGTGAAAGATTTAAGGTAAAAATGCTGATTTAGGTACCTTTTTTATCCCAAAATCTCCCCACTTGTACTATGAATTTAGTAATGCCATCAATTGATTTAGATGGTCAATTTATCCACTTTTAAGATTACTAACTCGTGGCTCCTCAAAAGCTTCAAGGTATTTGCGTAAAACGCATTTTCATGACACCCGAAGGTGCGTTTTTGTGCTCTAAGAGTTTTTCTAGGAATTAATTAGTCGCTATGAGTTACAAGTGTTTATTGACATTGTTTATAGTCAATAACAATATATTAAGGTGTTACATTGACTTATATGGGGTTATATAACTTGTAACTCAATTTTCGGGCTAAAGGGGCACTCCCGAGGTAAAAAGGAGCGTTAAGAATTTCCCCCGAGCACTTTGCTTATTTTTGAGGAAGTAACTTGGGAACTCTCTTTAGAATGATTAATAATTATTTTAGGAACTCTAAGAATAATTTATATTGGAGTTCATGCCACTTCGGTACCTCCTGGGCACTCCCGAGGGTTTATGGGGCCCTCATCGGGAACCTCCGAGAACTTTGTCTCTAACTGAGAATCTATCTTGAGAACTTCATCTTAAATTTTAATTAAAGTGTTATTGTGCATTTAGAATGTCGTGTGTAATGCTTTACTTTATTTTATAAGGTATTTCCGAGACTTTCGGGCCTTAAGGGGCCTTTAAGGGAACTCCTGGGCATATTGTATTTTTACTCAGTTCTAACTGAGGACTTGTGTTTTAAAGATCATAAGATGACCCTTGGTTAAATTTATATTAGTTTTAGAGCTTATATAACTTGTTTATCTTAAGGTCGGGCTTTAACGCACGTTTTAAACCTTAAGGAGTTTAGGTGCGTTTTTAACGCCCAAGTGTTTACAAGCTTTCTTAGGGTTTAATAAACCCTCAAATAATATTTATTTACTTATATTTAATTATTTAAATGCTAGTGGGTATTTCAGTCTACCCCCCTTAAAAGGACTTCGTCCCAAAGTCATAACTTATACTTACATATCTTATGGAATCAAGTTCCTCATACCTATTCCCTGTATGCTTATCATTCCTGGGTGTCAATACTATAGTGACACCTCTACATTACATCAGTAATCCGAGTGTACGAAAATCATACTTATAAATAGCCTTACTCATGACATTCAATATAATCGTAACACAAATAACTTGGTAAATACTGTAAAGTAAATAAGTGCTTCCATAAACATCCAAGTGTTACATAGAACACACAAATAATCATTCAAGTGTCACATAGGACATATCATTAATCACCAAGTGTCACATAGGACATACTTATAACCAACCAAATGTCACATAGGACATAACCATCTAACCAATTGCACACATGCGCAACAAACAAACACAAATAACCATACACAAAACCAATATAGACTGCAGATATGCAGGTCGCATGTGGTGCTCTACCCCCCTTAAAAAGGGTTACGCCCACATACCCCTACAAGTATACACAAAACTAATATAAAATTGTTGGATACTTGTCTCGCTTGGAGTCTTCTAGCTCCCATGTTGCCTCCTAAATATCGTGGTTTGACCATAAAACCTTGACCATTCTAATGGTCTTGTTCCTGGTTTCCCTAGTCTTGGATTTTAATATGAGGACTGGGGTCTCCTCATATCTAAGTGTAGGGTCTAGTTCGAGTGTCTCGGGCTCTAAGATAAATCTAATCTGTAAGCTAATGGGCCCACTCGCTCCGTAATAAGGTACGGTCCTACAACTTCGGGCTAAGCTGCTCTTATGCCCAAATCTAAAAATCCTTTCGTAGGTGAAACTCTAAAGAAGACTCGATCGCCTACTGCGGAACTCGAGGTCTCTCTATGGATGTCAGCATATGACTTCCGTCCGTTTACGAGGTATAGCCTTCAAGAATCTATTCATTTTCTGACATGTTCCCTAGTGCATTAGCATGTTTTATTTGGATCCCGTATGTATGGTGAAGGTTATCTACTCTTGTACATTTCCAATATTATTTATGGCTTGTTTAAAAATATAGTGTGTAACACACTTCCATTAATCGCCTCTTAGTTGTAGTTGTCGGCGTTCGGGTTTGTATTAATATTGGGGCATACTTAAAATCTCTTTCTTTGATCATCAGGTCATCATCTTATGATTCTGGTATTTAAGTTTACTGTCGCCATATACGGCTTTCATTTTCAATGAAAAGTATGTGTTACGGTTGAGCCGGTGCATCTATGTATATACAGAAAGATTTCTTAACATTATTGATTCACCAATTATCGGTAGTAGTACACACGATTATTATCGTCTGTTCATCAGGTATACCACAGTACGGTTCTTGTTAAGGTTTCTAAACAAGATGTAGTTTTCTCTAATTGGACATGTTCTTTCAGTTGCGAATCAATTCATGTGAGTGTTAGTATAATGTTTCTACCTTTATATTCTACATGTTTATAGGTAGATTCCCATTTTAATATATTGGGTTGAATTCATAAAGAAAGACATGGAAGTCGATCTTTTCCTTCCAGATGGCAATTTGGCCATAATTTAGAAGGTAGTTTGAGAAACTTTTTTTATAGATAAGTGTCCCTTGATATCATATTCATTTAATAACATGGTTCATGGAATAATAATAGTTAGTTATTTCCCTCACAATTGACTTTTTTCCGACATATGCAGAGTTGTTTAGCTATCTAACCTCCTCGGGGTAAACCTAGACAACTTAACTCTTAACTTACACCTCCCACAACTCATATACTTCATTTTTAAAAAAATTTTTATATTAAAATTAAGAATAATACTTACTTATCACAGAAATATTTGTGACCACTTGTAAGGAGTCTCAGGAATCATCCAACCCTGACGGGGTCAGCGTCAGTTTGAACTATCCTTCCACACCATTTTGTGTTTGGTTTTTCCCTTGATCTGACCAGGATCAAGTTCGACCTCCCACGTCAAATATCAAACATCACATAATTGTCATCTTCAAATTTTTTTTATCTTATTGAACTTTGTGACGTGGTGACTATGTACCCTTTCCTTATTGTTACGACTATTCCAATAACTGACATAATCTATACTTGAATCTAGTGTATTCCTTAATCCCCGGAACTAAGTTCCTTGATCAAATCATCAAGCGGGTAGCCAGTTTTTCCTCTTGGCATAATAGGTAAATCCTTATTAAACATCTAGGCTCATTCTGTCTAATGACTATATCCATTAATCATTTCAACTCTTAAATCCATCATACAAGTAATAAGTTCCGCCATGGACTTGCATACCTTAGAATACTCTCTCTCTTTAAAAGGCTTATCTAATCTCCCACTTATCAAGGCTTGATTATTGCCTATACTTGATTATCATCACTTGGAGCAAAGACAGTCACAGTTAGACTTCAAGGAAAAGTTTTCGTGACTCCATCCACAACTACAGTTCCATAAAGTATTTTTCCTCACCTTAAAGCTTAGCCTTTTTGCTTTTTTTTTTATTTTATTATTATTCCATCTAAAATCCATAAATCAGGTGAACCATATGTTCAGCCTAGGTTAAATACCTCTCAATACCGGTACCTTCTCAAACTAAGGGTTTCCAGTTTAATCCTACCGGTTTGGTAACAGGACAATCCAACTTATTGTTTTATTTCTATCCTTTAGAAACGTGGTTAATCCATAAGCTCATATGGCTTCTATAATATATCCAATTAGATGTAACAATAGAAGATTTATAATCGCAGGACTTAGTATATTTATAATGTTAGGAAATTTGTTTTCTTACGTGTAAAATAATTGTTACAAGCCAAGGGGTATGTTTCCCTACTTTTTTAAAAAAAAATTAAATTTGCACTCATTTTTGTGTATATATTGTTTCACAAAACTCTTATATAACTTACACTGCTTTCATGCAAGTGTCAAGGAGAGTTATTCGTTACTATTTCATGTTAAAAATTTATGTTACATATGGCGTTAACCTTATTTGATTTACTGCGATCTTTATTCGCATTCATAAATTGAGCTGTCATGGAACGTATGCTCGTATAGATCCATAAGGATAGTATAGGACAGTGTTCTTAAAATAGGGTAGGTATATTTATGGTACCCAGCCCTCCGAAATTATCAATACTCCTCAATGTTTTAGGTTTTCTACCTCCAAATTATATTATGTAGCATTTGGTAGTGCTAATTAGGTAGTTCTCCTGACTTCAGAAATATAGATTCCAAGTTTGTTCTCTCCCCTTCATTAATTTAGGAGACTAGCATTGTTATATATTGGTACTGGCTGAGACCCTTGGTATTTACTCAGGTATTTAAAACCCGTGCTTGAACATTACAGATATTTAGTTATATTTGAGATTCTGTTTCTCTATTGTCTTTTTTTTTAAGTTTCGCACTATTTTCTCTCGGAGTTTAATAAGGGATTGTAGGATTTTCCAGTCTCGCACTGAGCGGTAAGCTCGGTGCCTGGGTATCCCATAAAATTTCAGTGTTTGCTCTTTACGTGAGCTCTTTTGACAGTTCCTGTAGTCTTAAGTATTTTATATTAATTAAGTATTTCTGTTCATGACATCTGCTCGTCATTTAGGCAGGTCATAAGTTGTAGTTACTGTAAGTTTGGACAGTTGATAATGCCCTTTGGCAGTCCAAGTAAACTAACTTGTTATTTCTCACTGTACTATCTCACACCCTTTATCCCAAAGATAAACTCGGTTTTGTATTCGGTTTAATACCCTTAATCCTATGGTAAATTAACCTAGATTCTCCACTATAAACCAATGTGTCTCCTGACTTTAAAATAATTTTGTTCGCCCTATCATCCTCTTTTATCATCATATAAAACTCAGCATCATCTCCCTGTGGAGAATGCTACAACTTGTATCCCAATCCTTACCCCCACTCATCATTTATAATTTAAGTTTTGATCCACTCTTATATCCTGGAATATAAATCCTCCAAGGCTTATCCCCAAGTTCTACATTCATTCAAAATAGTTATTTGTTCATTTATAGTTAAGTATTTCTTGAGTATGATCATGCTGGGTCAGATTACTTGGCGTTATGCCTCTTGATATTCTTGACCTTCGCTCATAGGCTCAGGTGACCACGGTCATAGGTAAGGAAAATAAATATTGAAGTATCCCATTAGGTGAGAGGTTACCTAATCAGGTCTCTCTAAATGTTGATACTTACTAATCACATATATAAGTCTCATCGACTATAAACACCATTTATGCATCATGCATTTAGTTTAGGTTCTAGGCTTACCGGTTTCGCGCTAAGCGCTAGCTTCAGCGCCTGAAGTCCCCGTGTACAGGGTATTTCTTCATGGAACTATCTCCTTTCCCCTCCGACTCCCAGATGAGGATGGCTGTCCTCCTCCGTCGTAGTATAAGTATTAGTCTGGGCGCTTGACCTCCTCCGGGTCCCGCCCGTGTCAGCAGCTGGTGTTCTCTGTGAACTTCTAGCTCCCTTGTAAACTCGGCTCCCTGGATTGGAAAAACACTCATACTCCCTGTGACCTTCCTTTTTGCAATAACGCACTCCACCTTTCTTCCTGTGCAATCTACGCCTGGGTGATTCTTTCCACAGCGTTTACAGTAATAGGGTCCGTGGGTTAGCTTGTTGCCTCTAGGTGGTGCTGTTCTTAGTGGTTGAGCATCAAAAGCTGGGCCGGTCAGACGAGGGATCTGCTCCTTCGTCTTCTGACCATGGAAATCCTTCCGCCCCTTCTTCTTTTCTAAGAATTTTTTCCCGCTTCTTGCAGTAACCGCCCAGGTTGCTCCATCATCATCTCCTTCAATACTCTTCCTTTTCTTTCTTCCTGCGTCGGAGTAGTCGACTCCTGGTATATGTTTACAAACTGGCACCCTTGCGTAGTACTGGTCAACTGTTTGACTCCCTTGGATTAAGGTATTGATCTCCTGCCTTTTTCTCTGTTTTAGGTGTTTCGGGGTAGTACTTCTCCCGCAACACTGCCACAAACTCTGTCCATCCAAAGTCCGGTGTAGTTCTACGGTGGCCCTCAACAGTCCGCCACCAAATGTCAGCTACGCCCTTCAGGTTGTATGCGGCGATATCGACCTGTTGGTCTTCTGGAACTCCGACAGCCTTGAACGCCTCAGGTGCTCTGCAATGAACTTCTCCAGTGCGGCGGGATCCAGTTCCCCTGAATAAGTTGGTACTCTTGCGTCTGCAACGCTCTTCAACCAGTTGGTTTCCCTGGGCCGCGGCGGGTGGGGTATGGCTCCCGTAAATTGAACTCCTTGTTCTTGCGCGAAAGTTGCCATGGCTGCTGCTAGTTCTAATACTGTTGGAACATCCGCCGGTGTCCGATACTGCGTCCACTGCTGTCTCCACATGATCCTTCTATCTTCGACATCTACGATAGTATATTATTTCTACTCGGTCGCTTACACCGTCATAGACAATCACATATGTAGGAGACTAACTTCTAGTAATAAAAATATCCCTAGGGTTTTTCCTTTCTAATTCACGAATCCTCACAGACGTTTCCCGTAACCCATATTCCTATGCTCATTGTCCTAGACTCAGTATCTTTCATCAGAGCGGTACTCCGCTCTGATACCACTTTTTATAACACCCTAATCTTAAACCTGTATGACGTCATAACTCGTAGCATAATAAATAGCAAATCGCAGCGGAAAATAAACTATCTAACCTTGGTGTTACACGCCACATCACTCACCTTATGAGTAACAAGGCATCCTACTCTTTCCAACAATACAACTCCTCACGCTGTGATGAACAGATACTAAGCACTTCTAATTATTACAAACCAAAACCACCTAAATGAGCAACTAACTGAATACAACATCCTCCTTAATACATTACAAAGTAAAACTGACGGTGTTTGTTGAAAACACTTCAGCTACCCCCATGTCCCACGCTCCGGCTTGAGTCTTCTTCAATAACCTGGAATTTTTGGCCCATGAAGGGCTCAGCAATCGAAATGCTGGTATGCTAAATGTAGTCTTAAATCATTTGGATTCCTTAAGTCGTTTTAGCCATCTTGATATTAGATTCATTACATAACAATACCGGTTTTAATGATAACAAAATAACTGTAAACACTTAACAAACACATAACAATCCCCTGTACACCCGTTTACAATAGTACACAACACCAATAACCACACAACAATAACCCATAGCAATAACCAATAATCACACATTAATAAACCATAACAATAACCAAACAATACGCGTATTAAACTGTACTTGTTAGTTAGTCACTTGGCTCTTATCCTTAAAGCCAATCAATTAACCTTTCCTATTAATTTCCACCTCAAGTTTCATGTTAAGACAAACCTTAATAACTTATTAATGGACGAATGTCCCTTGTGTTCCATTGGAACTGTTTACCAGCTGACCCTGTGGCCCTGGTTAATTGACCGATCCGGTCTGTTGATGTTATTTTGATCGGCAAACTCAGTTCAATACTGAAGCCCGTTTTAAGACTAGCCTGAAGCGAAGCCCGTCAATCTTGAACTGACGAACAAAGAAGAAGATAGAATATTTAACAAGATTTTATCTAGCTGTTAAAGATAAAATCTTGATTGATAAATTCTCACACTCTATAAAGGGGAAGAAAGTCTAGGTCATAGTGTGGGTTTTTACGCAAAAGAAAATCAGAAATACAATGTAATTTGCGAGAGCAACAATAAGGATAAATATAGAGAAAATCAGAGGGAGAGGGAGTGAGATTATAGAGTCAATTGAGAGAGAGTTTTGCTATTGATTTCGCTGTAAGTAACTTGAGTTCAGAACTCAAGTTACGTTATGTCAAGATAGTGTTCTTGACGTGAGGGTTTGTATTCGTATTGAATACGTGATTGTGTAAGCATTGTTATAAGTGATTATAATAAAGGTTCTACCTTTATGCTATTCTGGTCTTTCCTTCTTTCTCCCCGTTCGTCCTCAGTTTGAACTCAGACCATCGACACCTTCTGAGTTGCAGACTCAGCACCGACTTCTAGGAATCTTCAATTGGTATCAGAGCAAGGTAACCCTAGACGCAGAAGAAACTTCTTCAGGGTTGATCGTGATGAATTCCTACTATGTTAAGCCTCCAAAGCTGACGAAGTTCAACTACACCAGTTGGTGCGAACAGATGGAGGATCAATTAATCTCTATTGATCTGCAGTTATGGGACGTAGTGACTGAAGGTGACCTGAAGCCGAAAATTGAGAAGGATGGCGTCACCAAAGAAAAACCAAGATCCAGTTGGAGTGAGAGCGATAATAAGTTGATAAGCAAGAACAGACAAGCTCGAAGGGTTTCATGTCGTCATTATCAGATTCAGACCAACAGAAAGTCTTGGGCTTGCGCACTGCTAAGGAGGTTTGGGAATTTCTCAAAACCGCATATACTGGAACAGATTCGGTTAAAAAGGCTAAGGGCAAACAGCTCAAGAGACATCTTGATAACTTCAAGATGTCAGACGATGAGACTATATCTGAAACACTTGAGAGATTTGACAAGATTTTGTGTGAGCTCAAAACTGTCGGGGTAGTTCTTGACAATGATGTGGTGAACGAAAGATTTCTGGATAGCCTTGGAATAGACTGGCTAAATTTTACCACACTTTTGGAGTCCACAAAGGATTTATCCAAGTTGTCTTTCGAAGAGCTGGATCAGAACTGACGGTGTACGAAGGTAAGATGAGAGGCAACACTGTTACTCAAACTAAGGATCTGGCTCTAAACGCACGTGATACTACCACAATATCAGAAGATGAGGATTGTGACGTAGATGAGGAAATCACTAAGATTATGAACATCATACAGAGGCTGAGCAGTAGAAAACAAAGGTCAAACCAACAGAGTAAGTCAAAGAAGGGACAAAAACATGTTTTAGGTGTAACAAGCCTGGTCATGTTGTCAAAGATTGTCCTCTCCAGCAGAAGGAAAATTCTCAGAAGAAGATTAAGAAACACACAGATACAACTGTAGCTGCATGGGGACAGGATATCTCAGATACAGACTCAGAACCCGGGGAGTGCGCGCAGATGTGTTTGACGGCAATTGCTCACGTAGATGATGACAACAATACTGAGTATAACATAAAGGAGAAGGAAATCTGGAAGGATACTCTTGAGAAAGAACAGATATTTATTCAGCTAACCTCTGCACTCTCTGAGATTAAATTCTTGAAGAATCAGTATGATACTGAGACTAAAGAACTCAGAGCTAAGGTGAAAAGTCTGAGTCAGTCTTCGACTGGAAGCAAAAATCGTGTCATTGAGAGTCTAGATAAGCCAAGGATTAACTTTATTAGTCCTTTGGAAACTAGGATTCTCACTCTTCCTTGTTGGGCACAGGAAGAGATAAATTCTCTTTGGATAGCAACAAATCGCTAAAAAGAGAATGCGAAACACTCTCAGACATGGTAGCCAAGGCAAATCGAAAGTTAGAACTTCAGACTCCTGTTAATCCAACTTGGTATACAGGGAAGGCGAATTTGAAGCAAATGATGCGGAATAATAACTCAGACAAATGCGGTTTGGGATATAAGTCTGAGACATTCTCTCAGTCTACGACTGAGAAGTTACAGACTGTAACTGCGAGACATCAGCCAAGATTACACTCATGCCGATATTGCCACCAGCTAGGACACAAGGTTAGATGGTGTCCCAAATTGTTGAAAAAACAATTGCGTGAAAAATCATCAAGGCAGAACTCATTTGAAATCAAAAAGATCGCACACTAAAAGGTGGGTTCCTATCAATCACTTTAAGTCTGAGTCAACAACTGATATCAAACAAGTTTGGGTACCAAAGTCAAGTCGGCCCTACCGGACTCGTCAAGAAGGCACTTCACCTCCTTCAGAATTATCATCTCCTTCCCAGTGATCAGACCCTGATGCGTCACTACTACCCCCAATCCATAAGGTTTATGACTTAATTCCTTTTTGATTTGGCAAAAGGGGGAAAGTGGTCTTGAATGTACTCTACAACTCAGGGGGAACATTCATCAATTTAAGACTTACAAAGTTTACTAATTAGTCTTGAATGTATAAAATGATCAGGGGGAACATTCACCAGTTCAATAAGTTCAAGACTTACAGAGTTTGCCGCATCAAAAAGGGGGAAATTGTTGATGTTATTTGATCGGCAAACTCAGTTCAATACTGAAGCCCGTTTTAAGACTAGCCTGAAGCGAAGCCCGTCAATCTTGAACTGACGAACAAAGAAGAAGATAGAATATTTAACAAGATTTTATCTAGCTGTTAAAGATAAAATCTTGATTGATAAATTCTCACACTCTATATAAGGGGAAGAAAGTCTAGGTCATAGGTGTGGGTTTTTACGCAAAAGAGAAAATCAGAAATACAATGTAACTTGCGAGAGCAACAATAAGGATAAATTTAGAGAAAATCAGAGGGAGAGGGAGAGATTATAGAGTCAATTCAGAGAGAGTTTTGCAATTGATTTCGCTGTAAGTAACTTGAGTTCAGAACTCAAGTTACGTTATGTCAAGATAGTGTTCTTGACGTGAGGGTTTGTATTCGTATTGAATACGTGATTGTGTAACCATTGTTATACGTGATTATAATAAAGGTTCTACCTTTATGCTATTCTGGTCTTTCCTTCTTTCTCCCCGTTCGTCCTCAGTTCTGAACTCAGACCATCGACACCTTCTGAGTTGCAGACTCAGCACCGACTTCTAGGAATCTTCACGGTCGAACCAGTGCACCAACGGCAGTGCCTTCCGCCATCCCCGAATGTGGCTGATGGATTTCAAGTGACTCCATTATAGTCTCTCGTAGTGATCACAATGCGTAACCAGAAAGTCGAAACGATCTGGATTCCTCTCTTTATAAGTTAGCCCTTTGTGTCAGTGGTACAATAATCAATACTTGAGTTAAGACTATAACAGTTGACCATCAGTTAGGTTAAATAATACCTTTAGGCCAGTTAGTCTTGCTCCAGTTTAGATGTATAAACTTCCAGTCATAAGACGTTCGCGTATAAATAAAACGCAACAAGGTTGAGCAATACAGTATACAAGATCATTCACATAAAATCACAGATATCGCTCTTAAACAATTAACACATAATGTTTGGACCTTAGGATAATCCTTAGGACATTCAGACCACACAATTAACATACCGTTCACCAAGAAACTGCTAGCTTGTCAAGTTCCTGTTCAGTAGTTCCTTCCCATACGCTGTTATATAAACATGCAATACCGGGTAATATTAAAATAATTATTCATTAAATATTACAGTACTGTCACTGTAATGTTTATACTCGTTGTATAATAACTCCGTATGTTCTTTATTTCCCCCTGTTATTTTACAGTGGTTCTAGATAGTTCAACAGTTCGTTATTTTATGTGATATTCACATGTGATAATGAATTTCCACTGTACTGCATAACTTTATTTCATTAATCATACATCCATAATTATTTTTATTTACTCTTTTATTATATCCCTTGGTCATTTTTATTATAACCAAAATTATTTTATAAACTTTATATTATATTCCTAATATACCATAATACATTATATTACCTAGCTCCAATTAAATTACAAATTTAACCTTAATAATTCGGTATTATATATTATACCCATGAACTTATTAAAATTCCTAAATAACCACATATAAATTTCCGATAATCATAATTGATCCCATTAACTTTTACAACTTACCAAATAATCATATACTTTTATAATTTACTAAATACCCATATCAATTTCGGAAATTGTAAAACAATTATATTAACTTCTATAAATTGCCAAATAACCTTATAACTTTTATAATCCACTAATTACCCACGTTAACCTTTGTAACTATTAATTAACCACTTTACTTTTACAAATCACCAAATACTCTTACTAATTTCGGTAATTACAATTAATACCACCAACCTTTATAAATTACCAATAAATCCCTTAATTTTTCGGTTTTCCCTTATATTCTCCTTTATTCACTTTTAAACCCCAAAACTTTATATAAGTTACATATTGACTTATAACCTATAGTTTAAATATTTTATTTCCTTAAATAACAAAGTAACTCATATCTTTTTCTTAAATTATATTTCCGCCCATATTAAATTCTATTCTTCATATATACTTCCATAATTACATATTCACCCCATAACTTTTATAAACTTAATATTTTATGTCATAAATCATTTTAACCCAAAGTTTTTTGGTCATCACTTTGACCAAGACTTAATTTCATAACTAATACTCTAATATACCTATAAATCATATGTAATTCGGTTTCACTCCCAAACTTCTCAATAATATAAAATAGCCCCAAAACTTTACAAAATGTTATTTTAACACTTAACCACTTATTTAAATTCACCAAAATTCATAATATTAATTCCTACATTATATTATAATATAAATATACCAAACAACTCCTTATGTTCTCGGTTTTTCATATTTGTACACCAAACTTCTCAAAATTTATATTTTGTCACATAACTTATTAACTAGCCATTTAAATACTTGTAACTATTTTAATGTTCCCAAAATTCATAATATAAGTTAATACACTTATATATTTCGAAAATCATCAAATAAGCCATGTTTATTCTCGGCTTTGATTTTATTTGACTATATAGTTTTAAACTTGCTTTAAACCTTATAATAAAACATATAAATGTATATAAGCCATATAACACTTCTAAAAATTATGCTAATGACTTAGAATGATTATAATCTCAAAATAGGACAAATAACCCTTAGATAATTCGGTTCATATTTATATGCATCTTAATTAATTTTGTGACACATATTTATACCTTAAGGTAATAATCTTACCTTGTATGTTATAAATTATTTTCTTGGTATTATAACTCAATAATTTTCGGCCTTAATATTGACAAGGCCTAAACATAATTTTATACCAAAGTTTGAAGCTTAAATCAAGCTTAAACTTAATAAACCTTAATTATATAAACTTACCCCTTTAAATCAAGACAATTCTTGTACTTGATTTTTCCTTGAATTCCAAGCTCTCCAAATGATATCTTGATGAACAAGTTTCGGCTCCTTAATTATATTTAGGAGATCCATTTGTTAGACTTCTAACAAGGATTTATAAATAATATTTGGAGTAATTTTACAAGAATTTACCTTAGGAATTTATCAAGGTATTTTTGATACACCTTGTGATGATTGTAGATCCAAGTTTCCTTCATGAAATAATGAAGAGAATATGGGTTTAGAAGTTCCTAAATTTTCGAAAATACTATAAGGAATTTACTTATGTTTTTCAACATAAAAATATACCTTAACTTGATCTTGTTGTTCCTTGTGTTGTTGTTGAATTTAGGAACCTCCTTGGAGCATTAATGCTTGGTGATTTCTTGTAGGTTTGCTAGGATATTTCTTGCTTCAAGACTTGATAGAATTAACTAGGAAATTACATAAAAATGGTGTTAGGAACTAGTACACCATTAATGGAGTTTATTAACACTTAGGAATTAACTTAGGAAACGAAGAAAAGAGGGGACAAGAGAGAGACTTACCATACGTGAATGATGCATGGGAATTGAGAACTCGCGTATGGTTTTAGTAGCATGGGGTAAGAGCAATCAAAAATCTGTTAGTTACTGTTTATTGACATTATTTCATGTCTTTATTTATTTAATCTGTAACACCCCATCCACAACAACACACTTAATACCATCTGCAGCGGAAAACATAATCCTCACACAACTTAATCCATTGGTGTTACACGCCGTTAACCACCCACGTGGCTAACAAGGCTAATACATACACATTGTATCGGTCTGACGGACTAGATTCCCGAGCAACTACATAATACAATCCTTATCCCATTTCCAACAATTATTTTACATATACATCCCCCGCCGTACCGAGTATTCATTAACCAATGCCGACAACAAATTCGGTCTTACTACACCTATAATACACACACCATTAAAAGGCTACCCATGTAAAACAACCACCCGTCCTACTCTCGAACGGCTTCCAGCTCCTTGTACCTGAAATAGAAAAAGGAGAAAAGGGTGGCCCCCCAAGGGGCTCAGCACCTTTGCTGGTATGGTAATCCCGCAGCCCGTAGCTACCGGGCCACGCACAACTAATTGTCGTCTTAGCATGCGGTTGATTATATTTAAATCATGCATGTAAACCATAACACACATCACATTGCATACACCCATCAATAGGGCTCAACAAACATCCAAGCATCCACTCAACAAGTCCTTCATTGTTTCCTTTAACCCTAAGTGACTCTCCTCTAAACAGAGACACTTCCTTAATAGACGACACCTTTCCATTAGTTGGGTTATCTTTAAACGCCACTTATTATAAATTATGACTTATGTCCACCATCCATATACCACATTTTAACAATTTATAGCACCACATCGCAATAGCAATTGCAGTACAGCACACACATCACATAACGGGTACGGTCCTCTTAGGGACCGTCCCAACCATAATTAGTTCACCATAGAGCCTAGAGAATGTTGCCAACTCATGATAAGCTCGTTACAAACCTCGTTACCGTCTCGTTAAATGAACGGATAACTCATCACCAAGGCGCGTCGGATATAGTAACCCAAGCACACCGTACCACCATTGTATGCCCCAGTAAACCGACGTGAGTCAGTAATATAGCTTTGGTTAAGCTAAAGGGAAGATTGGAAACCCAATGAGTAAACAACCATAACATACCCCAAGAGAGTCGAACCGGATACGACATCGACTCCCGTCCTCACACGCGTGGCCGGAACATGACCGGACTCCTCATCCCCATTAGTACACATATCCTTATCATTAAGTAGTTAGAGCTCTACTATGGAACTTATCACATCCACACACCATTCGGTATCACAACCGTGTTAAACACGCAAGGGAGGTTCACACACCTGCAAACAATAACCATACACAACTAACTCACGCATAGCCGTGGTTAGAACGTTCCCAAGGTTTGGGTCGTTAACTCCGAATACCGATTTCTCATGTGTTCCTAGATTTGGTTAGCTAAGGTTTAACATATTGAGGTTAAACGGTATCGGAGACCAAGTTCGCCACATAAATGAATTACTATAAACTCATTACATGTTTAATCTTACAAGGTGGCAAACACTCAGAAAAACACATTGGCATACAAGCCGGTGTAATCCGGTAGGACACAGGTTACAAGAAAACCATACCTTACACCATGGGTTTATCTTTACCGGGGGTTCTCATGCTCCTCGGTTCATACTTGTTCCTCATGTCTTACTCTTGAACCACTATTTACATGTCAAATGGTTCAATTAATATTAAGGCGTTACAGTAGGTACATAATTGCTACTCACGTACTTACCCGTTATTTTGGTTTAACTTTGGTACTTAAACTCACAACTTTCTCAATCACTTCCAACACTTGTTTATACTTCTTAGTACCTTTAAAAGTCACCAAACAAGGTCTTAACAACATCTAAAACCATTACCCATCAATCCCCCACCTTTGGAACACTTTAAAACACATTTTGGGCAATTTTTGCCCTGGCAAGGTCCCGGACCAACTCTGAAATTCACTTTCGGCCTATTTTGACATTGGTCCTGGACTTGGTCCTGGACTTAAGTCCCGGACCAATTCCTGCAATCACTCTCGGCATGTTTTTTGATGCGGTCCGGGACTTGGTACATATCCTAGGTCCCGGACCCTGCTAAAAACTGCTACAAAGGTCATTTTTCAACCCCAAATCAACCCTTAATCCACCCTTAATCTTTCCATACACTTTCCACAAGTTGCCTACATAATTAAACACCCCAAAACATACCTCAAACCACTCTAAATCGTTGGTTTAATTCACCACCCAATTCTTGCTCAAATTCAACAAATTCGTTTTCTCACATTTTGCATTCTGCACTCTTTTGCATTTCTAACTTCTTCTTGTTAGTTTTTACATCCTACCAACCTCACCAAATGCATCAATGACCATTACACACCATTCCTAGACAATTGCATCCTTAAACCCAAGTTCACTCCTTGTTTCACAAGTTACTAGCACCAACTCTTTTTCTTGAAATTCCAAGTTACCAAGCATCATTATGCTACAGATTTTGCAACCTCTTATCTCCATTCTCCATTTAACATTATAAGGCTACTAATCCACTCTACTCAACACTATGAACACCAAGGTTCTCCCATTCACCAAGCCATCATCACAAACACTCATTTTCTACCGAAATTTCGCCATAACCTCCCCATAACTTAACATCTCCAAAATCACCATCCTCATCAATTTCCATTCCTAATCTAGCCACACCCTTGAAGGGTCCTACCAGCACACCATATCAATCCAAAATTCAACAATATCACAATATAGCTCCAAAACTTAATGACCCAATAACCACAACTCAAATCATTTGGCTCTAAGGCCCTCAATTCAAACCAACATTTCACAACCCCACTAACCACAATCAAGCACATTATTGCTCCAGATTTATTTCATCTTTTTTTTTCCCAAACCCAATTCTAAACATTATATAGCTTAAAGTAGATTTCTTACCTTAATTCCAAGTTCTCCTTAATTCACCCTTGCTCCTCACTCCTCAAAATCGTCAGATGGAATGGAGTTTCCAAACTCATCCCAACATTCAGAAACACAAAATACATTCCATTAATTATCTAAACCCTTAGGAAATCTCAATTCAACAAAAGGGCTTAGAGCACAGTTAGGGTTTTACCTTTGGAGATTTTTGAGAGGGGTTCTCACTCATGAATCAAAGGGGAACTCCACCACCATTGGAGAGTTGAATTGAAGCTCAAAATCAAGAAGAAATCAGGTGTGAGAGAGGGCAAATCGCCAGCTCTACAAGATGGAGAAAATGAGGTTTTTCATGGACATTTTTACCTTGTTTGAAAGAGGGGACTCCAAGCTTCCTTTTTGATGCCATTTGCTCTTCAAGTGGGGAAAACCCATGGAGACGAAACTCTCCTTTTGAAATTCCGAAAAGAGAGAAAGGTAGAGGAGGATGAGGAGAGTTCAAATATGTAATTTGTTTTATATTTGGAGCTTGGAGTTGGCTAGAGCATGAGGTAGAAGAGAGGAGCCATTAGAGCTTGGTGGAGAGCTCAAAATCGCAATGGGGGAAGAGGAGGATGAGTACGATGGAAGAGAAGAGGGAAGGAGAGAGAATAGAGAAATAAGTAAATAAGGAGGAAAGAGAAGATAAAGTATATATTTTTTTAACTTTTCTTTCCTTATTTCTTTTTTCTTTCTTTCTTTATATTTTATTGTGTGTGAGGGGGAGGCTTTTTGACTAGTTAAACCAGCCCCTTAATATATACCGTTGGAGCGTTTTTCGTCCTTTACTGAAATGCTCGTTAATTTACCCGGTTTTAGCACTATTCACAACCGGGCCCGTTTTCCGAATTTTCTCGTTTATTTAATTTTAATAGTTAGTATACTCCATTAATATTTATTTATTAGTATTTAACGAACTATAATTTTACGGGTTCGTTTGACCACTTAAAGTCACGTTTTGGGTTTTCTCGAGAACGCGCTTTAAGATCCTTAGCGTTTTAACGCGTTATTTGGATCCGTTTTCTTCCGAAATTTTCCACATGTATTAGTGTGTAATTAGGGTATAAAAATATTTATAACCCCAGTGAAAGTTTTATACCTCATAAAATAATTAATACGCGTTTTCACGTTTTATGGACTTTTTACGCATTTTCTTTTTTCTTTTTTTGGTTTTATTTCCTCACCAATGATCTTAAGGACTTAATTAGCCTTAGAAATTATAATCACATAATTAATTAACATATTAAGGTTTGGGGTATTTCAATCTACCCACCTTAAAGACTTCGTCCTCGAAGTTCACACTTCCCACATCACCGGTTTAAGATACGGGATTACTTGCAACATAAAACTTTCATAACAAACATATTTTACATCACAACCTCGGACTTAACGGTCCGGATACACACATCCACATCCATACATATAACATACTTACATAGTAATCTCGCGACTTGATGGTCCCGGCTACCTTAACAACATTGTTCCTACAAACAACCTTAGACTCTTAGGTCTGGGTAACATAACAACATTTAGACACTTAGGTCTTGATAACAAACACTTCCGGAATTCAACCACATTAGGACTCGAGGTCTAAACAATTTTATTACATATTACCACACAACATGTCTTAGCATGTATATCAACCAGAAATTCCTTTTCCATCTCTTCATGGGTTTGAGACCCATGTTGAGTACATATACACTGTGATCCCGCAGAACTCGGTCGCGATGGACACCTTCTGGTCCCCGTTCCTTTGGGAGATCAAAACAATTGCATACATCTTTAAAATATACTTCTCATGTCACCGGTCCGAAGACAAAGGCTCATACATCCTCAGCTCGTGAGCAAGTACTATAAAATATTCTTTACTAGGATATATGTATAAGAGAATCCTTTATCCAAAATATTAATCGACTGACCTAGAAATACCAATTGTTTTTTTTTTTGAAAACGCACACAACTCCAAGTCCAATTTATGCTCTTGTATCTTTCTTAACGTGGTTATTTGTGACCACTTACAGGGAGCTTCTAGAGTTATCCAACCTGATGTGATCAGCATCAGTGTTGAACTATCTTTCCACCCCAATTTGTGTTCGGTCTCTTGATCTCATGACAATCAAGTTTCACCTCCACTTCATTTTCACCAACATGTAATTCACTCATTTCCGTTTTCTATCTTTAAAATCATTCTAATCATGATCATAACGTCTCCAAGGGATAGAACTCCGTCTATCAATCATCATCCCAATCCAACTTAATTCAAGTTACCTAGGGAATTTAATTCTCACTAGGTTCTACGTCGGTCTCATACCCCTTCATAAATCACAATACTTTATATATATATATATATATATATATATATATATATTTTTAAAAAATACAATGCATGGTTTACGTTTATGCACCATCGGGGTTTTAGTTCCCCAGGAGTTTCTTTACTCCCTTACACTAGTACCTTCACACACAACTGTTAACAAAATAAACACACTTATCCCCATGGTATTCGCATCTTATGTGCGCAATTACCACAATTTAACACAAATGAATGCGTACGTTTATATAACACACGCGCCAACCATCATAACAAATTATTTTTGTGCAATGCACAACATAGTTCGCGTATAGTTCGCGTACACTTGTACGGTAAAACACAGTAAGCGGCTTTACGCTCTACCCCCCTTAAAAGGGATTACGCCCACGTAATCAATCACTGATCATTGGCTTAAAATGTTCTGCCGTCGTGAAGTGTTTTAACTTCCACGCGGTCTGGTATACAATGTGTTCCGGTTAGAGGGTCTTAACCATATTGGCGGTTTAGTCCCTAGACCAAGAATTCTCATTGGAGTATATCTAACTCATAACCGGTTTCGGTCCTGGCCTGTGAGGCTTCTTAGGCATTAATAACTAGTCATTTATTTGTATTCACAATGCATATTCAGTATCTGAAGGATGGGTTCACTAGCCTCTATTGCAGAACTCTGATAACTTTAGAGTTTAGTTTGCCCCATTCATTATTCTTACTATATTGTATATCTCCAATTATCACCTTTATCTTGGTATAATATTTTCTCAACCGACGCATGGTATCTCTGACCCCGAGCGAATTCGGTGAGTTTCAAAACTTTCCATCCACTTCTCTCTAACTTACTGCGTAATCTGTTACGTACTTCCCACACTTGATTGTTTCCGACCTTCTGTCGGTTGAGATTGAGCTACTACCTAATGTGTAGTGCTCTCTCGATTATTTCCCACACTTGAGATATATTTCATACCGATGTTTGGTATTTCGTGTACCAGTATCATTTCATTGGCACGACCTTGCATTTGCCATGCATCGGTCATTATAGTATTATAAGTTTCTTCCTACTAGCACCACAATTAACTTTTCCCAAATCCTAGCTATCCCACTCGATCATTACTGCGCAAGTGCAATACCAAAACACTCAGTCATACAGAGTGCAGAGGTGTAAACTCCTGACAGTAAATCTCTTATGCGATTGCAATAGGAATTTACACCGTGTTTTACTGAAATCCTTATCACATAATAATTGCCACCGGCTTGCTGCTCGGTTCGTTTGCTATCACATACTGTGTATCTCCACTGGGTTTAACTCACAACTCTGTATTTGTCATACCATCACTTAATAATACTTATACCACGGTCGCTTATTGCACACCGTATCCTCTTTCATTATACAACATCAACTTACACTGCATCCGCTATTATATTAGCTTCCACCATTACTGGGTTTGGCCACTTATTTGGCTGATTTTTAAATATACTATTTTTTTTCGAGCCTTTATGTTCCTTGAGCGTTGTTCGCTACACATTTAGCATCACGCACCTATGGTGGTTGCTATCAGATTTATCACTCTTCCTGTCTACACAACTGGTACAAACATTTCCTTTCGTATTATTCTTATTCAAATCATTCTAGGGTAATGACAACATGGTCAATCCCTAACATATTCCTTGAACTTTGTTCACATAGCTACCGCTCCTGCGGTCTTACAATACCGAGAGGTATCCCCACTCTTAATGCAGTGGTTCGTTCTCCGCTCTATTACTTGTATAATGTATACTTCTGCAACCGATCACGTTTTCTTAACACAAGTTATTGTGGTTATAAGCCTTACTGTCACGATCCCTTCCAAGTTGTCTCTTTGGCAACTTAAGGTCCTACTGTTAAGTGGGTTACCTTTTGCATTTCTGTTACATTGCTCCATCCAACAATGTTTGATTCAAACACCCCTCAAGGATTGCTCCTGGGTGTTGCTAAGGTATGCCATTACATTTGGCTTGCACTTGTGAGTACATTCAGTAAACTTCGCCTTCTTATGTTCTTAGCTGGGTATTCGCTCCAGCTATCGTGTTTTATTCCTGAAGATTCTTAAAACAAATGAGATGTCTTTTCATAACAGTCAGTGCACTTCGCACATACTGACTCTTAAATATTTCCTTGAACAAATTCACCAATTCCTTTAGTCTTCTTAACTGGGTTCCTTTACTTCAACCATTAATGGTAATCCATTGCTTTTTGTTGGACCTTTACTGCTGACCGTAGTATGGAGTCGACTACTTCCCGTGTTTCGGACTCTGCTCGTATACATATATGGGGTATCATACTGATACATTACTACTTACCCGACTAACCCATAAGTAGGTCTGTCAGGCCCACATGCTCCTATCGGAGTGCGGTCGTCCCACAACACAGTTGGTACACTCGTAGTGTCCGTCACACGCCTAGGTGAAGTATTCTGTTGTCAACTCCCTTATATTGTCCTGTGGTAACATATATCCAGTGCTTCCCGAACTTAATCAAGGGAAAGCTTTCCACCGTCGTATCATTATAAACTCCATCCATTCCCTCGGGTTACTACCCTTGGGTTTACCGGTTTCCATCCGGTTGTTCAAAAGTAAACTGGTGTAACGTACCTTCTTGTGGCACTGAGGCCAATGTAGGTCCGCCGGTTTGGTTTAAAAAGAGGTTTGAAACAAAATGGGGTTAAAAGAAAATTTGATTTTTCGAAAGAAAAGAGTTTGAAATAGATCTGAGTTTTGAAAGAAAATTTCCCGTGGTTCCACAACATCTTCTTGCCTTAACCAAGTCTAGCTTCTTGCTGACTGGTGTATTCCCATTTACAAAGGTTAGGCTGTTAAGCCCTCCCACAGTTACGATGATCTCTTTTAACTTCATGGTGCTTTACTAAGCACTAGTAGTTGCTAAAAATTTCCCGAACAGCCCAGTTATAGCAGCACTTGCCTTGGCAAGTGCGCCATGCTAACTGGCTATCGGTTGAACACACACACCGGTCGTGTCTTTGTTCTTCCCCGCACTGTCATCAATGGCCTCGTTGGCCCTTATTTGATCTTACCGTCTTGACAATAAATCTTCTGAGTACTTCTCGCTTTACCACATGATACCCATAACTGGGGTGTTTCCCATTGTGGGAGTCCCCCTTTTTCCTGGAACTGTATCTTCTTCATAGCCCGTTCCACACATTTGTCGTGGTTACTGAGACTTGTCCCTTATTTGGATACTACGTTGTAGTTCCTTCGTCGGTTGGTATACCGTGGGTGTCATTGTTTAACATTCGTAGTCCCGCAGACACTCGTCTCGGGTTTCATCACTTCATTCCTTGCCTGTTGCACGGTCAGTGCGTTGCAAGCTGGTTGTTTTCGACTGCTCGGCATGTCGACCCAGGTTGCCGGAAATTTCATTCTATCTTGTGTAGGATTCTTCCTTCTTTGCTATGAAATGCGGTTAACATTGTTCAGATGGAAACCGTCTCCGGGATTCCCAGTTTTCGGGATCTACCGTATGACAGGTTCTCCGTTCTTACAGTAGTACTTAATAACAGCCAGATCGGGTTTCCCGAGTAAGAGAGGACTTTCATCTCTCTGGCGTTCTTTCCCAAGTCACAAAATGGGGATTGTGGAGGGCGGGAAGGAGACTGTAGGTTTCCCGTATTCACCGGTACTCCTAACTAGCGTATCTCTCACGCTATCACTCAACCCTAACCCAAAGTACTAAAATCTTAACTCGGTACTTCCTAGGCTCGTAATTCAGTCATCAGAGCGATACTTCGCTCTGATACCACTTTTTGTAAACCCCATCCACAACAACACTTAATAACCATCTGCAGCGGAAAACATAATCCATCACAACACTTAATCCATTGGTGTTACACGCCGTTAACCACCCACGTGGCTAACAAGGCTAATACATACACATTGTATCGGTCTGACGGACTAGATTCCCGAGCAACTACATAATACAATCCTTATCCCATTTCCAACAATTTTTACATATACATCCCCCGCCGTACCGAGTATTCATTAACCAATGCCGACAACAAATTCGGTCTTACTACACCTATAATACACACACCATTAAAAGGCTACCCATGTAAAAACAACCACCCGTCCTACTCTCGAACGGCTTCCAGCTCCTTGTACCTGAAATAGAAAAAGGAGAAAAGGGTGGCCCCCAAGAGGCTCAGCACCTTTGCTGGTATGGTAATCCCGCAGCCCGCATGCTACCGGGCCACGCACAACTAATTGTCGTCTTAGCATGCGGTTGATTATATTTAAATCATGCATGTAAACCATAAACACATAACACATTGCATACACCCAACTATAGGGCTCAACAAACATCCAAGCATCCACACTCAACAAGATCTTCATTGTTTCCTTTAACCCTAAAGTGACTCTCCTCTAAACGGAGACACTTCCTTAGTAGACGACACCTTCCCATTAGTTGGGTTATCTTTAAACGCCACTTATTATAAACTATGACTTATGTCCACCATCCATATATACCACATTTTAACAGCTTATAGCACCACATCGCATTAGCAATTGCAGCACAGCACAACACATCACATAACGGGTACGGTCCTCTTAGGAACCGTCCCAACCATAATTAGTTCACCATAGAGCCTAGAGAATGTTGCCAAACTCATGATAAGCTCGTTACAAACCTCGTTACCGTCTCGTTAAATGAACGGATAACTCATCACCAAGGCGCGTCGGATATAGTAACCCAGCACGCCGTACCACCATTGTATGCCCCAGTAAACCGACGTGAGTCAGTAATATAGCTTTGGTTAAGCTAAAGGGAAGATTGGAAACCCAATGAGTAAACAACCATAACATACCCCAAGAGAGTCGAACCGGATACGACATCGACTCCCGTCCTCACACGCGTGGCCGGAACATGACCGGACTCCTCATCCCCATTAGTACACATATCCTTATCATTAAGTAGTTAGAGCTCCATTATGGAACCTATCACATCCACACACCATTCGGTATCACAACCGTGTTAAACACGCAAGGGAGGTTCACACACCTGCAAACAATAACCATACACAACTAACTCACGCATAGCCGTGGTTAGAACGTTCCCAAGGTTTGGGTCGTTAACTCCGAATACCGATTTCTCATGTGTTCCTAGATTTGGTTAGCTAAGGTTTAACACATATTGAGGTTAAACGGTATCGGAGACCAAGTTCGCCACATAAATGAATTACTATAAACTCATTACATGTTTAATCTTACAAGGTGGCAAACACTCAGAAAAACACATTGGCATACAAGCCGGTGTAATCCGGTAGGACACAGGTTGCAAGAAAACCATACCTTACACCATGGGTTTATCTTTACCGGGGGTTCTCATGCTCCTCGGTTCATACTTGTTCCTCATGTCTTACTCTTGAACCACTATTTACATGTCAAATGGTTCAATTAATATTAAGGCATTACGGTAGGTACTAATTGCTACTCCCGTACTTACCCCGTTATTTTGGTTTAACTTTGTGTACTTAAACTCACAACTTTCTCAATCACTTCCAAACACTTGTTTATACTTCTTAGTACCTTTAAAAGTCACCAAACAAGGCCTTAACAACATCTAAAACCATTACCCATCAATCCCCCACCTTTGGAACACTTTAAAACACATTTTAGGCAATTTTTGCCCTGGTCCGGGACTTGGTCCGGACCCGAGGTCCCGGACCAACTCTGAAATTCACTTTCGGCCTATTTTTGACATTGGTCCTGGACTTGGTCCTGGACTTAAGTCCCGGACCAATTCCTGCAATCACTCTCGGCATGTTTTTGATGCGGTCCGGGACTTGGTACATATCCTAGGTCCCGGACCCTGCTAAAAACTGCTACAAAGGTCATTTTTCAACCCCAAATCAACCCTTAATCCACCCTTAATCTTTCCATAAACTTTCCACAAGTTGCCTACATAATTAAACACCCCAAAACATACCTTAAACCACTCTAAGACGTTGGTTTAATTCACCACCCAACTCTTGCTCAAATTCAACAAATTCGTTTCTCACATTTTGCATTCTGCACTCTTTTGCATTTCTAACTTCTCCTTGTTAGTTTTTACATCCTACAAACCTCACCAAATGCATCAATGACCATTACACATCATTACTAGACAATTGCATCCTTAAACCCATGTTCACTCCTTGTTTCACAAGTTACTAGCACCAACTCGTTTCTTGAAATTCCAAGTTACCAAGCATCATTATGCTACAGATTTTGCAACCTCTTATCTCCATTCTCCATTTACCATTATAAGGCTACTAATCCACTCTACTCAACACTATAAACACCAAGGTTCTCCCATTCACCAAGCCATCATCACAACACTCATTTTCTACCGAAATTTCGCCATAACCTCCCCATAAACTTAACATCTCCAAAATCACCATCCTCATCAATTTCCATTCCTAATCTAGCCACACCCTTGAAGGGTCCTACCAGCACACCATATCAATCCAAAATTCAACAATATCACAATATAGCTCCAAAACTTAATGAACCACAATATAACCACAACTCAAATCATTTGGCTCTAAGGCCCTCAATTCAAACCAACATTTCACAAACCCAACTAACCACAATCAAGCACATTATTGCTCCAGATTTTATTTCATCTTTTATTTTTCCCAAACCCAATTCTAAAACAATTAATATATGCATTAAAGTAGATTTCTTACCTTAATTCACAAGTTTCTCCTTAATTCACCTTGCTCCTCATCTCCTCAAAATCGGTCAAGATGGAATGGAGTTTCCAAACTCCATCCCAACATTCAAGAAACACAAAATACATTCCATTAATTATCTAAACCCTTAGGAAATCTCAATTCAACAAAAGGGCTTAGAGCACAAGTTAGGGTTTACCTTTGGAGATTTTTGAGAGGGGTTCTCACTCATGAATCAAAGGGGAAACTCCACCACCATTGGAGAGTTTAATTGAAGCTCAAAATCAAGAAGAAATCAAGGTGTGAGAGAGGGCAAATCGGCCAGCTCTACAAGATAGAGAAAAATGAGGTTTTTCATGGACATTTTTACCTTGTTTGAAAGAGGGACTCCAAGCTTCCTTTTGATGCCATTTGCTCTTCAAGTGGGGAAAACCCATGGAGACGAAACTCATCCTTTTGAAATTCCGAAAAGAGAGAAAGGTAGAGAAGGATGAGGAAGTTCAAATATGTAATTTGTTTTGTATTTGGAGCTTGGAGTTGCTAGAGCATGAGGTAGAAGAGAGGAAGCCATTAGAGCTTGGTGGAGAGCTCAAATCGCAGCATGGGGGAAGGGAGGAGGATGAGTACGATGGAAGAGAAGAGGGAAAGGAGAGAGAATAGAGAAATAAGTAAATAAGGAGGAAAGAGAAGATAAAGTATATATTTTTTTAAACTTTTCTTTCCTTCTTTCTTTTTCTTTCTTTCTTTATATTTTATTGTGTGTGAGGGGGAGGCTTTTGACTAGTTAAAAACCGGCCCCCTTAATATATACCAGTTGGAGCGTTTTTCGTCCTTTACTGAAATGCTCGTTAATTTACCCGGTTTTAGCACTATTCACTAACCGGGCCCGTTTTCCGGAATTTTCTCGTTTATTTAATTTTAATAGTTAGTATACTCCCATTAATATTTATTTATAGTTATTTAATGAACTATAATTTTTACGGGTTCGTTTGACCACTTAAAGTCACGTTTTTGGGTTTTCTCGAAGAACGCGCTTTAAGACTCCGTTAGCGTTTAACGCGTTATTTGGATCCGTTTTCTTCCGAAATATTTCCCACATGTTATTAGTGTGTAATTAGGGTATAAAAAATATATTTATAACCCCAGTGAAAGTTTTATACCTCATAAATAATAAATACGCGTTTTCACGTTTTATGACTTTTACGCATTTTCTTTTTCTTTTTTGGTTTTTATTTCCTCACCAATGATCTTAAGGACTTAATTAGCCTTAGAAAATTATAATCACATAATTAATTACATATTAAGGTTTGGGGTATTTCATAATCTGATTTCATATTTAGCTACAAAAATCTCTTAAGTTGACTATGTATACGGCTGGGTGGAGCAATAATTGAACTTGGCATCTTCTAATATTGTAGTATAATGGCTAAAGGAATGGTGGGAATTAAATATAATTTGTTTTATCATTTAGCATGTGCTTAGGCTTAGTTTTGTATGTTTTATTTGATCATTAGCAGCACTAATCTTGTTTACTTGTGCAGGTTTGCTCGGCTGGAATGAAAATGGAGACTCCACTTAATTGTAGTCTCACGTTAATGGGGTGCTAGTAAGTTAGATTTTGTTTTGTTAATTGTTAAACTAACCAATCATGCTTACTAGTTTAAGTTTCCTTTTGAAATAATCATGCAGCACTCACCCCCCACTACTTGAATCTGACCGGCACCAAAGGCTACAGCACATGCCAATATTCCAACTTGATTCACTTGTTTAATTATCTAGTAGAAGTGTGACTAGATTTCTAATTCATTTCATTATTTTTGTTAAACTAATCTTTAATGTTTCTTTGTTGATCTCCTGCAGGTAATACGGTGGAGGAGTCATAATTGGCTGTAATCAATTGCTATATTAACGTATACTACAAACTAGGATCGGTCTTATTAGTTATAAGACAATTCATTACATAAAACTAGCCAAATCCCCCTTTAAATCACGCATGGAATGGGGATCAAATGAGATTAATTTTTTATTTTATTTTAGTTACACTATATTGTACTAAGACCATACCAATATGTGTAATAGGTTCCAGCATTTAATTGGTACATTTTTATTATGGTAAAAGGTGAAAGATTTAAGGTAAAAATGCTGATTTTAGGTACCTTTTTGATCCCAAAATCGCCCCCACTTGTACTATGAATTTAGTACTGCCATCAATTGATTTAGATGGTCATTTATCCACTTTTAAGATTACTAACTCGTGGCTCCTCAAAAGCTTTAAGGTATTTGCGTAAAACGCATTTTCATGACACCCGAAGGTGCGTTTTTGTGCTCTAAGAAATTTTCTAGGAATTAATTAGTCGCTATGAGTTCCAAGTGTTTATTGACATTGTTTATAGTCAATAAAAATATATTAAGGTGTTATATTGAGTTATATGGGGTTATATAAACTTGTAACTCAATTTTTGGGCTAAAGGGGCACTCCCGAGGTAAAAAGGAGCGTTAAGAATTTCCCCCGAGCACTTGCTTATTTGGAGGAAGTAACTTGGGAACTCTCTTTAGAATGATTAATAATTATTTTAGGAACTCTAAGAATAATTTATATTGGAGTTCGTGCCACTTCGGTACCTCTCCTGGGCACTCCCGAGGGTTTATGGGGCCCTCATCGGGAACCTCCGAGAACTTTGTCTCTAACTGAGAATCTATCTTGAGAAATTCATCTTAAATGTTAATTAAAGTGTTATTGTGCATTTAGAATGTCGTGTAATGCTTTACTTTATTTTATAAGGTATTTCCGGGACTTTCGGGCCTCAAGGGGCCTTTAAGGGAACTCCCGGGCATATTGTTTTTACTCAGTTCTAACTGAGGACTTGTGTTTTAAAGATCATAAGATGACCCTTGGTTAACTTTATACTCCCTCCGTTCTACAATAACTGTCATTTTAGAAACTTGCACACTTATTAAGAAAGTAGGACAATGACGCATGTGCCCCTACTTTTTACTTTTCTATTTAGATAATAATTACTGTTTATAAATTAAATAAGGGTAAATGGAAAGAAGTGTGTCAAAAAGCTAAAATGACAGATAATTTTGAACAAGAATCACATCCTAAAACGACAGATATTAATTAACGGAGGGAGTATTAGTTTTTAGAGCTTATATAACTTGTTTATCTTAAGGTCGGGCTTTAACGCACGTTTTTAACCTTAAGAAGTTTAGGTGCGTTTTAAACGCCCAAGTGTTTATAAGCTTTCTTAGTGTTTAATAAACCCTTAAATAAATTTATTTACTTTTTTAATTATTTAAATGCTAGGGGTTATTTTCAATTTTCTATATAATTTATATAAATATTAGTATATGTTACATACAAATTAGATAAATATTAATATATATTATTCATAATTTAAATAAGTATTGACACTTCTTCGTTTTGAACCAAACAACAACAAAGATAATCATTGAGAATTCTATTCCGTTTCCGTGTAGAATCAAACAGACTTCTTGATTCAGGGGAATCTCTTTCCTTTCCTTTCCATTCCCTTTCCTGATTCCTTTCTGTTTCCTCGCCTCGAAATAAACGCACCCTTATATATATATAGCCCTCACAACGATGAAAACGAATATCCAAATTCAAGCCACTGAGTATTAAAATAATACGTAAAATATAACTACAGAAGTCCAACTTGAAGGTGCAGTTCATGGTTTCATACATCGGCGTGTAGATGGTGCAGCCGGCCGTGTCAAATTTGGTACGGCACAACTGAGTTGGGATTCCAGTCAGCTGTTGACTGGACAACTTTTATAATAGGAAAAATTACATGCCTCACCCATCACGTTTGGCGAAGTTTCACATTCCACCCACGTGGTTTCAAAAATTACTTTCCCCACCATGTGGTTTCCCATGTTTTACATCCATCAACTTTTTTAATTTTGGTTCAATTCAAAAGATGCTTAAACGTTGTCCAAAATTGATGAAACTTTACATGGATGATGCTTAAGTGATATACTTTGATCTTATATCAAATCTGAAGTTTTTTAAGCTTAAATGTGTCCCGTGGGACCCAATGAAACATGTGACATGTTCATTGGGTCCCACATGTCACATTTAATCTTAAAAAACTTTAGATTTCTCACTAAACCAAAATATAACACTTAGCATCGTCTATGTAAAATTTTATCAACTTCAGACAACGTTTAAGCATCTTTTGAATTGAACAAAAATAAGAAAAGTTGCTGGATGTAAAACAGGGGAAACCACATGGGTGGGGAAAGTAATTTTTAAAACCACGTGGGTGGATTGTGAAATTTCATCAAACGTCATGGGTGGGGTATGTAATTTTCCCTTATATTAATTTTACTTGGTTGTAATTTTTAAAACATAAGTCCAAATGTAAAAAAATTAAATCATTGTTCATCTAAATTCAAGTTCTTCAAAACAAAACTAGTCATGGATACGTTTTGAGAAATTTAAAATTTTATATTAATTACATGTACATATCCATATATATTTAGGAGACTTATGATTCATGACATCATTTTAGTGTATCATTGTAAACAAATAACATCATTTTAGTATATCATAATATCAATTTTAATGAATCAATAATATCAAAATTAATGAATCATATCTGCATTTTAGTGTATCATCGCAAACATATAAGAATAATTTTTTTACATAATAATACAACAAAATAATATTTGGTATGTATGAAAAATACACGATTCACCATATACGGTTTAAAATACACCATACAATAATAATATACACTAAAAAAAGATAATAATTTTTATCGGTTCCGAAGTTTGTCATCTAATTCACCACTTATTAGTTAATGAATCATAATATCAATTTTAATGAATCATAATATCAAAATTAATGAATCATATCTTCATTTTAGTGTATCATCGTAAACATATAAAAACAAAAATTTCAAACAATAATACAACACAAACATAATTTGGTATGTATTAAAAATACATGATTCATCATAGAAGGTTTAAAATACAGCATACAACATTAATACTACACTATAAAACAATAATGATTTTTTATGGATTCCGAAGTTTGTATAGAATGCACCACTTATTACTTAATGAATCATAATATCAATTTTAATGAATCATAATATAAAATTAATGAATCATATTATCTTTTAGGGTATCATAGTATACACGTAAAAATAATTTTTTTTAAGTTGTCAAACATATCCATGACTGATCTTGTTTTGAAGAGCTTGAATTTATGTGAGCAATGATATAATTTTTTTTTTCATTTTGGGACTTATATATTAAAAATTACAACAATTTAAAGTTAATATAGTAAAAGGCAGCCCAGTCAGCAAAACAGTCCAGTCAGCAGATGACTGAGACTGTCAAATCAGTGTCCCACTCCTAAGCAGAGTGCCGGTAGCACGTGGCATCGTATTTGCCTTCATAAAAATACATACCTCAAACAATGATTTCGTAAATCATAATCACATATATATATATATATATATATATATAGATACAAAAGTAAGAGTGGAAAATTAACGTGCATAAATTATTATAGTATATATATATATATATATATATATATATATAATTATGATTTCATAAGCTTTAATCGAGAAATTTATACAAAAAGTCAAACTTTTATACATACATATTATGAACTTGAGTGCCATGGAAACACAAACTCAAATATATTCAAAGATGATAAAGTATAATGCGGTAAAAGTAACCGGCTGCCTTAGTTAACTAGTTCATAGCATAATATTATAGCGTATACAATTTAAAGGGAATTTGCATAAGATGACCATATATAATACTTATTATAAGCTTTTATCATCATATAGGTAAAAAAAGAAATCGTTTCAACCGAATACTCAAAATAAGATATAAAAAGCTCAGTTATCCTGCTTTCATAGAAGCTATGTACGAACTCACATCATATTTGTTTATATATATATAAAAAAATTAAGATTTAAGAAACCAAAACACACATATACATAAGATGTTGTTTTATACTTCTACTTGCAAATGTTTGGTGCGTAAATATTTATATACAGAAATTATAAGCTTAAGATCATCAACAAAACTTTATCAATAACTTATATGTATACGAAACACACAAAGATATCCGATTTCAAATATTCGTTTCCAGAGGTCTACGACCGCTCGTGAACAACTGGTAGTAGGCAGCCAAATTCCAAGTTTGCTGAAAAAATATAATAGACAATAGGTTGAAATATATGAGGTAGGAACATCGACAGGGAAACAAAATCAGAACTAGAGTAGCAGCAATCCACTATATCAATAAGCATACTCGCCGAATTATAAGTACTAGTTTGCCAAAATTATAATTAACGTATCACCAAAGTAGACAATCAAACATAATACCATGGGGGTTTAAGCGGAGCAAAAACGTAAATCAAAACCATTCCCGATTCACATCGAAATCAAAGATCAAGGCAAACACATTCAGAAACGAAACAAGACCTAGAATCCCCATGGGTGAACACACCCATATCGAATCCATCTACCATCTACCTCACATCCGAAGCAACGCACAAATCTACGGACTCCACTCAGCAGACTCCTCGAATCCCCACTCGAATTCGATAGACAACAAACTGAATAGTCCTGAAATCAAAAACAAATCTGAAATGGGGAAGAAAACTAACAAGATCATATACGGACAAACTCACACTCCACAAACCTGACTGACGATGGAAAGACAAACATAATTCCCTGAGTAATTAGTCCAACGATTCCACAAATAACCATAGGGAGGAGAATGAAGAAGAGAGGAAGAGCAATGGAAGAAGTTGAAAGGAAGAGCGCAGCGAAAGTTGAGAGTCATAAAGAAGGACAGAGAAAAAAAGAAGAGGGGAAATAAACATGAATAAGGAAAAGAAGAAAAGAAGTTAAGACATTCCTTTTCCTAACTTAATAAAAAATCATACAAAAAACCCTCCTTTCCGAAGATAATATAAATGACTAGAAAATTGTCATAAGCATACTAATATGATAGGAATAACATTAGACTCCCTTTGCTAATCAGAAAAAAAAAACTGGGGCATGACAGTCAGGTATGGCTTTTGTTGGGTGTTTGCATGTCTGCGCTTCCGTGCTATCTATCTGTTGTATGCTGATTGTTGCCTGCTGCTTGGTTTTTGCTATCTGGTGTTAGTCGTATGCTTTGCTCTGTGGTTGTCTATCATCAGAGTGGCGCGACGGAAGTGTAGTGTCTGTTGAGTTCTTTGTGTAAGTCTGAGAGTGTTGGGTCCTTAAGAAAAGAATGTTGTATGTAGTTCGGATGTGACTTCGTTGATTGGTTTTCGTGCCGTGTTTGTTTATGCTTGAGTTAAGTTATCAATGACTTTAGTTAGTGCTTCAGCTATGAGTTTTTGAGACGTAGCTTGTGGTTAGGTTGAGTTTTTGTAGTGTGAGATTCCTCCTCGTGTGAGTTAGTGTTGTTAGAATTTTGGTACGTGAGGTGCATCCGTTGAGCTTTGGGTGTTATCGAATTTCAAAGACGAAATTATTTTTAAGAGGGGAATAATGTTTGTGCCCCAGTTTTTTTTAGTTTGTTTCTCGTTCGCAAAGGGAGTGTATGTCATTTTTCCAATCTTATGTTCGAGAGTTATGTGTAAATTACTCAGAACCCCCTTGAGGATTTAGGATATTACAGTTAACCCTCTTGTGTTTATCATAATTACTGGTAACCACCTCGAGGTTAAGGTATCTTTGACTACGAGCCCCCGAACTATAACTTGTTATCAGTAAGTTAACTACGAGTTGACCTATCAGCTTAATCACATTAATAATGTCAAGCTGGACAAAAAAACATTACTTAATCAGCATTTTATTTTCCTAAATATTTCAACCCTGCCTCAAAAATGCATCTAAAATGAGATGAGAGAGAGTTAGACGATAATGATTAAGCAATTTTGTTGTCCAGTCTGGTATTATTAATGTGATTAAGTTGATAGATCAATACGTAGTTAACCTTTTGATAACAGAGTTATGTTGGGGCTCGTAGTCAAAGAAATCTCCAAATTTCCCTTTTCATTTTCCTCATCTCACATTCTGATTTCTTTCCTGCTCCACTCTCTTCCTCTCGCTCTGCTTCTCTTCTCCCTTGCTCCTCTTCTCTTATTCTTCTTCTGCTCTACTGCTTCAATGATCGATTGTCAGGTTAGTTCTACTTGCGAGAGTTCCATTCTGTCTATCCATCATCTTTTAGGTTTGTGGATTGTGGGATTGTTGGTATTCGTTCTTCGTTTGCTTTTCCTCGTTTCTGATTTTTGTTTCAACTTCCGGTTAATTCATTCAGTTGTTCATCGGGTTTCAAGTGGGGATTCGAGGAGAGTTGATGTGTGGAGTTCATCAGTCGTGCGGTTCATCGATTCGAGGTAGGTAGTAGACGGATTCGGTATAAGTGTGTTCACCCATGGGGGGTTCTAGGTTTGGTTTTGTTTCATTTATGAATGTGTTCGATTTGTTCTCTAATTTCGTTGTGAATCTGAGTTGGTTTTGAGTTGCGCTTTCAGTTGCTAAAACCCCACGGTTTGTGTTTAGATTGCCTACTTTGGTATGGAAAGTTATGTATATTCAATGGTGAATTTGTGGCTTTGGTATTTGTCTATTTCTGCTTCTGATTTTGCAATTTTCGTCCCGTCCGAACTTCTGTTTGGACTTGTATGTCCGGAAAGTGCTTCAGACACCTTTGTATTTTGTTAGTTTTTCCTTTGTCCGGACTCCATCGGGACTTGAATGTTTGGACAGGGTGCGAGGAAGATGCCTGGGTTTAAGTCTCAGCATGTTTCCGGCCTTGTAAGCCTCGTCACAAGTCCGGACATTCTTATGTTTTAGTTCGGCATGTGTCCAGACTTGCAAGCCCGGACATATGTCCAGATGCCACCGCATATATTTTTGTAACACCCCAACTCGTAATCCAGACATTAACGTCTAATTAACCGTACCAATATCCAACAATTCGCAGTAGATAATAAAAATTCAAATACCGGTGTTACCACCGTCAGTCACCCACGTGACTAACAAGACCTTTCAATAAACAAGTCACGGTCTGAATAACTGGAAATCCAACAACGCCATTTACAATACATACGAGTCATACTAAATCCCAATTCCAAATTACAAGTCTAGTTTCTTGTTTAACTAACAAGTACACATGTGTTCAAAGACGCCCAAAATATATTTACGCCCAAAAGCATAACAAAAAGCTTTCTACCCTGTCTACACTCCGAATGGGTCCATCAACGATCAAGTACCAGAAAAATATTAGGCCCAAATGGGCTCAGCACAATTTGGTGGTATGGAAACGTGTAACCTGAGTGGTACCGGGCTACACTCAACTAATTGTCTAGTGAGCATGCGGTTCATTATTAAACAATATATGTAATGCAGTAGACACGCATCATGATAACATATATTATAACACAACGTGAGCCAATACAATAAACCAAGAGTGCGACTTCAATTCAATAAGTCAGTCTCTGTTCATACCAAGGTCGGGAGATTATAATTAAAATCTCATTATGCGACCTCAACTTCCGAATCCATAACGGGATTACTGTTGGGATAAAAGTGTGTAACTTTCTACCACTTAGGCAGTGTACCTATCGTTTTGCGGAATAGTGGATTTGTGGGTTGTCGTACTCTTGGGGACCTCGCTGTGGATAACTGATAGTGTAGTAAATTGACTGAGAATTCTAGTTAACAGATTTTATCATTTTTGGGAGAGTATGATTAACAGCTAACTCATAAGACAATAATAAAAACAATTAATCAAAACATAAAAGAAATAGAAATTGTAAATTTTTTTGTGTTTTAAAGAAGCATCCCGGGTTACTCTGCTTACCTATTTTATTTAATCATATTAATATAACTTTCCCACTTTAGCATAAACTCAAGAATCTTAATTAGTTTATTGACCATTCCCTGTACAATAAACCCTAACTAGCAGAAATATAAGCTGCATACATGCCCAAGTTAATTCAACAATCGCATTATTAATAATTCCTATTGGAGACAGATTACCTATACGGCAAATACGCTTCTAGTCGCTAATCATTTTGACTTCCTGTGTCTAGAACCTTGTCTCTGCACTGTATTTTAACAAGAGATATCACTTTAATAATTGTACAAGAAGATTAAAGCGCATTAAGGACAAGAATCAAAATACTGCTTAGATAATTATACTGGAAAGCTTACATAACACAATTATTAAATAGGCTCGCTTCCTAACCCGGAGGCTATGTTTTTACTCAGACATTAAAAAGAATAAAATAAAGATAGAAATAGCCATTATTTGGAGATTGTTGTAGGAGACGGGACTACGATTCGCTCCTCCTCCTCCAGCTTCTTTTCTTCTCTTCTTTTAATGTTGGTTCTGCCGAGTGGTGAAATGGAGAAGGAAAATAAAATGGAGAAGTGGGGGATAGAGGTGGAATGGGTTGTAGGTGTGGTTCGATTCTGTGAGCGAAGGATTATGGAAGGGATGATTTTCTTATTTGATGTAGAAGTACTGGGTTTATAGAAGCGAGGAGGAGGAAGAAGACAGGCTGCGACAACGCGTGAGGGATTTAAGGAGTAGATTTGGGCTGCGCAACACGTGAGAAATTTCAGGACTGTCGGCCGGCGCCTGATATTGCTGATCGTGATAGATATAGTATGTGTAGGCGCCGCAACGAAGTAGATAAACACCACCGAAGTCTCGCGTTAATATCTGGATCTGGGTTCATTTTAGAGGCGTCCGCGTTTGTGTCCGCCATATTTCCACGGACAGGCCACGGTCTCTCTTCTCTGTCCGCCCTTTTCTCCACGGACACGCCACGGACAGCCTAATGTCGTCCACTGTCCGGCCAAAATCCCACGGACGCTGCTCTGTCCGCCTTTGTTATGGCGACAACACGGACAAACTCTGCTCTGTCCGGCCTTTGTTATGCGGACAAGACACGGACAAAAGTCCCACGTCCGGCCTTGGTTGTGGACACACCACGGACGCAAGTCCCCTTGTGCGAACCACTGGTTCGGACCAGTGTGGTTCGGACGAAAATTGGTTTGCTTCTAAAATATTCATTACAGCACCGATTTAAGTTCCGTTTGCGCCCATGCGTTCGTCTCTTCGTCTACTTTGCTCCTAGCCTGGTTTTCCTCATGTTAACCAATAAATTTGTGAGATAAACAATAAAACATAAACTAGAGGAAAACTAAGCAAAGTGAAGAAATGAGCAAGAAAAGTGCTAATATAATATATGAAATACACCCATAAAACATGCTCATTTGGACACTCAACACCCCCCACACTTACCTTTTGCTTGTCCTCAAGCAAAACGATGTACCCAAGCAAGTAGAGAATGCTCAATATTAACAAATATTATTATGAAGGGTAGGATAAAGGTGAATATTGATCTTTAAAACATTTGAGGAGTGTGAATCATCACCTACTAGTGGCATAGGTGTGCTCAGGGTAAAAATAAAAATAGAGTTTCGGGGTATGATCCGGAGTGCTTCAATGCTTCTTAGTTTTGGTGACTTTGAGAACTTTTACCATGGCCAACTTCTCTCAAGAATGGGCATTGAGGAGAAAACAAAAGGAAAAATAGATTTATGCATTTGTTTCACTTTTGCATAAGAATGAGAAGATAATATGTAGGCATCAAGCTTTTGTATTTAAGAACACTCAACTCTCATTGTTGGTTACCAATGGTGTCTCGCAAGTCCCTTGTTTATTATTTTTCTTTTGACAGAGAAGCACCCCTTAGCAATCCCTAAGAAAGATGACAGAAGGAACCCCTAAGCAATACAAATCCAACCATTTCAGATCATTTGGTCACACCGCATAAAAATGCTCCTCAAAAGTAATCAAATGAAAAATTTTGTACCATTTATCCTGTACCATTTATCCCACAATTCATAACAGTATTTATCATAAAGAGAACAACCCACATATAAAGGGTCCACTATATTGAATTTGGAAAAACGCAAGATAAGTAGAGATTAAACATTTAAGCATTGTGTCAATTAAGAGAGACTTAAGACGAGCGACAGAGAAGTGAGTCCTCCCCCACACTTAGACTGGAGCAATGTCCTCATTGCTTAGGAAGAATTAAAATAACAGGGCATGCAATCTACCTGTGTAATAATCACAAAGCAAAAGCAATATGAAATATGAAAATTTAAAGAGCAAGGTATAGATAGTGTACTCCCCAGTTTTTTTTTTTTTTTGCAGAGTATGTAGAGTAGCTCCCCCACACTTGAGTTCAACTGTCGGAATGTGCAAGATGTTCCTGTAATGAATATTCTAAACAGCTTGAAGAACTCAAGTTAATTCTCCTCGTTCTCTCTCCTTTCTTTTTTATTTATAAAAATATATAGGAATAATATGGAAGAAATAACATAAAATAAAAATAGTAGGGAAATAAAATTTAACAGCTGGGTTGCCTCCAGTAAGCTGCCCGTATTTATAGTCTTTGGCTGGACTCCCACTTTGTTATCCTGGATCAAAAATAAAAGTAGACAACAGCTTTGACAGGAAAATGAAGTTAGCCGTAATTAAAAGCAAACCCCCTGGATCAAAACAGAATGTCACTTCGGCAAATAAAATAGGAAATAAATACTCCACAAAACCTGGTGTTTGAGGAGGTACTGCCGGTAACGTAGTTTCTATCAGGAGACCAGGGGTGATGACTTTTTTCCTCAAATTAGAGGATGTAAACATCCTCTTCTTGTCGTTGAGGCTTACGGAGGCAGGGTGAGAGTTGATGAGAGACTGGTGGTAGCGGTGTTCCTTCCTCAGATTCGAGGATGTAAATTTCCTCTCCTCGTAATGACGCTCAATAGGGTAATCCTCCTCTAGCTCGCAGACTGGCTCATACAAAATATCTTTAAATTTTAATTGCTCCTCTTGTGCTGGGATGGAGATGGAGGAGAATTGTAACCTTCAGACATTTGCTCCCACTCAGCGTCGGAGAAAAATGTCCTGATAAGTTTCTTTATCTCTCATCAGAACTTGTAGCTTCAATAATATCTGGCTCGAATCGATCTTCACTCATTGGAGTCACCACTGGAATCTCTTCTAGCGGCTTGGTCTGACTCGGGAGAAATTCGTCTGGCCCTTGTGTAGATTGCTGTTCATTCTGATTGAAGTAGTCATATCCCAACTGAGCTTCTTTGTACTCTGTATTAGCCTGGTCGACTTCCCACCAATACGGCTCTCGATTTGATTGTTGAGGTGGTTGGTAATCCTTGACCAACCTTTGATATGAGGACATCTCCTCTTGCATGTGCGTCCATTCCAATTGATCAACAATCTCCTCACCTCATCGTAGCCGCTCTCCATAATCAGTAACTATCCTATCAAAACAAAAATAAAAATACCAAGTAGAATAGAACTAAAAATAGAAAAAAACGCAAAAGTAAAAATTAACTAAATAGAAAACAAATATGATACAAAACAGAGATAAAAGAAATTGCTAAAATAAAAAAAAGTATGTAAAATTACATAAAATGAAAATAAAACAAAATAAAAAGAAAATTAAACAGATATCTCAATCAAATTAAAATCCATCAATTAACCGTGCCAGAGGTCCCCGGCAACTGCGCCAAAAACTTGTTGGGATAAAAGTGTGTAACTACTTCTACCACTTAGGCAGTGTACCTATCGTTTTGCGGAATAGTGGATTTATGGGTTGTCGTACTCTTGGGGACCTCGCTGTGGATAACTGATAGTGTAGTAATTGACTGAGAATTCTAGTTAACAGATTTTATCATTTTTGGGAGAGAATGATTAACAGCTAACTCATAAGACAATAATAAAACAATTAATCAAAACATAAAAGAAAAAGAAATTGTAAATCTTTTTGTGTTTTAAAGAAGCATCCCGGGTTACTCTGCCTACCTATTTTATTTAATCATATTAATATAACTTTCCCACTTTAGCAATAAACTCAAGAATTTTAATTAGTTTATGACCGTTCCCTGTACAATAAACCCTAACTAGCAGAAATAACAAGCTACGTAACATGCCCAAGTTAATTCAACCAATCACATTATTAATAATTCCTATTGGAGACAGATTAACCTATACGGCGAAATACGCTTCTAGTCGCTAATCCATTTTGACTTCCTGTGTCTGGAACCTTGTCTCAGCACTGCATTTTAACACAGAGCTACAAATATCACTTTAATAATTGTACAAGAAGATTAAAGCGCATTAAGGACAAGAATCAAATACTGCTTAGATAAATTATACTGGAAAGCTTACATAACACAGTTATATAAATAGGCTCGCTTCCAAACCCGGGAGGCTATGTTATTACTCAGACATTAAAAAGAATAAAAGAAAGATAGAAATAGCCATTATTTTGGAGATTGCTGTAGGAGACGGGACTACGATTCGCTCCGCCTCCAGCTGCTTTTCTCTCTTCTTTTAATCTTGGTTCTGCCGAGTGGTGAAATGGAGAAGGAAATAAAATGGAGAAGTGGGGGATAAGAGGATGGAATGGGTTGTAGGTGTGGTTCGATTCTGTGAGCGATGGATTATGGAAGGGATGATATTCTTATTTGATGTAGAAGTACTGGGTTTATATAAAAGAGAGGAGGAGGAAGAAGACAGACTGCGACAACGCGTGAGGGATTTAAGGAGTAGATTTGGGCTGCGCAACGCGTGAGAAATTTCAGGACTGTCGGCCGGCGCCTGATATTGCCGATCTGGATCTGGGTTGCATTTAGAGGCGTCCGCGTTTGTGTCTGGCCATATTTCCACGGACAGGCCACGGTCTCTCTTCTCTGTCCGCCCTTTTCTCCACGGACACGCCACGGACAGCCTTATGTCCCCCCACTGTCCGGCCAAAATCCCACGGACGCATGCTCTGTCCGGCCTTTGTTATGCGGACAAGACACGGACAAACTCTGCTCTGTCCGGCCTTTGTTATGCGGACAAGACACGGACAAAAGTCCCACGTCCGGCCTTGGTTGAGCGGACACACACGGACGCAAGTCCCCTTGTGCGAACCACTAGTTCGGACCAGTGTGGTTCGGACGAAAATTGGTTTGCTTCTAAAATATTCGTTTCAGCTCGCGATTTAAGATCCGTTTGCGCCCATGCGTTCGTCTCTTCGTCTTACTTTGCTCCTAGCTTGGTTTTCCTCATGTTTAACCAATAAATTTGTGAGATAAACAATAAAACATAAACTAGAGGAAAACTAAGCAAAGTGGAGAAATAAGCAAGAAAAGTGCTAATATAATATGAAATACACCCATAAAACATGCTCATTTGGACACTCAACAATTACCTCAACCCAAGTCAATCACAACTCATGCGGGTATTTATAGACCCAGTTAAATGAGTGCCAAATTATCAAATGAACAACCGTCACTGTGACGTCTTGGTTAAACCACGTCCGGTAGCAGTGAGTTGACAAACGATCGGAGCCAATCACTTACTCAAGGAAACTCTAACCACGCCATGTAGCACTATGCTGGTGGGCGATCGAAGTTAATCACTGACTCAAGGATGACCATGTCTGATGACACGGTCCAACAGGAACGATCAACTGTATATATCGTTCTCCGTGACAAATACATGTGTGGCCGGAACCATCCCGGACTCCTCTCTTTCAATCAGCCAAGTTCGTTATAAAGGAACGTTAGTCCTACTCCTAATTTGCTAGTTCGACCATCCCGTTCATGGATGTTGACTATGTATTGAAGGGAAGTTAGTGTGATAAATCTCATACAATTCCATGTTTGATAGTTCGTATAATCGAACTTCTAAAATTCTCTATTCGTTTCGTATGTACCGTATGTCTGTTATTTCTATTCTAAGGTGTAATAGCACACCATACAAAAGCCAAGGTCAAGAATTACAGTAATAAGACCAATACACTAGTCCATTTCCATGTAATTATCTTAAGGTCATTACACATAAACATTTAGCACACAAGCCGAGAATAACTCGGTACCACGCAGGGTATATGAATCCATACCGTTCACTGAAGTAGAAGGTCGTCTAATCCCCGAATGTCGTCTTGACTACCGTCCCGACTACCCCGATCCTATAATTGGATTAACCAAGAGTGTTAATTATTTATTACTCTTGTTTAGACGGTTCTATCGTATTACGTTCCTCTATATTAAAACTTCCTAATTATATATGTGTATGTATATTTGTTCTTAAAATTCCAAATGTGACACTTATAATATATTAATTCTGTTAGTTATATTATAACCCATATATATATATACTACATACACTTATAGTTTGTTTATATAGTATCTTTTATTCTTCCAAATGTCACATAATTATCTCACTAGTCCTTATGACATTTCCTTGGTATGTCACACATTCCTATGCCCATATACTCTTGTATTTCATTTATTACACTATAACCCCAATAACATCCAAAGTGTTACAATTAAATACCTTAACACTTGTATAACCTATAGTGTTCATTTCTTACTTATATATTCCAAAATTCCAATTCTAAATCCTTCCAACATTCCAAACAGAAGCTATACTTTGAGTAAATCCGAATTATTGCCCATAATCTTTCAAATATACATTTTGGCCACACTCATTTTTATAATCTTACAATTTACTACAAATGCCACTAACTTTTAATTTTCATTTTCGTCTTTGATAAAATCCAAATCCAACCCTTAACTTTCAGTAATTACCTACTGGCCACACCTCAAATTTTTGGCTTACACACCATATTTCCATTATTTATGTTTTGACCCCTCAAGTTTTACAAGTTTTACAACTATGTCATAACTCCTTTTTAAACTATAGTTTTAACTCTTATAATTTAGAAACTTCCAACACAGCCTTGATTTCTGAAAATTACATATCAGACCCATATGTCATTCAGCTGCTACTTAACTTTTCCTTATTTACAATTTCACCCCAAAAGTTTATATTCTTTACAATTATACTATATTTCTTATTTAATTTCATTTCTCATCATTTATTCCTCCAACTTGGTCAACACTTTGACCCTATTTTCTCATTAATACCCAGAACTTTAATAAATTACGGTTTGGGCCGCATACTTCCTAGAAATTACAATTTGACCCCAAAACATCTTTAACTTACATTTTTCCATTTCTTTCCAACCAAAGCCTATACTCTCAACCTAAATATGTTCCTAGCACCACAATTTTATTTTATTTTCATTTTACCACCATTACTTAGTCAAAAGTTTATTAATTCTTATATAGATTTTATAATTCATTTTAAGGTCATTCTTTGCACTTGAATTCACCAAACACTTTCCAATGACTTAGACATTTTTCCTAAGTCCATAAAATGTTTTAAATCACCCAATAGCCCTTATATTTGGGCACATAGCATTATATTTTATAGAGTAAATTACTCGGAACCCCCTTGAGGATTGGGCATAATATAGTTAACCCCCTTATGTTTATCATAATTATTTGTAACCACCTTGAGGTTACAATATCTTTGACTATGAGCCCCCGAACTATAATTCCACTATCAAAACGTTAACTACGTGCTGACCCATCATCTTAATCACATTATTAATGACATGCTAGACAAAAAGCACTACTTAAATAACATTCTTCTTGTCCAAACAATGTCAACCTTACCTTGAAAATGCATCTGAATTGGGATGAGGGAGAGTTAAACGATGTTGATTAAGTATTTTTTTGTTGTCCAGACTGACATTAATAATGTGATTAAGCTGGTGGTTCAGCAATTAGTTAATGTTTTGATAACAAAGTTATAGTTCGGGGGTTCATAGTCAGAAATACCGTAACCTCGAGGTGGTTACCAATAATTATGATAAATACAAGGGGGTTAACTGTATTATGCCCATTTCTAAAAGGGTTTTGAGTAATTTACTCTATTTATAATACATGCTTTTATAACATTGTATGTTACAAAAACCTTATAAATGCAAGCCTGAACATTTGGCTATTATACAAACTTTATTATAACCCAAAATACACCAAAATGCATATAAACTAAAGTTCATCCATGTCTTTAATTTATTTTACCCATAGTTTTCCATAATTCCATTTAACCACTTTTAACTTAATGTTTTATACATAAACATCATTTAACTTAGCCAAATGTTCCAACAAATTTTTAAGTTGATTTCTTAGTGATTTTGACCATTTTTATCTTAGACACTCGGCCATGATTCCAACTCCAACAATAATCAACTTAATGACATAAAATTAACCTTAGCTTTGGGACTTATCTTCTTATGCCCAAATCAAAAAAAATTTCAAGCTTTCCTTTCAGCCCTAAATTTATTTAAGGGTCTAAGATAAATTTCTTGCACAACCAGATTGATTAAAGATGGTTTAAAACACTAAAAACTTGGACTAGTAGCTTACTCTCTTAAAACAAGTTTTTACCTTGAAATTCCTTAACTTTCGGCAGCCACCTTAATGTATTTGAAACTCCACTTTGGCCACATGAATAAGAAGAGAATGAAGCGCAATGTTAAGGTATTTTAACACCATAACAAACCAAAGGAAGAATCTAAGGTCTTAAGGCTTAAATGAGTTCTAAGGTTGAAACTTTACCTTAAAGCTCAATGAATATGATTTTACTCTTCTAAGAATTAGGACTCACTAAAAAAGTGCTGGAAGTGAGTCCATGTGTGGAATTAAGTGTAGAACATGAACTAGCACTTAAAAATTGTAAATTTGTAGGATTTACCTTAGGTAGAATTCATGGCTGATTTCAGCCCTTTTGAGTGTGGAAGATGAACACAATTTGGGTATGAAATAAGTGAAGAAAATGATTTAGAATAAAGCCCCAAATTCGGCCATAATTGAATCAAAGGAACCCTTGGAGCTTGAAACACATTTTTACCTTCTCTTGGTGGGGTTGAGCTTCTACTCCATTTCCAAGCTTGATGGCTGAATTTTATCTTCAAAATTTTGCTGGAATTTGAGTTTTGAGCAAAGAATGTGTCTAAGCTTTTCTTGGTTTTTGAGTGTAAAGGGTGAAGGGAAATCAAGCCACCATGCCCACCATGGTTGATTTCTTCAAGAACACCAAGGAAAAGATGAAGAACAAGGGAGGGAGGGAGTGAATTCTGAGCTGGATGAGAGAGGAGGGAGGAATGACTCTTGCCTTGCTTTGCCTTAATAAATGAAATTGTGAGTCGTAAAGTAAGTTAGGATATTTCCCTCCTTAAAGCTAGTTTTTGGATGAAACATGAGGAACTATTCACCCATTATGGCCCAACCTAGGATATATTTATGGTTTTTAATGACTCATCTTGTCTTATAAAGTTAAAGACTTCAATGTTGTACAAATGGACTTATTCATGTGTTAGGTTGTAACATGTGTTGTTACTTTGTTCTAAGGTGTATTCCTAGTGTATTCTTTATGTTTTTGAATATTTGGTATACTTTACTATTCATTGTAACAATATAATGTGTGTAACATATTTATCTAACATGATTTTGATCTTAAATCATGTATTAATGTATTATGTGTTTACATTAACTTTAGGAGTTGTTTTTCTCCTTATAATTGCTCTCTCTATAGTCCATTATTCATGTGGGGTTTAATTCCCACTTTGGACTATACATTTTTATTTGTATATGTATGTTTAGAGGTTATAGTATTCCTTAATTAATAAAGGTTTACTAGTCTTATTATTCAATGACTAACCTTTGTTAACCTCTCATGTTTAATTAATTACTTATTAATCAAGGTAATTAACATTTGGGTATTTCAATTTTGTCTGACATCTGTCTGGACTTTCAAGCCCGAACCCATGTCCGGACGTCTCTGTTTTGAGTCTCGGCATGCGTCCGAACTTGCAAGCCCGGACACATGTCCGGATACCCCTCCAATTTTGACTAAAATGTTTGTTTGACTTCCATTTTGCATTCCGTTTGCGAGGTTATGATTCCCTAAGTGTGTATATGCTATTTTGACATGTTTCAGTGTGCATTTACATGCCTTTCCGTTCTGAGAGTATTGGTTCTATTTATGATCTCTAGACTGCTTTAAAAGTGTGATTTTGGTTTTCATCCCCGTTCGGCTTCCATGCTTTGATTGTCTTGGCATAAGACCTCTGTTTTCCAATGAAGTCGGTTTCATTCCGTAAAGATAAGATGTGCTATTTTGTTTTTATTTTAACAACACCTTATATTCTGAAAGTAAGCTTCTGTTGTGGGACCTAATGATTTAGCCTTCTGAGTCGTGGATGACTAGGTCAAGTTATCCCGTAGCATGCTGCACATGACGCCTTTCTGTTTTTTGTTCCTCGGGTTTTCCTGGGATGATTATCGACCGACGGATCCAACTAATGGTCTCAACCATTTCTATTGTGAGATCCTTTGATCCGTAGTGCCTTCGCCCTTCTGTATATGAGTGTCCAGCTTTGTTTTGTAAGAATCCAAATTTGTGAACTGATCTATTGTGAACCACTCGGTTTGGCTTCTTCTTTGGGTTGTGTACGTTTAGCTTTGGGTACAATCTGATTTGTGGTTTCTGTCTCCGTTATGTTTTTGAGTTTGATAATTTTGATTTACGAACTTCCGTTCTGCTAAGTTAAGATCTGTTATGCAATTGACCTTTGTTGTGAAATTCTGCTTATGCTTCTATTTTCGTCTTTAATCCAGTCATTAAGCCTACCACCATAAGACTAATCCTCCGTATAGCTACTCTCAAACAATGGCCCATCAACCAAATAGACATTGATAATGCATTCCTTCATGGTGAACTGAAGGAACACATTTATATGTGTTGGAGAAATATATGACTACTTCTACAACTTAGGCAGTGTACCTATCGTTTTGCGGAATAGTGGATATATGGGGTTGTCGTACTCTTGGGGACCTCGCTGTGGATAACTGATAGTGTAGTAAATTGACTGAGATTTCTAGTAAACAGATTTTATCATTTTTGAAAGAAAGAAGAGGTTGAAAACTTAATTTGAACAGTAATAGAAACCATTAATCAAAACAGAATAGAAATAGAAATTGTAAATGTTTTTGTTTTTAAAGAAGCATCTTGGGTTGTTCTGCTCACCTATTTTATCCAATTATATCAATATAAACTTTCCCAGTTTAACAATAAACTCAGGAATCTTAATTAGTTCATTGACCGGTCCTTGTACAATAAACCCTGATCAACTTAAACAACAAGCCACAATCCTTGCCCAAGCCATTATAAATTAATCGCTTTATTACTAATCCTATTGGAGACAGATTAACCTATAGGCGAGACACGCTTCTAGTCGTTAACCCGTTTTGACTTCCTTTGTCTAGAACCTTGTCTTAGCACCGCATTTCAACAAGACACTACAAATCACTTTAATAATTGTACAAGAAGATTAAAGCGCATTAAGGACAAGAAACAAAATATTGCATAGATAAATTATAGTGGAAAGTTTACATAACCAATTGTATAAAATAGGCTTGCTTTCCAACCCGGGAGGCTAAGTTTATTACTCACATATAATTATAAAAACAAACGTCGTAGACAAGATAGACATTAACAGAGTAGAGTTAAGGAAAGAAAGAACTCTCTTTTCTCTTCCAGGCTTATTTGGTGATTGGAAATGATGGAAATGAAGTGGAGATGTGGATGTACGGAGGAATTTGGGTGGAGGGTGTAATTTTTGAGGTGAGCGTGAGTGATTTGGAGAGTTGAGTTGTGGTGAACGATCGTGGGTGGTGGTTGTGGTGGTCTTTGGATTTTGCGAAGGGATTATATTTTCTGATGAAGAAGCAGTGTGTTTTTATAGAAGAAAGGGGGAGGAAGAAGACAGGGCTGGAGCACGCGTGAGGAATTTAACGAGTGCGGCGACACCTGATATTGCTGATGGGGTAGATAGATGTGTCTGTAGGCGCCGCAAATGAAGAAGACAATGGGGTAGACACCACCGAAAGAAATCATTCGCATCAATTTCTGGATTTGGATTGCATTTACACACGTCCTTTTGTTGGTGTCCTTGGTTGTGTCCTTGCTTAAATGGGCGGACACATTAATATGTTGTTTGTGTCCTAGTTTAAATGGGCGGACACATTAATATATTTATTTGTGTCCTTGTTTGTGTCCGGCCATTTATAGTCGGACGTCTCTAGCACATCTCTTTTCAGTCTTGTCCTTCCTTTTTTCCCCGGACGTCTCTAGTGAGTCTTGTCCTTCCTTTTTCCCCGGACGTCTCTAGTGAGTCTTGTCCTTCCTTTTTCCCCGACGTCTCTAGTGAGTCTTGTCCTTCCTTTTTTCCCCGGACAGCACACACAGGCCTCTTCTTGTCCGGCCTAATTTCCACGGACATGATTTTCTGTCCTTGTTTGTGTCCTGCCCTTTTTTTTCCGGACGCAAACAAGGACGTGTATATTTCCTTTGCAAAATTCGATAGGCTCCAGATTCTTCGTTTTAACTCCGTTTAACTCGCCGTTTGTTGCGTTGGAAAGCTTGTGAAGTAAACTATGTGATTCCAAGACTTTTTCCTGTATTTGACACATAAAATGTATGAGTTCATATCAAAACATAAATCTAAGAAAAACATATGATAAGGGAGAAATACGACATGTTTTGTTATGAAAAATGGGAAGAATTATAGCCCTAAAAATAGATGTATTTCTCAATTATCAAACTTCCTCACACTTAGCTTTTTCTTGTCCTCAAGCAAAATAGAGAATAAATCTATCTCTAAGGCCGTAGTATCGAACCTCAGGATGAAACAGATGCAAACAGGAAGTAAGCAGAGTGACAATCAAAAGAATAGTTCTGCTCTTTGTTGTAGGTTTTCGCAATCAGTGATAAAGAAATGATTTTTTTTTTAAAAAAAGCATAGATAAGTTAGATTACAAAATCTGAATATAGATTATCTTGGGATCTTCCACCATTTCTTTCTTCTAACCTTTGGATGACAAGGGTGTGAAGTAACACCTTATTCCGCGATACCTTTCAACCCCACGTACTCATGATCAAAAACAAAAATTCAAACTATAATTAACTTTTTTCGCATGCAAAAACATTCTTCTACAAGATGTATACAAGACAAACGAGTAATTGCAAATTTGTAGAGTTGTTCCATAACCCAGACTTTTCTCACTATCCTTGTAACGGTGTTGGGCCAACTATCCCAGATCCCGAGACCTTAGATAGATAGGTGTTAAGGCACCCCTAGGACTTAATAACCGGATAGACGAGGCCTGCTTTTGTTAGGAATTTTTTTGATCAGCGGAGTACCTTGCCTTATCCTTTCATTCCAAACTTTTCACATCATTTCCAAAATCCCAAGATACTAATTCAGTTTCCACAATCAACTTAATCCATCAAATTTTAGTGAAAACAGATTCATTTGAATAAAACTATGTATACAAACAACCTAAAGCAGAAAGATTCTTGAGGTGGTCACCTAGCTCAACTTCAAAATATGTGCAAATTTTTTACCCAAGAATTCAATTATAAGCACTCAGAGAAGTGATTCTCTCAATGCAAGATGACAAATAAAACAAGTGTGGCATTAAGTGTAACTGGCATATTTTCAGGGAAAGGTCGCTACTTCACTCCTCACACTTAAGAGGAGCAATGTCCTCATTGTTCAAAAATAAATACCAAGAAAAGACCTTTCAAATATGCCAGACCCATTAAGAATTTCATTCAGGACAAAGATGGACTGATATAAAAATAAGCATTAAGCGTGATATACTGAACACAAACATTTAAAAATAAAGAAACTGAAACTCCCCTGATATCGCAGATTGAGGAAGGTTCCCTTCCTCACACTTAAGTTCGAACAATGGGGGTAGTAGTGTTCCTCTCACTTGCATTCAAGCAAGTGTCCAGCCTCGTAGGTCATCAAATACCATGATTTAGAATTCACCTGCACACACTCACGACTACCCAAAAACAAACGCTGAAAAGCATTGCATTAAAGCACAAACACCATTAAAATATTATAAATCATATGCTCCCCTCTTCATTTGATAGCACATCCTCCTTTATTTGTTTTTTTTTATATAAAAACATATACAGAATAATATGGAAGACAAAACATAAAACAAAAAGTAAGATAATAAAATTTAACCACTGGGTTGCCTCCTAGTAAGCTGCCCGTATTTATAGTCTTTGGCTAGACTCCCGCTTCGTTATCCTGGATCAAAAATAAAAGTAGACAACAGCTTTGCCACGAAAATGAAGTTAGCAGTAATTAAAAACAAACCACATGGATCAAAACAAAACGTCACCTCGGCAAATAAAATAGGAAAGTAAATACTCCACAAACCTGGTGTTTGAGGAGGTACTACCGGTAACGGAGTTCTAATAGAAGACCAGGTGGTGATGACTTTTCTTCCTCAAATTGGAGGATGTAAACATCCTTTCCTTGTTGTTGAGGCTTATGGAGGCAGGGTGGAAGTTGATGAGAGACTGGTGGTAGCGGTCTTCCTTCCTCAGATTTGAGGATGTAGATATCCTCTTCCGATTGGTGAGGCTCAATAGGATAATCATCCTCTAGCTCGCGGACTGGCTCAGACAAAATATCTTCAAATTTTAATTGCTTCTCTTGTGCTGGGGATGGACATGGAGAAGAATTGTAACTCTCAGACATTTGCTCCGACTCGGTATCGGAGAAAAATGTCCTGATAAGTTTCTTTATCTCCTCATCAGAAACTTGTAGCTTCATGAATATCTGGCTCGAATCGATCTTTGCTCCTTGGAGTCACCACTGGAATCTCTTCTAGTAGCTTGGTTTGACTTGGGGGAAATTCGTCTGGCCCTTGTGTAGATTGTTGTTCATTCTGATTTAAGTAGTAGTATCCCAACTGAGCTAATTTGTACTGTGTATTAGCCTGGTCGACTTCCCACCAATACAACTCTCAATTTGATTGTTGAGGTGGTTGATAATCCTTGACCATCCTTTGATATGAGGATATCTCCTGTTGCATGTGCGTCCATTCCAAATCAATCAACAATCTTCTCAGCTCATCGTAGCCGCTCTCCATAATCAGTAACTATCCTACAAAAAACAAAATAAAAATACCAAGTAGAATAGAACTAAAAATAGAAAATAAACACAAAAACAAATTTAACTAAATAGAAAGACAAATAAGATATAAAACAAAAATACAAGAAAATTGCTAAAAGAAATAAGTAAGTAAAAATAAAATTAAATGAAGCGAAAAAGATAAAATAAAAGAAAAACTAAATAGAATTAAATTACTAGAATTTAAATAACAAGGGGATTAAATAACAAGGGAATTTAAATAACAAGGGAATTTAAATGATAATAATTTAAATGACACTAATATAAAGAACTGAATTTAAATGACAATTAAATAAAGAACTGGAATTAAATTGACTGGAATTTTAATGACAGAGAATTTAAATGACAGAAAATTTAAATGACAGAAATTAAATGACAGAAAATTTAATTACTGAATATTTAAATGGCAGAAAATTTAAATGACAGAAAATTTAAATAACAGAATTTAAATGACAAAATTTAAAAGACAGAAAATAGATTACTGAAATTTTAAGGACAATGGAAACTTAAATAACTGGAAAATAAATGACAGGAATTTTAAATGACTAGAAAAAAAAATGACAGTAATTAATACTATATTTAAATTGCTAGAAAAATTAAATAAAAAATAAATAGAAAACTCAATAAAATTAAAAACTATCAATTAACCGTGCCGAAGATCCCCGGCAAAGGCGCCAAAAACTTGTTGGAGAAATATGTGACTACTTCTACAACTTAGGCAGTGTACCTATCGTTTTGCGGAATAATGGATATATGGGGTTGTCGTACTCTTGGGGACCTCGCTGTGGATAACTGATAGTGTAGTAAATTGACTGAGAATTCTAGTAAACAGATTTTATCATTTTTGAAAGAAAGAAGAGGTTGAAAACATAATTTGAACAGTAATAGAAACAATTATCAAAACAGAGTAGAAATAGAAATTGTAAATCTTTTTGTTTTTAAAGAAGCATCCTGGGTTGTTCTGCTCACCTATTTATCCAATTATATCAATATAAGCTTTCCCACTTTAACAATAAACTCAGGAATCTTAATTAGTTCATTGACTGGTCCTTGTACAATAAACCCTGATCAACTTAAACAACAAGCCGCAATCCTTGCTGATAAGTGTCCAAATGAGCATGTTTTATAGGTGTATTTCATATATTATATTAGCACTTTTCTTGCTCATTTCTCACTTATCATATGTTTTTCCTCTAGTTTATGTTTTATTGGTTATCTCACAAAACTTATTGGTTAAACATGAGGAAAACCAAGCTAGGAGTAAAGTAGAAGAAGACACGAACGCATAGGCGCAAACGGATCTTAAATCGGAGCTGAAAGGAACATTTTAAGTAAAAAGGAACAACTATGTCCGTGGAAGTTTGGCCAGACAGAGGGCGGACAAGGGACAACACGTCCGTGTTGTGTCCGGTGATATTTGGCCGGACAAGAGGACTTGTGTCCGTGTGCTGTCCGAGGAAGAAAGGCCGGACATGAGAGTCTTGTCCGTGTGTTGTCCGAGGAGAAAAGGGCGGACAAGGGAAGTTGGGTCCGTGGCTTGTCCGGGGAAGTAAGGCCGGACGAGAATAATTACGTCCGTGGCTTGTCCGTGGAATAAGACCGGACAGAACCAAGAGGATTGTGAGATGTCCGTGTAAAAATGACCGGACGAGAGATAGAGACGTCCGCCCAAATAACCAAGGACACGAACAAGCACCCGTCTAAATGCAACCCAGATCCAGACCAGATCCAGAAATTGACGTGACTGATTTCCTTTGGCGCTGTCTTCCCATTTGCTTCTTCCTTTGCGGCGCCTACGGACACATCCAACTACTCCATTAACAATATCAGGCGCCACCCCCAATCCACTCCTTTAATCCCTCACGCGTTGTCGCAGCCTGTCTTCTTCCTCCTTTCTTCTATATAAACCCACTGCTTCTTCATCAAAACAATAATCCATCGCTCACAGAATCGAATCACACCTACGATCCACCCCATCCTCTTACCCCCCACTTCTCCATTTTATTTTCCTTCTTCATTCCACCACTCGGCAGAACCAGGATTAAAAGAAGAGAAGAAAAGCAGATGGAGCAGAAGCGAATCGCAGTCCCGTTTCCTCCTGCAGTCTCCAAAATAATGGCTATTTCTATCTTTATTTTATTCTTGTTAATGTCTGAGTAATAAACTTAGCCTCCCGGTTTAGGAAGCGAGCCTATTTTATATAATTGTGTTATGCAAGCTTTCCAGTGTAATTTATCTAAGCAGTATTTTGATTCTTGTCCTTAATGCCCTTTAATCTTCTTGTACAATTATTAAAGTGATATTTGTAGTTCTTTGTTAAAATGTAGTGCTGAGACAAGGTTCTAGACACAGGAAGTCAAAACGGGTTAATGACTAGAAGCGTATCTCGCCTATAGGTTAATCTGTCTCCAATAGAAATTTTTAATAATGCTATTAATTTATAACTTGAGCAAGGATTGCGCTTGTTGTTTAAATAATCTGGTATTATTGTACATGGACCGGTCAATAACTAATTAAGATTCTTGAGTTTTTGCTAAAGTGGGAAAGTTAATTGATGTAATTCGATAAAATAGGTGAGCAGAACAACCCGGGATGCTTCTTCAAAAATAAAAAGATTTACAATTTCTATTTCTTTTCTGTTTTAATTAATTGTTTTTATTATTATCTTATGAGTTAGCTTTTAATCTTACTCTTCCAAAAATGATAATAATAGAAATCTCAGTCGATTTACTACACTATCAGTTATCCACAACGAGGTCCCCAAGAGTACGATAACCCACAAATCCCCTATTCCGCAAAACGATAGGTACACTGCCTAAGTGGTAGAAGTAGTCACATATTTCTACTAACAAGTTTTTGGCGCCGCTGCCGGGGATCTCCGGACGGTTAATTGATGTTTTTAATTTTATTAAGATTTCTGTTTAGTTTTTTTTTTTTTTCTGTTTTATTTTATTTTCGCTTCTTTTTATTTTATTTAGTTTTACTTACTTTATTTTTTTTAGCAATTTTCTTACATTTCTGTTTTATATCTTATTCATTTTTCTATTTAGTTTTTTGTTTTTTTGTTTATTTTCTATTTTTAGTTCTATTTGTTTTTTTTTTTTTTTTTTTTTTTATAGGATAGATACTGATTATGGAGAGCGGCTACGACGAGGTGAGAAGATTATGATTGATTGTTTGGAATGACGCACATGCAAGAGGAGATATCCTCATATCAAAGGTTGGTCAAGGATTATCAACCACCTCAACAATCAAATCGAGAGCCGTACTGGTGGGAAGTCGACCAGGCTAATACACAGTATAAAGAAGCTCAGTTGGGATATGACTACTTCAATCAGAATGAACAGCAATCTACACAAAGGCCAGACGAATTTCTCCCAAGTCAAACCCAGCCGCTAGAAGAGATTCCAGTGGTGACTCCAAGGAGCGAAGATCGATTCGAGCCAGATATTCATGAAGCTACAAGTTCTGATGAGGAGATAAAGAAACTTATCAGGACATTTTTCTTCGACGCCGAGTTGGAGCAAATCTTAAAGTTACATTCTCCTCCATCATCATCCCCAGCACAAGAGGAGCAATTAAAATTTTGATGATATTTTGTGTAAGCCAGTCCGCGAAGAGGATTATCCTATTGAGCCTCATCAACCAGGAGAGGAAATTTACATCCTCGAATCTGAGGAAGGAACACCGCTACCACCAGTCTCTCATCAACTTCCACCCTGCCTCCATAAGCCTCAACAACAAGAGGAGGATGTCTACACCCTCCAATTTGAGGAAGAAAAGTCATCACTACCTGGTCTCCTGTTAGAACTACGTTACCGGCAGTACCTCCTCAAACACCAGGTTTTGGAGTATTCATTTTCCTATTTTATTTGCCAAGGTGACGTTCTGATTTGATCCAGGTGGTTTGTTACTAATTACTGCTAACTTCGTTTTCCTGGCAAAGCTGTTGTCTACTTTTATTTTTGATCCAGGATAACGAAGCGGGAGTCTAGCCAAAGACTATAAATAGGGGCACCTTACTGGGAGGCAACCCAGTGGTTAAATTTTATTATCCTACTATTTTTGTTTTATGTTTTGTTATCCATATTATTCCTATATATGTTTTTATATAAAAAAAAGAAAGGAGAGAGACGAGGATAATTAACTTGAGTTCTTCTGGCTGTTTCTTAGAATATTTATACAGGAACATCATGCACACGCCTATAACTGAACTCAAGTGTGGGGGAGCTCTGTCTACACACTCTGCAAACTCTGGGAGTACATTCTCTTTGCTTTGCACTTCAAATTTTTACATACTCCCTACTGCTTTGAATCGTGTGAGGTAGTAGATGGCATGACCTCGTTAATTTAATTCTTCCTACGCAATGAGGACATTGCTCCAATCTAAGTGTGGGGGAGGACTCACTTCTTTGTCGCTCGTCTTAAGTCTCTCTTTATTGACACATTGCTTAAAATGCTTAATCTCTCTACTTATCTTGCGTTTGTCCAAAATTTATATTGTGGACCCTGTTGATGTGGGTTGTTCTCTTAAGAACAAGTACTGTTAAGAATTGTGGGATAATTGGTACAAAAATTTTAAAAATTTTGATTACTTTTGAGGAGCATTTTCATGAGGTGTGACCAAATGATCTGCAATGGTTGGATTTTATCGCTTAGGGGTTCCTTCTGTCTTCTTTCTTAGGGATTGCTAAGGGGTGCTTCTCTGTCAAAAAAATAATAAACAAGGGACTTGCGAGACACCATTGGTAACCAACAAAGAGAGTTGAGTGTTCTTAAATACAAAAGGCTTGATGCCTACATATTATCTTCTCATCTCTTATGCAAAAGTGAAACAAACGCATAAATCTATTTTTCCTTTTGTTTTCTCCTCAATGCCCATTCTTGAGAGAAGTTGGCCATGGTAAAAGTTCTCAAAGTCACCTTAACTGAGAAGCATTGAAGTACTCCGGATCTTACCCGAAACTCTGATTTTTATTTTTACCCTGAGCACACCTATGCCACCACCAGGTGATGATTCACACTCCTCAAAAAGTTAAAGATCATGTACTGTTCACCTCCTTATCCTACCCTTCATAATAATATTTGTTAGTATTGAGCATTCCCTACTTGCTTGGGTACATGGATTTGCTTGAGGACAAGCAAAAGATAAGTTTGGGGGTGTGATAAGTGTCCAAATGAGCATGTTTTATGGGTGTATTTCATATATTATATTAGCACTTTTCTTGCTCATTTCTCACTTATCATATGTTTTTCCTCTAGTTTATGTTTTATTGGTTATCTCACAAACTTATTGGTTAAACATGAGGAAAACCAAGCTAGGAGCAAAGTAGACGAAGAGACGAACGCATAGGCGCAAACAGATCTTAAATCGGAGCTGAAAGGAACATTTTAAGTAAAAAGGAACAACTATGTCCGTGGAAGTTTGGCCGGACAGAGGGCGGACAAGGGACAACACGTCCGTGTTGTGTCCGGTGATATTTGGCTGGACAAGAGGACTTGTGTCCGTGTGCTGTCCGAGAAAGAAAGGCCAGACATGAGAGTCTTGTCCGTGTGCTGTCCGAGGAGAAAAGGGCGGACAAGGGAAGTTGGGTCCGTGGCTTGTCCGGGGAAGTAAGGCCAGACGAGAATAACCACGTCTGTGGCTTGTCCGTGGAAATAAAACCGGACAGAACCAAGAGGATTGTGAGACGTCCGTGTAAAAAATGACCGGACGAGAGATAGAGACGTCCGCCCAAATATCCAAGGACACGAACAAGCACGCGTCTAAATGCAACCCAGATCCAGACCAGATCCAGAAATTGACGCGACTGATTTCCTTTGGCGCTGTCTTCCCTATTTGCTTCTTCCTTTGCGGCGCCTACAGACACATCCATCTACACCATTAACAATATCAGGCGCCACCCCTATCCACTCCTTAAATCCCTCACGCGTTGTCGCAGCCTGTCTTCTTCCTCTCCTTTCTTCTATATAAACCCTCTGCTTCTTCATCAAAACAATAATCCATCGCTCACATAATCTAACCTGAAATACCCCAAACTTAGATATGGTGTTTAGGTGATAAAATAAGGTATAATAAGGCTAATTAATGCCTTAGAAACTTTGGAGAGCAATTCTAACCAAAGAAAACCAAGCTTAAAAATAAGTTAAAACACAAATTGTGCTTTAAGGACTCTTAAAGCACATTTTTGAGAAACTGTCTTGTAAATGGGTTATTAGTGGCTAAATGTCCATTATTACTCTTTAATTAATATGTGTACTACTTAGTATCACATTAGGAAGTTTAAAACAATGGGAAATCAAAATTTCACAACAATATGCCTTGTTTGTGAATAGTAACTAAAAAAAGCTAGTTTGTAACATAAGTGAATTAATTGGCAAATAAAGACTTAAGTAACTCTTGTTACTAATGGGGGCCGGTTTTCTAAGGGGGAATGAGTCACCAAATTAATGAGCAAGTTTGTTAGACAAGAGGAGGGAAATAAGGAAAGGGCACTATTTGCTTTTAGTAAACAAATACCTTATTTTGTTTACCTCTCTCCTCACTTATGCATTCCCTCCTGCTCCCACCGATTTTGTGCTGCTCCTCTCTTATTCTTCAACGTGAAGAACACCTCCATGTAAGTTCCATCCTTCCTTGGTTACATCTTGCTCATCTTAGCTCCAAATCCAAAACAAAGTGGATATTCTTCTTAGTTAGCTCAAGCTCTTTCTTTCTATCTTTTCAAAACTTCAAGAGCTTCATTTTGGTGCCAAGCCAAACCACCATTAGAGGAGGAGGAACTCAAGCTTGGAGACTCCATTGGCTTCTCCATTTCTTAAGGTAAAGAATATGTAAGAAAAATCAAGTTCCCACCATTTTCTTCACATAACCGAAAATCTCTACTCATGGGACTCCATTTTTATGCCTTGTTCTAGCTTGTTTTCTATTCTCCATGGGATAGAGGAGGTACTTGTTGATTCATATCCAAGCCTACCTTAAGACTTCAAGGTAAAATACTCATTTTTATACCTTGAGACACAATTTAACCTAGGTTTTATTCCTTGAGGTTAGTGTGTTGTTTAGTGCTCATTAGAGTCATGGTATATTGGTTAGAACATTGGCAAGGAGAACTTGGTTGGTGACCGAGATTGTTCAAGAGAAAAGGCTAAGGAGGAAAGTTTGTGGAGCTTGTGAAGGAATAAGGTAAATTCCTTACCTTAAGGTGTTTTAATGCACTAAGGGATGGGATGTGGATAAGTAGAAGTTTAGTGTATAATTTACAATGAAAAAGGGATATAAAACTTAGGAGAAAGAGCATTATTATTGAGAACTTGTGACTAAAGAGCAAATGAGAAATGAGTTAGGTAAATGATGTTGAGATGAATTACAAGAAGCATTTCATTTTCAATGGGAGCCTTGTTGTGTTTATTTGCAGGTTGAAGGCTAATATATGTGGAAATTTAGTGGTTAAGATTATTGTCATTTAAGGGCCTAAGTGCCAAGCATTTTAAGTTTATGCACTATATTGTGATGTGGTGTAGTTTTGGTGAAAATTAAGTGTGAGGAATGTGTGAAAGGAATTTTGGGTGTTAAAGGTTATTCGATGGTGAAAAAACCAAGTGTTTAAGTGTAGAAATATACTAGAGAACCCATGTCAAAATCTTGATGGAGAAACTTGGTGTTTAAGATATCTAAGGAAAATTTCATAACTAAGGTAGCACTAGGAAGTTTTAGATGGTGTAGGATGCTTGGGAGGTGAGGTTATGGTGGTGAGGAAACATTTGGCATAGTGGTTATAATAGGTATGAACCACCACTTAGGAATCTAGTGAAAAACATTACAAGTATTGACATTGTTTTAAGGAAAATGCATGATGACTAAGGTGGATGTTAGTGAGAGATTTGATGGGGTTTTATGGAAGGTTAGGGTATGTTGAAGTGCCCAAATGATGTTAGAACATGCTAGGATACTTATGAGGAGGTTAGGGAAAGATTGGATAAGAATTGAAGTTGAACGGAAAAAACAAAACGTCACTCTGGACACATTTAGTGTAGGTCCGGGTTTGCAAACTAGCACGCAAACCCGGACCACACCAAACAACTATCCAGAGAGTTTAGCCGTGGGATGGTCCGGGTTGCAACCCAGCACTCAAACCCGGACCAGTCCAAAATTGTCCAGAAACTTTTGCGACGTATTGGTCCGGGTTTACAACCTCGGACACAACCCGTACCCATCAAAAAAAGCTACAGAGTGTTGAAAATGGTGTTTTAAGGTTGGGACTTGTTTGGTAATGATACTATAATATTGTTAGGACATAATCAATGACATATAAAGGTCATTAGGGGCTTAAGCAAGCTTAAGAAATAATGAGAAGTAAGTGGCTTTTGAGGTTAAGATCAAACCATAAAGATTTGGTGATTTTTAGTGGGTAACACAAGTGGTTAAGTAAGATAAGTGAGTTGGGATGAGCTAAGCAACTAATAACCTAAAATTGAATGAATGATTTAGGACTTGTGAATCTGGACCCGGAAGAAGAGTAAGCAAACAACCCCCGACGGTGAACGGTACAGTTTTTCTTGTGACCTGCTTGCTAACGAGGTGTCCCTCGGCTTGTGTGCTATCTGTTTATCTGCTATGATTAATACAAGATAAGGCATGCAACCGGACTTATATTGCTCGTTGTGTGTGTGTTTTCTTTACACTAACCCACGAGGCTTGAGTTTAGCTACTAACTAAGTTTAGTACCTAATGAGTTAAGGTGAGGGACTACATGTTGGTTACAGTTGGTTAACACCCGTTAAGGGTTGACTAACACATGGTTTATAAGAATGTCTAACTGGAACTTAAGTGGGAAGTGAGGAACCCGGGACTGACTCCGGTCATGCATGCTAAGGAAAAGGGGGCCGGTATCTGAATCAGGTCCGCCCTCCGCTTGAGGACTTGTCTTCGGACTTGTTGCCTAGGGTCGGTTGCCGTCCCAGCTACACTGGACTCCCGTCTAAGGTAGGAGGCGTTAAGATGGTGCGGTAGGATCACCTAAATCCTAAGATTAAGTTAAGTTACAACCGCTTCTAAATTAAGAACGGTTTGTATTCTGAGGATTGAGTTAAGCACTAAGACTGAGGCAATCTAAGTTTGGACTAAGGACAAAAGGTATTGAGGTTTGAGGAGTTCATTGATTAACTCACTTACTAAGGGAATGCAATTAAGCCATTCATTGTGTGTGAACTGTTCTGTTCAATGAGGATTGTTGTTTATTGCACTTCATATTATGATTGTGTTTCTAATCAACTCTCATGCTATCGACAATTAGTCGTCGTAGCCCTGTTAGCTGGGGGCCATGAGAAGACGTACCAGCATTCGTGCTGACCCCCTTTGGGGGCTGTTTTATTTTGCAGGTAAGCGTCCGATGAGGAGTCACCCTGAGAGCGGGGGTGGTTAGACCTAGGATGGGTCGTTTATTTTGAACACGGGCTGCGCCTGTGCGCCCGTTGTGTTTATGTTTAAAACTGTTGTAAGATTAGGTTATGACTTAGATACTTAGACTCGGTGGTTAGCGCCTTTGGATGGATTGTATGTTTGGGTTAAGTAATGTATAACGGTAAGAACGGTATTTCTTTGATCAGACCGTGGCAAGGTCCCGGTAGTTGTTATGTCCGCTGCGATGTTTATGATTAAGTGTTAGGATTTGCGATAACCACGATTGGCTTTGGACGGGGTGTTACAAAAGTGGTCCGAGCGTAGTTACGCTCTGATCAAGAAATACGGACATAAGTAACCACCGAGTTAGGTTATAAGCCAAGATATAAGTAATGGGTTAAGGGTGTGAGAAGTTTAAGTGAGTAGAGTCAGATGACCACTAATAAATGTGGACTGTCTTTACCGTCTATGGGCGTTATAAGATCGTTTACCGAAACAGTGGTGAATATCAATCTAATGTGAGTTATGCTTGTTCAGATGTCAGGAAGGAGAGGAGGTCGAGGCCGTGGTAGAGGCGACAATGCTGCTGAGGTACCGGAAGGGCAGACGATTGCGGAAATCGTGGCTGTCGCTTTGGGGCACATGGGCTACCAGCCAGGCGTGGGTGCACCACCTCCACCTCCGCCACCCCGGGAACCAAACTGGGTGAAGAGTTTAGCTGACCTTCGACCCGCAAATTTTAAAGGGGAGACAGATCCCACCAAGCTTGAGGCGTACATCTCCGAGCTGGAGACCGCCTTCGAGACCCTTGATGTCCCTGCTGGGATCAAGGTGCGTCTAGCTGCGTTTTATCTGAAGGGGGCAGCAGGCGATTGGTGGAAGCTGGTGAGGGCCGAGCATGTGGCCGATCCAGACTTCGGCTGGGACCAGTACACAACATTGCTTCGAGCAAAGTACTATCCCGCCCATGTCCAGACGAAGAAGCGCTTACAGTTGGATGCGCTTAAGCAGACCGACAAGATGACGGTGGACGAGTATTACTCAGAGTTCACTGCCTTGCTCCATCTTCTGCCAGGTCTTGGGTATTCAGACCAGATTCTGGTGGACTGCTTTTATGGCGGGCTTAGCCATTGACTCCGCTACGGCATGGGCCGACGAGCTACACTACCTTGCAGGAGTGCTATCATGCCGCTGCTAAGGTTGAGATAACCGTCCAGCTGAGGGACGAGGACAGTGCTAAGAGAAAGAGTGCCGCGAAGAGCACGGAGAATCAAGGGCAAGGTGGGTACAAGAAACAGAAGTACCAGCCTCTGGCCCAGAAGAACCAGAACCAGAAGGGGAAAGAGGAAAAGGAGAAGGCTACTGAAGAGCCATTAAAGTTGACTTATGCATACGCTGCAAAGCCCCTGCGCTCAATGGCGCCAAAGGGTAAGAAAAATTTATATTGGGTGAGTTAAGAGATACTGGACAAACAGTTAAAAATATGAGTACTAATGTTGTAAGTGATCAGGATCTGAGACTGATAAGGGAGCCGGTGGTGGCTACCAGCGACGCTACATCTGTCAGTGGTGTCACAAGGACCACCCGGACTCGACTGTAAGGGGAACAAGGTTGAATGCAACTATTGTGGGGTGTACGGGCACCGAGCATACGAATGCTTCCGGAACCCCGCTAGCAGAGCCTTTAGGCCCGAGATGAAGGGCAAGGGCAAGACCGATCAGGGAGCTGGATCTGACGGTCAGAGGAGGGTGCAGCAAGCTGCTGACAAGAACACAAGGGTAGCCTAGAAGTCGGGACCCACACTACATCTGGTGGACCGAGACGATGAGCCTGAGCCCTCATCGAGGCCAGGTACCATCATAAACCTTTAGCAATGAAATTGCCTGTTTACCGCATTTCATGCATGATTTGGTAAATGATAAGTCAGATAAGAATAAGATAAGATTAGAACTTGAGTAAGATATAACCTGTTACCACCTTAGGAAGCTTCAACATTTGTTATCCAATGCCTTCAACACTTAACCCGGAAGACACCGATATCCGCCCAGGTATGATCTTATTAAGGGGATACCTGACACCCGAAGCACAAATAGCCATCATCAGGAGGTGCAATCAGTTAGGAGTGGGACCGGGAGGTTTTTATACACCGGAGTACCTAGGGGGAGCAAGGATGAAACTAAAGATGATGAGCTTAGGCAAGGATTGGAATCCGTATGCCAAGACTTACCAAACCACGAGGACACAAGATGGAATCTCATCACCGGGAATACCCGAAGAGTTCCATCCAGTAATTACACAAGTCGTGGAGATCGCTCAGCAGATGGAAGCTGAACCGATTCCAGACATACAAGCAGACATTTGCATTGTAAACTTCTACGAGAAAATGGGCGACTCGGATTACATCAGGATAAGGACGAGACAGCGGAGTCTCTCGAAAGAGGGATACCCGTAGTGTCTTGGTCCATTGGAGATGATGCAGAATTTTTGTACGGCGAGCAGAAGCGTGCGGACCGTGCGAATAAGTTAGTACTTAAGTCAGGGGACGTGTTAGTTATGGGAGAAGAATCGAGGATGTTGTACCATGGGATTAAGAAGATTAAGCTGAATACAGCACCGTCAGCAGTGATTAATGCAACACACATGAAACCGGGACGGTTAAACCTAACCTTTAGACATATTAGTCATGTAATGTTTTAGTATGAGATAAGGAATGAGATGTAAGAAAAGCACATGATGTAACGTGATGGTTATTAATAAAATAACAGCGTTGTTCATATAATTTGTTACGACTCTTATTATACCATCATTACTCATGAAAGCTTATGAAATACAATCAGGTTGTGGACTCGGTACGGAAGGTGCGCTAAGCATACTTACAGAGGCACAGGCCGGCGCAGCGGTACTATCCTCACCGGCATCTTTCCGATTAATGGAATTGAGGCATCAGTTCTCTTTGACTCAGGGGCCTCGCACACCTTTATCTCGGCACCTTTTGCGAGAAGGTTGGGGCTAAACGCTGAGGAGCTACCCGACTTCACGGTTACGCTCCCGTCTAAGGAGAAGGTTCGTTGTACTCGTTATTACCGAGGAGCCACTATCAGAATTAAGGGGGAAGACTTCCCAGTCAGTTTTATTAAGTTCAGAGAGTTGGGATTTGATGTTATCTTCGGGATGAACTGGTTGGAGCGGCACAAGGGTCGTATCCTCTGCGCCGAGCATAGACTGACTGCTCAGGAGCCCATCTGGGGTAACCATATCATACCGCCAGAGGCCTAGAGAGCCTTCGACTAAGATCATCACCGCCATGGCAATGTATAAGGAGTTGAGGAGGAAGGAAGAAGTGTACCTTGCTATGTACAGGACATAGAGAGAGACTCCGAGTTCGACCCGACTTACCGGTAGTGTCGGAGTTCCCCGATCTCTTTCCACGGGAACTGCCATGGCATGCCCCCACTCGGGAGGTAGAGTTCACCATTGAGCTACTACCTGGTACCGGACCGATAGCCAAGGCACCATACCGTATGGCTCCGGCGGAAATGATGAATTAAAAGAGCAGTTGAAAGATTTGTTAGACAAAGGGTTCATAAGCCAGTGTATCACCATGGGGAGCACCCGTTCTCTTCGTGAAGAAGAAGGATGGTAGTCTCCGCCTCTGCATCGACTACAGAGAGTTGAATGCAGTGACCGTAAAGAATAAGTACCCACTACCCCATTAAGGATCTGTTCGATCAGTTGAAGGGGGCATCTGTGTTTTCCAAGATTGATCTCAGATCCGGGTATCATCAGATAGCCATTAAGGAGGGAGATATTGACAAGACGGCATTCCGGACACGATACGACCACTATGAGTTTACAGTGATGTCGTTCGGTTTGTCGAACGCACCGGCGAAGTTTTATGGATCTGATGAACCGCTTGTTCCGGGAACTGCTGGACAAGACGGTTGTGGTGTTTTTTGATGACATTTTAATATACTCGAAATCGAAGACTGAGCATGAGGACATTTGAGGGAGAGTATTGGAGAGAGTATTGGAGAGGGAGAACCAGCTATATGCTAAGTCTCAAAGTGTGAATTTTGCTTGACCAGGTCTCTTTCCTAGGTCATGTCATTTCAGATGCTGGGATCTCGGTGGATCCAGCAAATATTGACGCGTGCGTACTTGGCCAAGACCGAAGACTGTTACCGACATTCGGAGCTTCCTCGGCTTGGCAGGTTACTACCGGCGATTTGTTAAAGATTTCAGCAAGGTCGCAAAACCGATGACTATTCTAATAGGAAGAAGGATGCACTGTTCGAGTGGACGGTTGACTGTGAGATATCATTTCAGAAATTGAAGGACTCACTGACCACTGCACCGGTTTCTGACCATTCCAGACGGTACGGAGGGCTTTGAGGTTTATTGTGATGCATCCGGCAGAGGGCTGGGTTGCGTGCTCATGCAACATGACAAGGTGGGTGGCATATGCCTCACGCCAGTTGAAGAAACATGAGGAGAACTACCCCACACATGATTTAGAGTTGGGAGCTGTAATCTTCGCTTTGAAGATATGGCGCCACTACTTGTACGGGGTTAGTGTGACGATCTACACCGATCATAAGAGCTTGAAATACATATTCACTCAGAAGGAGTTAAATCTCAGACAGAGGAGATGGTTAGAATTTCTGAAAGACTATGACATTGACCAACAATACAAAGAGGGAAAGGCCAATGTTGTAGCGGACGCCCTGAGCCATCGAGCACACTCACTCCATTCCCTGGTTTCTTTCTCCAGCTTGGTTGATGAGGTGCGAGAAGCTCAGAGGACAGATGACTACATGAGAGAGGTCAGACAGAAGCTGACAGATGGTACCTTTGAGAGTCAGAAAGACTATGAACTTCACTTCATGATGATGATCTGATCAGACTAAAAGGCCGTTTATGCATACCACGGGGCAATGCGGATCTAAAAGACCGTATACTTAGGGAATCACACTGTTCTTCAGTTTCCATCCATCCGGGGGCCTCTAAAATGTATAAGACATGAAGAGATACTTCTGGTGGTCGGGGATGAAGATAGATGTCACCGAGTTCGTCTTGAGGTGTCCTCACTTGCCAGAAGGTGAAATTTCGAGCACAGACGACCGTGCGGAATGGTACAGTCGATGCCAGTTCCGGAGTGGAAGTTCCATGATATCTCCATGGACTTCGTAGTTGGACTCCCACCTGTTAGGGGAGGTCTCAACATGATTTGGGTGGTGGTGGATCGCCTTACCAAAGTAGCCCGATTCATACCGATGAAGGATACTTGGAAGGTGACCAAATTAGCTGAGTTATTTGACAAAGAAATCATGACATACGGGATACCAAAGACCATAGTGTCAGATAGAGATACCAGATTCCTTTCGAGGTACTGGAGAGCTACCAGAGAAGCGTTGGGTACAGAACTGAAGTTGAGTACCGCGTTCCATCCTCAGACAGATGGTCAGACTAAGCGTACTATTCAGACACTCGAGGACATGCTGAGAGCATGTGCCTTAGACTTCCAGGGCAGTTGGATTGATAAATTACATTTGATCGAGTTTTCATACAACAACAGCTATCATTATTCGATCAAGATGGCACCTTTTCAAGCGTTGTACAATAGACCATGTCGTACACCGCTCTGCTGGGATGAGTCGAGTGAGACGGTCATTATAGGACCAGAATACTTGGAGCAAGTAAAGGCTGAAGTTCAGCAAATCAGGGAGAACATGAAAGCTGCTCAAGATAGGCAGAAGTCGTATGCTGATGTTCGACGACGAGACCTAGAGTTCGCAGTGGGCGACCGGGTATTTCTGCCAGTATCACCGATGAAGGGTGTGTTTAGATTTGGGCAGAAGGGCAAGTTGAGCCCGAAGTTCGTTGTGTCTTATGAGATTACGGAGCGGGTGGGCTCAGTTGCTTACAGGTTGAATTTACCTGCTGAACTGGGTAAAGTGCGTGATGTTTTCCATGTTTCACAGCTAAAGAAATACATGCACCACCCCTCCCATGTGTTAGAACTTGAGCGGTTGACTTTAGAACCAAATATGAGATCCGTGGAAATTCCTCAGAGAATCTTGGACAGCAAGACTAAAGACACTCGCCATAAGTCAGTACGACTAGTGAAGGTTCTTTGGTCTAACCAAGATGTCGAAGAGGCCACGTGGGAATTAGAGGATAAGATGAGATCTAAGTACCCTTCGTTGTTCACTGACTAGATCGTCTGTATAGGGTACGGGGCATACCCCTTTTTAAGGGGGTAGAGTTTTCCTCGCTTTTGAGTTAGGAAACGAACATGTTTGTCGTTTGTTTGGTGTGTGTAAGATATGGTTGTGTAAGTTATTACACCTGGGTTGTAAGCTTGAGAAATGTATAATACTTGTGTATGTGTTTGTGGAAGACCTTTGAGTCTTGAGATGTGTGTGAATGTAAAAATAAGATGTTGTGTTAAGATTAAGAGAATTGAGTACGGTGAATGATTAAGTATATATGTGAACTTTGGGGACAAAGTTCTTTTAAGGGGGGTAGATTGAAATACCCCAAACTTAGATATGGTGTTTAGGTGATAAAAAAGGTATAATAAGGCTAATTAATGCCTTAGAAACTTTGGAGAGAATTCTAACCAAAGAAACCAAGCTTAAAATAAGTTACAACACAAATTGTGCATTAAGGACTCTTAAAGCACATTTTTGAGAAATTGTATTGTAAATGGGTTATTAGTGGCTAAATGTCCATTATTACTCTTTAATTAATATGTGTACTACTTAGTATCACATTAGGAAGTTCAAAACAATGGGAAATCAAAATTTCACAACAATATGCCTTTTTGTGAATAGTAACTAAAATAAGCTAGTTTGTAACATAAGTGAATTAATTGGCAAATAAAGACTTAAGTAACTCTTGTTTTTTTAATGGGGGCCGGTTTTCTAAGGGGGAATGAGTCACCAAATTAATGAACTAGTTTGTTAGACAAGAGGAGGGAAATAAGGAAAGGGCACTATTTGCTTTTAGTAAACAAATACCTTATTTTGTTTACCCTCTCTCTCACTTATGCATTCCCTCCTGCTCCCACCGATTTGTGCTGCTCCTCTCTTCTTCTTCAACGTGAAGAACACCTCCATGTAAGTTCCATCCTTCCTTGGTTACATCTTGCTCATCTTAGCTCCAAATCCAAAACAAAGTGGATATTCTTCTTAGTTAGCTCAAGCTCTTTCTTTCTATCTTTTCAAAACTTCAAGAGCTTCATTTTGGTGCCAAGCCAAACCACCATTAGAGGAGGAAACTCAAGCTTGGAGACTCCATTGGCTTCTCCATTCTCTTAAGGTAAAGAATATGTAAGAAAAATCAAGTTCCCACCATTTTCTTCACATAACCGAAAATCTCTACTCATGGGACTCCATTTTTATGCCTTGTTCTAGCTTGTTTTCTATTCTCCATGGGATAGAGGAGGTCCTTGTTGATTCATATCCAAGCCTACCTTAAGACTTCAAGGTAAAATACTCATTTTTATACCTTGAGACACAATTTAACCTAGGTTTTATTCCTTGAGGTTAGTGTGTTGTTTAGTGCTCATTAGAGTCATGGTATATTGGTTAGAACATTGGCAAGGAGAACTTGGTTGGTGACCGAGATTGTTCAAGAGAAAGGCTAAGGAGGAAAGTTTGTGGAGCTTGTGAAGATAAGGTAAATTCCTTACCTTAAGGTGTTTTAATGCACTAAGGGATGGGATGTGGATAAGTAAGAAGTATAGTGTATAATTTACAATGAAAAAGGGATATAAAACTTAGGAGAAAGAGCATTATTATTGAGAACTTGTGACTAAAGAGCAAATGAGAAATGAGTTAGTTAAATGATGTTGAGATGAATTACAAGAAGCATTTCATTTTCAATGGGAGCCTTGTTGTGTGTTTTGCAGGTTGAAGGCTAATATATGTGGAAATTCAGTGGTTAAGATTATTGTCATTTAAGGGCCTAAGTGCCAAGCATTTTAAGTTTATGCACTATATTGTGATGTGGTGTAGTTTTGGTGAAAATTAAGTGTGAGGAATGTGTGAAAGGAGTTTGGGGTGTTAAAGGTTATTGATGGTAAAAACCAAGTATTTAAGTGTAGAAATATACTTGAGAACCCATGTCAAAATCTTGATGGAGAAACTTGGTGTTTAAGATATTCTAAGGAAAATTTCATAACTAAGGTAGCACTAGGAAGTTTTAGATGGTGTAGGATGCTTGGGAGGTGAGGTTATGGTGGTGAGGAAACATTTGGCATAGTGGTTATAATAGGTATGAACCACCACTTAGGAATCTAGTGAAAAACATTACAAGTATTGACATTGTTTTAAGGAAAATGCATGATGACTAAGGTGGATGTTAGTGAGAGATTTGATGAGGTTTTATGGAAGATTTAGGGTATGTTGAAGTGCCCAAATGATGTTAGAACATGCTAGGATACTTATGAGGAGGTTAGGGAAATATTGGATAAGAATTGAGGTTGAACGGAAAAACAAAAACGTCACTCTGGACACATTTAGTGTAGGTCCGGGTTTGCAAACTAGCACGCAAACCCGGACCACACCAAAAACTATCCAGAGAGTTTAGCCGTGGGATGGTCCGGGTTTGCAACCCAGCACTCAAACCCGGACCAGTCCTAAATTGTCCAGAAACTTTTGCGACGTATTGGTCCGGGTTTACAACCTCGGACACAAACCCCGGACCCATCAAAAAAGCTACAGTGTTGGAAAATGGGGTTTTAAGGTTGGGACTTGTTTGGTAATGATACTAAAAGATTGTTAGGACATAATCAATGACATATAAAGGTCATTATGGGCTTAAGCAAGCTTAAGAAATAATGAGAAGTAAGTGGCTTTTGAGGTTAAGATCAAACCATAAAGATTTGGTGATTTTTAGTGGGTAAACACTAGTGGTTAAGTAGATAAGTGAGTTGGGATGAGCTAAGCAACTAATAACCTAAAATTGAATGAATGATTTAGGACTTGTGAATCGGGACCCGGAAGAAGAGTAAGCAAACAACCCCCGATGGTGAACGGTACAGTTTTTCTTGTGACCTGCTTGCTAACGAGGTGTCCTTCGGCTTGTGTGCTATCTGTTTATCTGCTATGATTAATACAAGATAAGGCATGCAACCGGACTTATATTGCTCTCGTTGTGTGTGTGTTTTCTTTACACTAACCCACGAGGCTTGAGTTTAGCTACTAACTAAGTTTAGTACCTAATGAGTTAAGGTGAGGGACTACATGTTGGTTACAGTTGGTTAACACCCGTTAAGGGTTGACTAACACATGGTTTATAAGAATGTCTAACTGGAACTTAAGTGGGAAGTGAGGAACCCGGGACTGACTCCGGTCATGCATGCTAAGGAAAAGGGGGTCGGTATCTGAATCAGGTCCGCCCTCCGCTTGAGGACTTTTCTTCAGACTTGTTGCCTAGGGTCGGTTGCCGGCCCAGCTACACTGGACTCCCGTCTAAGGTAGGAGGCGTTAAGATGGTGCGGTAGGATCACCTAAATCCTAAGATTAATTTAAGTTACAACCGCTTCTAAATTAAGAACGGTTTGTATTCTGAGGATTGAGTTAAGGACTAAGACTGAGGCAATCTAAGTTTGGACTAAGGACAAAGGTATTGAGGTTTGAGGAGTTCATTGATTAACTCACTTACTAAGGGAATGCAATTAAGCCATTCATTGTGTGTGAACTGTTCTGTTCAATGAGGATTGTCGTTTATTGCACTTCATATTATGATTGTGTTTCTAATCAACTCTCATGCTATCGACAATTAGTCGTCGTAGCCCCGTTATCTTGGGGGCCATGAGAGGACGTACCAGCATTCGTGCTGACCCCCTTTGGGGGCTGTTTTTATTTTGCAGGTAAGCGTCCGACGAGGAGTCACCCTGAGAGCGGGGGTGGTTAGACCTAGGATGGGTCGTTTATTTTGAACACGGGCTGCGCCTGTGCGCCCGTCTGTTTATGATTAAAACTGTTGTAAGATTAGGTTATGACTTAGATACTTAGACTCGGTGGTTAGCGCCTTTGGATGGATTGTATGTTTGGGTTAAGTAATGTATAACGGTAAGAACGGTATTTCTTTGATCAGACCGTGGCAAGGTCCCGGTAGTTGTTATGTCCGCTGCGATGTTTATGATTAAGTGTTAGATTTGCGATAACCACGATTGGCTTTGGACGGGGTGTTACAGAGTCACACCTACGATCCACTCCATCCTCTTATCCCCACTTCTCCATTTTATTTTCCTTCTTCATTCCACCACTCGGCAGAACCAGGATTAAAAGAAGAGAAAAAGAAAAGCAGATGGAGCAGAAGCGAATCTCAGTCCCGTTTCCTCCTGCAGTCTCTAAAATAATGGCTATTTCTGTCTTTATTTTATTCTTGTTAATGTCTGAGTAATAAACTTAGCCTCCCGGGTTAGGAAGCGAGCCTATTTTATATAATTGTGTTATGTAAGCTTTCCAGTATAATTTATCTAAGCAGTATTTTGATTCTTGTCCTTAATGCGCTTTAATCTTCTTGTACAATTATTAAAGTGATATTTGTAGTTCTTTGTTAAAATGCAGTGCTGAGACAAGGTTCTAGACACAGGAAGTCAAAACGGGTTAACGACTAGAAGCGTATCTCGCCTATAGGTTAATCTGTCTCCAATAGGAATTGTTAATAATGCAATTAATTTATAATAACTTGAGCAAGGATTGCGCTTGTTTAAATTAATCAGGGTTTATTGTACAGGGACCAGTCAATAAACTAATTAAGATTCTTGAGTTTATTGCTAAAGTGGGAAAGTTATATTGATGTAATTGGATAAAATAGGTGAGAAGAACCACCCGGGATGCTTCTTCAAAAATAAAAAGATTTACAATTTCTATTTCTTTTCTATTTTAATTAATTGTTTCTATTATTATCTTATGAGTTAGCTTTTAATCTTACTCTTCCAAAAATGATAAAATCTGTTTAATAGAAATCTCAGTCGATTTACTACACTATCAGTTATCCACAACGAGGTCCCCAAGAGTACGACAACCCACAAATCCACTATTCCGCAAAACGATAGGTACACTGCCTAAGTAGTAGAAGTAGTCACATATTTCTTCCAACACTTGCCCAAGAGATTATAAATTAATCGCTTTATTACTAATTCCTGTTGGAGACAGATTAATCTATAGGCGAGACACGCTTCTAGTCGTTAACCCATTTTGACTTCCTTTGTCTAGAACCTTGTCTTAGCACCGCATTTCAACAAGAAACTACAAATATCACTTTAATAATTGTACAAGAAGATTAAAGCGCATTAAGGACAAGAATCAAAATATTGCATAGATAAATTATAGTGGAAAGTTTACATAACACATTATATTAAATACGCTTGCTTCCCAACCCGGGAGGCTAAGTTTATTACTCACACATAATTATAAAAACAAACGTCGTAGACTATAGATAGACATTAACATAGTAGAGTTAATGAAAGAAAGAACTCTCTTTCCTCTTCCAGGCTTATTTGGTGATCGGAAATGAAGGAAATGAAGTGGAGATGTGGATGTACGGAGGGAAAATGGAATTTGGGTGGAGGAAGTGTAATTTTGGAGGTGAGCATGAGTGATTTGGAGAGTTGAGTTGTGGTGAACGATCGTGGGTGGTGGTTGTGGTGGTCTTTGGATTTTGAGGAAGGGATTATATTTTCTGACGAAGAAGCAGTGTGTTTTTATAGAAGAAAGGAGGAGGAAGAAGACAGGGCTGAAGCACGCGTGAGGAATTTAAAAATGAGTGCGGCGGCGCCTGATATGCTGATGGGGTAGATAGATGTGGGCTGTAGGCTCCGATGAAGAAGACAATGGGGTAGACAGCACCGAAAGAAATCATTCGCGTCAATTTCTGATCTGGATCTGGATCGCATTTACATGCGTCTAGTTTGTGTCCTTGGTTGTGTCCTTGCTTAAATGGGCGGACACATTAATATGTTGTTTGTGTCCTTGTTCAAATGGGCGACACATTAATATTGTTATTTGTGTCCTTGTTTGTGTCTGGCCATTTATGGTCGGACGTCTCTAGCACATCTCTTTTCAGTCTTGTCCTTCCTTTTAGCCCCGGACGTCTCTAGTGAATCTTGTCCTCTCCTTTTTTCCCCGGACGTCTCTAGTGAGTCTTGTCCTTCCTTTTTTTCCCCAGACGTCTCTAGTGAGTCTTGTCCTTCCTTTTTTCCCGGACAGCACACACAGGCCTTCTTCTTGTCCGGCCTAATTTCCACGGACATGATTTTCTGTCCTTGTTTGTGTGTCCTGCCTTTTTTTCCAGACACAACAAGGACGTGTATATTTCCTTTGCAAAATTCGATAGGCTCCAGATTCTTCGTTTTAACTCAACTCCGTTCACTCACCGTTTGTTGCGTTGGAAAGCTTGTGAAGTATACTATGTGATTCCTCCAAGACTTTTTTTCTGTATTTGACACATAATGTATCAATTCATATCAAAACATAAATCTAAAAAAACATATGATAAGGGAGAAATACGACATGTTTTGTTATGAAAAATTGGAAGAATTGTAGCCCTAAAAATAGATATATTTCTCAATTATCAAACTTCCTCACACTTAGATTTTGCTTGTCCTCAAACAAAATAGAGAATAAATCTATCTCTAAGGCCGTAGTATCGAACCTCAGGATCAACCGATGCAAACAAGTAAGCAGAGTGACAATCAAAAGAATAGTTCTGCTCTTGGTTGTAGATTACAAATCATAGATAAAGAAATGATTTTTTTTTTTAAAAAAAAAGCATAGATAAGTTAGATTACAAAATTGAATATAGATTATATTGGGATCTTCCACCATTTCTTTCGTCTAACCTTTGGATACAAGGGTGTGAAGTAACACCTATTCCGCGATACCTTTCAACCCACGTACTCATGATCAAAACAAATTCAAACTGTAATTAACTTTTTTCACATGCAAAAACATTCTTCATCAAGATGTATACAAGACAAACGAGTAATTACGAATTTGTAGAGTTGTTCCATAACCCAGACTTTCTCTCTATCCTTGTAACGGTGTTGGCCAACTATCCCAGATCCCGAGACCTTAGGTAGATAGGTGTTTAAGGCACCCTTAGGACTTAATAACCGATAGACGAGGCCTGCTTTTGTTAGGAAAAGTTTTGATCAGCGGAGTACCTTTGCCTTATCCTTTCATTCCAAACTTTTCACGTCATTTCCAAAATACCAAGATACTAATTCATTTCCACAATCAACTTAATCCATCAAATTTTAGTGAAAGCAGATTCATTTGAATAAAACTATGTATACAAACAACCTAAAGCAGAAAGATTCTTGAGGTGGTCACCTAGCTCAACTTCAAAATCTGTGCAAAATTTTTTACCCAAGAATTCAATTATAAGCACTCAGAGAAGTGATTCTCTCAATGCAAGATGACAAATAAACAAGTGTGGCATTAAGTGTAACTGGCATATTTTTAGGGAAAGGTCTTTACTTCTTCACACTTAAGAGGAGCAATGTCCTCATTGTTCGAAATAAATACCAAGAAAAGACCTTTCAAAATATGCCAGACCCATGAAGAATTTCACTCAGGACAATCATGGACTGATATAAAAATAAGCATTAAGCGTGATAGACTGAACACAGACATTTAAAAATAAAGAACTGAAACTCCCCTGATATCGTAGATTGAGGAAGGTTCCCTTCCTCACACTTAAGTTCGAACAATGGGGTAGTAGTGTTCCTCTCACTTGCATTCATGCAAGTGTCCTGCCTCGTAGGTCATCAAATACCATGATTTAAAATTCACCTGCACACACTCACGACTACCCAAAAATAAACGTTGAAAAGCGTTGCATTAAAGCACAAAACACCATTAAAATATTATAAATCATATGCTCCCCTCTTCATTTGATAGCACATCCTCCTTTCTATGTTTTTTTATTTAAAAACATATATAGGAATAATATGGAAGACAAAACAAAAAACAAAAATAGTAAGATAATAAAATTTAACCACTGGGTTGCCTCCCAGTAAGCGCCCGTATTTTATAGTCTTTGGCTAACTCCCCTTCGTTTTCCTGGATCAAAAATAAAAGTAGACTACAGCTTTGCCAGGAAAACGAAGTTAAGTTAAGTAAAATAAACCAACATGGATGGACAAACAAACGTCACCTCGGCAAATAAAATAGGAAAGTAAATACTCCACAAAACCGTGGTTTGGGAGAGGTACTGCCGGTAACGGAGTTCTAATAGAAGACCAGGTGGTGATGACTTTTCTTCTCCTCAATGGGAGGATGTAAACATCCTTTCCTTGTTGTTGAGGCTTATGGAGGCATGGTGGAAGTTGATGAGAGACTGGTGGTAGCGGTCTTCCTTCCTCAGATTCGAGGATGTAGATATCCTCTTCCGGTTGGTGGGCTCAATAGGATAATCATCCTCTAGCTCGCGCGGACGGACTCAGACAAAATATCTTCAAATTTTAATTGCTCCTCTTGTGCTGGGGTTGGAGATGGAGGAGAATTGTAACTCTCAGACATTTGCTCCAACTCGGCGCCGGAGAAAAATGTCCTGATAGGTTTCTTTATCTCCTCATCAGAACTTGTAGCTTCATGAATATCTGGCTCGAATCGATCTTTGCTCCTTGGAGTCACCACTGGAATCTCTTCTAGTAGCTGGTTGACTTGGGGGAATTCGTCTGGCCCTTGTGTAGATTGTTGTTCATTCTGATTGAAGTAGTAGTATCCCAACTGAGCTACTTTGTACTGTGTATTAGCCTGGTCGACTTCCCACCAGTACAACTCATTTGATTGTTGAGGTGTTGATAATCCTTGAAATCCTTTGATATGAGGATATCTCCTGTTGCATGTGTGTCCATTCCAAATCAATCAACAATCTTCTCACCTCATCGTAGCCGCTCTCCATAATCAGTAACTATCCTACAAAAAACAAAATAAAAATACCATTAGAATAGAACTAAAAATAGAAAATAAACACAAAAACAAATTTAACTAAACTAAAAAAGACAAATAATATAAAACAAAAATACAAGTAATTGCTAAAAGAATAAGTAAGTAAAAATAAAATTAAATGAAGCGAAAAAGATAAAATAAAGAAAAACAAAACAGAATTAAATTACTGGAATTTAAATAACAAGGGGATTAAAATAACAAGGGAATTTAATAACAAGGAATTTAAATGACAGTATTTAAATGACAGTAATATAAAGAACTGAATTTAAATAACAATTAAATAAAGAACTGGAATTAAATAACATTGACTGGAATTTAAATGACAGAGAATTTTAAATGATAGGAAATTTAAATGACAGAAATAAATGACAAAAATTTAAATGACAGAAATTAAATGATAGATAATTTAAGTTACTGAAAATTTAAATGACAGAAAATTTAAATGACAGAAAATTTAAATAACAGAATTTAAATGACAAAAATAGATTACTGAAATTTTAAGGACAATGGAAACTTAAATAACTGGAAAATAAATGACAGGAATTTTAAATGACTGGAAAATAAATGACTGTAAATAATACTATATTTAAATTGCTAGAAAAATTAAATAAAAACTAAACAAAAACTCAATAACATTAAAACTATCAATTAACCGTGCCGGAGATCCCCGGCAACGGCGCCAAAAACTTGTTGGAGAAATATGTGACTACTTCTACAACTTAGGCAGTGTACCTATCGTTTTGCGGAATAGTGGATATATGGTTGTCGTACTCTTGGGGACCTCGCTGTGGATAACTGATAGTGTAGTAAATTGACTGAGATTTCTAGTAAACAGATTTTATCATTTTTGAAAGAAAGAAGAGGTTGAAAACTTATTTGAACATAATAGAAACAATTAATCAAAACAGAATAGAAATAGAAATTGTAAATCTTTTTGTTTTTAAAGAAGCATCTTGGTTGTTCTGCTCACCTATTTTATCCAATTATATCAATATAAACTTTCCCAGTTTAACAATAAACTCAGGAATCTTAATTAGTTCATTGACCGGTCCTTGTACAATAAACCCTGATCAACTTAAACAACAAGCCGCAATCCTTGCCCAAGCCATTATAAATTAATCGCTTTATTACTAATTCCTATTGGAGACAGATTAACCTATAGGCGAGACACGCTTCTAGTCATTAACCCGTTTTGACTTCTTTGTCTAGAACCTTGTCTTAGCACCGCATTTCAGCAACACTACAAATATCACTTTAATAATTGTACAAGAAGATTAATCGCATTAAGGACAAGAATCAAAATATTGCATAGATAAATTATAGTGGAAAGTTTACATAACACAATTGTATAAAATAGGCTTGCTTTCCAACCCGGGAGGCTAAGTTTATTACTCACACATAATTATAAAAACAAACGTCGTAGACAAGATAGACATTAACAGAGTAGAGTTAAGGAAGAAAGAACTCTCTTTCCTCTTCGGGCTTATTTGGTGATCGGAAATGATGGAAATGAAGTGGAGATGTGGATGTACGAAGGGAAAATGGAATTTGGGTGGAGGAAGTGTAATTTTGGAGGTGAGCGTGTGTGATTTGGAGTTGAGTTGTGGTGAACGATCGTGGGTGGTGGTTGTGGTGGTCTTTGGATTTTGAGGAAGGGATTATATTCTCTGAGAAGAAGCAGTGTGTGTTTTATAGAAGAAAGGATGAGGAAGAAGACAGGGCTGGAGCACGCGTGAGGAATTTAATGAGTGCGGCGACGCATGATATTGCTGATGGGGTAGATAGATGTGTCTGTAGGCACCACAAATGAAGAAGACAATGGGGTAGACGCACCGAAAGAAATCATTCACGTCAATTTCTGGATCTGGATTGCATTTACACGCGTCCTTGTTGTGTCCTTGGTTGTGTCCTTGCTTAAAGGGCGGACACATTAATATGTTGTTTGTGTCCTTGTTTAAATGGGTGGATACATTAATATATTTATTTATGTCCTTGTTTGTGTCCGGCCATTTATGGTCGGACGTCTCTAGCACATCTCTTTTCAGTCTTGTCCTTCCTTTTTAACCCGGACGTCTCTAGGAGTCTTGTCCTTCCTTTTTTCCCCGGACGTCTCTAGTGAGTCGTGTCCTTCCTTTTTTCCCCGGACGTCTCTAGTGAGTCTTGTCCTTCCTTTTTTCCCCGGACAGCACACACAGGCCTCTTCTTGTCCTGCGTAATTTCCACGGACATGATTTTCTGTCCTTGTTTGCCTCCTGCCTTTTTTTTCCGGACGCAAACAAGGACTTGTATATTTCCTTTGCAAAATTCGATAGGCTCCAGATTCTTCGTTTTAACTCCGTTTCACTTGCCCGTTTGTTGCGCTGGAAAGCTTGTGAAGTAAACTATGTGCTTGCAAGACTTTTTCCTGTATTTGACACATAAAATGTATCAGTTCATATCAAAACATAAATCTAAGAAAAACATATGATAAGGGGGAAATACGACATGTTTTGTTATGAAAAATGGGAAGAATTATAGCCCTAAAAATAAATGTATTTCTCAATAATCAATATGCAACAACCCCTAGGTTTTGTGCATCCCCTCTACCCAAATCATGTATGTCTTCTTCACAAGTCTATCTATGGTCTTAAACAGGCCCCTAGATCCTGGTTCTCCAAGATCATTGACACTTTCCTTTCACTAGGTTTTCACTCCTCTCAAGCTGACTTCTCTCTGTTTATCTACACTTTTGGTCGAGACACTCTTTACCTACTAATCTATGTTGATGATATTCTGATAATAGGATCCTCTACTTCTCTAGTCCAACATTTTATCCACAAACTATCCTCTATCTTTCTAGTAGAAAATTTGGGTCCTCTCCACTATTTCCTAGGTATGCACATTCACAGTAACCTCACATGGTCTATTTCTTAATCAGTCAAAGTACATCAAAGCCATTCTTGCTAGAGCCGATGGCTAAGTGTCTCCCTGTTCTTACTCCTATGAGCACTACCAACTCTACTACCAATCACAGACAACTCCCCTTTTGAAAACCCTACTTTGCTTCGAAGCATTCTTGGTGCTCTACAGTATCTCTCTCTCACTGGCCTGGCCAAAGCTTTTCAGTCAACAAACTGTGTCAAGCAATGCATTCCCCCATAAATTATCACTAGCAATCTCTTAAACGAATCCTAAGATACCTAGAATCCTCTCTTAACCTAGCCTATCATATCTCGACTCAGTCTCGACCCATTCTATCTACATATTCAGATGCACACTGGGCCTGTGACATCACAGATCGAAGATCCACTACTGGCTACTGTCTATTTTTTTTTTTTTGGAAAAACCTAATTTCGTGGCAGTCTAAGAAACAACCGACAGTAGCCCGATCTACCACCGAGGCTGAGTATAGATCCATGGCCTATGCTACTTGTGATCTAGTTTGGGTTCAAATCTACTAGGTGAGTTGGGAATTTACTTACCTGAAGCTCCGACCTTGTGGTGTGACATCTTGGGCGCGACTTACTTGGCTGCCACCCCGTCTTCCATGCTCATGCCAAACACATCGGTCTTGATTTTCACTTCGTGCGCGAGCGTGTGCATAACAAATCCTTGCTAATCTCCTTCATCGATGGCTCGGAAGTCGGACCAGTGACTGACATACTCACGAAGCCGCTGTCGGGAGGGAGGTTCAGTCTTCTATGTTCCAAACTTTGTCTCCAGCCATTTGAAATGAGGGGAGATGACAAACAACCCGATAGTATTCATGGGCCAGTTACAAATATGTACATAGTCCAGAATACACATTCTGTAAGATACTATATAAGCACACTAGGTTACTCATGTATACAACTACAGCCTACACACTATTCAATTCTCAATACAAAAGTAATTCACTGGGATATTATCTCTTCTCTTTGATTTCACCAGTCCAAGTTATGTAATGTTGACTCTTGCGGCACTAGTTTATTATTCCATATAAAACCACACACGACAATAGTTTTGATCTATACGTTTATATCATCTCAAACACCATCAGGTAGACGGTATATACGAAAATGACTCAGAAGCTACATCTAAATTAACTTGGTTGAAGGCATCATTGTTTTTATATTAGTTGAATAATAGAAATCTATTGATCCACCAAACAGTAACATGATTTGCTCCTGTTCTTCACAGTTTCGAAACCACCCACTACTGGTTTCTTCTAATCTCTTCCAGGAATGGGTCTTGAGAGAAAAACCAACGTCAAAATAAGGTAATCTCATTTAGGATCAACTGGAAGATGAAGTTGCAGAATAATATTACCAACACCATCATTAATTACTTCATTCCAGTATCATTGTTTATATTGTCGTTCGTACTCAGTATAGAAACTGTTTGTTGTTTGAGCCTTCAGTATTAATTTAATTTAGCGTCCCACACGACTTCATTTATATACATCTGTTACCACTCCATTTATATAGATCTATCAACGCTCATAGTCCAGAACAACTCAAAATATGAGTACGAACCAATTAAGTGTAATGTTTCTACTAAGATGTCAACAAATTACTAAGTTATTCTCCAAAAATGATAGCAATTAACGTACACTATCTCCGTAGATAAAATACCAACCGGGCCTCTGAAGAACCAACCAAAAAGAGATCAACACAGAAGAGTGAAGACAACTATATATAATTGTAGTGGTAGGGGTAGACTGGTAGTGGTACTGATAAAAAAAAAAACCAAACTAAATAATCTGAACAGCTTAATTACTCATGATGAGCTCTAGCTAGTAGCTATTCGTAAAATAAATCTGGGCAGCCTCAAAGTCACCGTGGCCTATAACAACAACAAGCTCTCAATGTAAGTATCAATATACAACAGTGAAAAATATAAGTTATACAACACCTACGATTTGCTTTAAGAACCCCAGGTTGTATAACTTATATGACTTAATCCTTTGGAACCCTTCCCTCAAAAAACACCTACGTCTTCCTCTTGGTGATACTCAGATTCCCCACAATAAATAACGTAGGTGTTGTATACTTGTCAGTTTGTACATACATTATTTACTCTCATTCATCTATACTAGGCCCGGCGCCACCCATTAAAAATCAAAAAAATATAAGTTATACAACCTGGGGTTCTTACTCCCTCGCGAGGATAAGAGAAGCCCGTTGACAGAGCCAAGTATATTACTGATACATCTGTACGCAAAGCCGCTGTACTCTGACATTGGACATCCTATCTTAGAGATGATATCCTCCATAGTTTCGTTGTTGCGGATGGACCATCCTGAAGAGATAGGGAGAATGTCAATCTTTTGCTCCAAGAGGATGTATTGGGATTTAAGGATGTTCTTGGGGTAGTGTTTCAAGTGAAGGAAAGTAAAGTCGGGATGTTCTATATTGATTTCCATGTGGTGCAGACTGAGCGGAATCGAAGAAGTGATTTGATAGGAAGGTACGATAGGATTTCGGACCATATCTGCGTTGGGAAGAAATAATAATGCTCTGAGGAGCGGTATTTCTTGGTTGAGCCTCTCATGTTGTGTTATCCACTCCAACGAACGGACTGTCACAGCGAAGAAGAAGAAGAAAGTGTTGCTGCCGCTTGTTATTTCCCGTGGGCAGGGTTTTAAGGACGTTTCTGCACGATCTTGTTAGGGACATCCCAAGATTTGCGGCCAGATCTCATGGGCGAAGATAAGATCACACGATGGAACAGTATTTTCACCTGATTTTTAGAAACCGATTAAATTATATTCTAGAATTTTCACCTGATTTTTTACTACCCATGATAAGATAGAAACCGATTTGCGTGTTGCTCAAGTTAGTTATACTTTATTCGTTTATCTTTTAAAAAACTTCTATTAATATTTTATCGTTTCATTAGATGCAATAAAAAAGTTTAAATTCATTATTTAGTTAGGTTTTTTATGGATGATCATATATTATCTATTATTTATATAATCATATATGCACATTTAATAATATGTTAGAATTAAAATAATTGTATCTAGTTGTCTCATAAATGCATAGACATGAGCATTAATAATTGTGTTCATATATTATGCTCTTATATATTTAAAATGATATAAATTACATAAATGTCCCATAAGTTAACTTGTTGTGTGTTGCAATTGTCAATTGATTACAAATGTATTATTTTATTTTAATATCTTTACATAGGGTAATTCACTATTTTTTAATCATTTCTTAGAGTTAAAATGATAAATTTTTCATCAATTTCATACCTAATCCTTTTTTTTATTGAACCGTATTAAATCTTATATCAAAAGAGCTACTTTCAATTATTTCAAATTTGACAATATGATTAAATATAGTCTTGTAAAACTTGATAACTAACTTTTAATAAGGTGTTAAGATCTTTTAGATCAGCCATAACAATATTTTTATATCTTTGTACTCGGAGTTGTATTTGTACTGTCGACCTTGTGGTCCGTTCGTATTGTGGAGCTTTGGGGCTTTTATATGTTTTGATAGCTTCCGCTTGTAAAATGTGTGGCGTAGCATTGTAAACTACTTGGTCAAGCTTTATAACTTGGATTGTTTATAAAATATGAGTATTTGTTTCAGTTTTGGGTTTCGTTAGTGTAGCCTTGCGTATCTTAGGTAATAAGTGTGTAACATGTGACGGTCTCAGAACCAGGGTGATTTCGGGGGCGTTACACATTTAGTTCAGGGGGAGAACTTATGATTGCACTCTTTTTTCTTTGAGGCAAATGATATCAAAAGGGACAGGGAGCGGATTCTCTATGCAAGGTCGAGGCTCTCTAGGAGGGCTAAGAAATGGTGGAGGACCGTAGGTCGAAAGAGCGTACAGACCTGGGCGGACTTCAAGAAGGAGGTTCGTAGGCATTTTCTATCCCAAAGATGTTGTCTGGAAGGCTCAGAATGATTTGACTACGGTCACTATGAAGGGCACGGTAAGGGATTATGTGTCCGAGTTCAATTCCATTGTTGCTGAGTTACCCGACTTGCCGGAGAAGTACAAAGTCTTCCATTTTGTCCGTGGTATGCCCAAAGATGCGCAAGAGAAGATGTGGCTGAAGAAGCCAAAGACCTTGTCCGAAGCGGTTGCACTTGCTGAATATCTGGGAGATTTTAAGGTCAAGGTAACCAAGGGGGCAAGTGGCGAGTTTCGTAAGTCATGGCGAAGATACAACTCCGATAAGAAGAGGAGAATGGGTCTGACTGAGGTATCACAGGGTGGTGCCAAGAAAGAAGAGCCCAAGAGTGGAGCCAAGACTAAGTCGACACCGAAGATCCGAGGTGACCGGGGGAGCAAGAGCAAGCCGAGATCACCCTCTAATGTGTGCTACAATTGTGGTGAGACGAGTCATTGGGCTAGGAGTGTCCCAAGAAGAAGGCGACAACAATATTTGATGCAGAGCCGAGGAGTGAGCAAGTGGCTACTCTAACACCGATGAACTATGAAGGTATTGTCCTTTCTTCTCTCTCGGATTTTCATGTCGATTATCCAGCTGTAGCACCGACTAGCACGTTGCTGTATCTTGATGCCTTGATAGAGAGACATGCATGTGTGATGGCTTTGGTCGATATCGGAGCAGGATGCATTGTCTGAGTCTACGTGTGGCCAGAGAGCTTAGCTACCTATCGCTCCTAATATTAAGCGTATCAGGATGGGAGATGAGGTTGCTGCAGAGACATGTGGAAGAGTCAAGATGTATGTGAAGATAGGTCCGTGGGGAGGCTATCTTACTTTTGAGCTCTTGGATTTGTCTCTCGTTCCTATGATTCTAGGGGAACCTTTTTCTCGGAAGCCAAGACAAACGTCGAGTTATTCCAGAACCGCATGTGGATCGGCGTGAATTCTATGCATGGGTTGGGTCTATGGACTCACACCCTCCGTGGGTGTAACACCCTTGCCGCCAATCCAACCATTAACTCCTAACCCGTCTCATTTACCAATACTCAAGCAGCGGAATCAAACTACCAACGCGGGTATTACAATGTCGTTAGTCACCCACGTGACTATCAAGGCCAACTCAACACCACAAATACAACAAACAATCACAATATCGGTCTGATGGGTCTCATACCGAGTACGCTATACAATCATACTTCATTTCTTAACCAAATCTAAAACAAATAAAACTTCAATCCATATTATACAATACAACTTCAATTACATTCTATACCGAGTATCTACTACAATTCCCAACTCATTGACCACATGTCGGTCTTACAATTCCATAATACAAAACATTCAATTTCCTTAACAACTATCCATGCTCACGTGGCAACCGTCATAACTCGAACGGTATTCAGCTTCAATGATCCTGTAAAATAAAATGGTGCCCCAAGGGACTCAGCAAAATTGCTGCATATGACTTCCGCATACCCCGCGTACTAGCGAGGGTACGCCGACTATTTGGTCGAGAGCATGTCATCATTTTATTTCAATCAACATGTATAAATCATACATTATATATGTACATTCACAATCAAAGCTCAACATTGAACTCAAACACTAACGCACACAAGAGGTTAGTTTAGTTGGTTATATACTTAGGCTCGAGGGTTTCTACCTCTCTCTATGCCTTACTCATTTGTTCATTGTCTTACCCATTCTCTTGGGTACTCTTACTCACAATCTCACAAGGTCTACAATGCTCAACTCAATTCTCAAGTTCTCAAGTCACCACTCCATTCTCAATACTCACGTACTCAAACCAATACTCAAGTTCTCGTCAATTCTCAATACTCAAAGGTACATGTTAAGTCACTACTCATGACCTCCGGGCAGGGTCATACACAAGACCCACCACCGGCTTACAAATACAAACGGGGCTATACGGTTAGCTCCTCAAATTCTCAATTTCTGGTTCTCTGCCGGACTACTCAAATTCCCAAAACTCCTCTCTCGGAGACATTACACACTAGTAGAAAAAGGCCTATTTCAGCGGGTTCCAAGGGGCCTATTTCGGCGGTTGTAAACGCCGAAATGAGCACCGCTGAAATAGGTATACCTATCTCGGCGGTTGTAAATAAAAACGCCGAAATAGGTGGGTGCCAAAATCAAAATCTGACGATGTCTATCTTGGCGGTTCTTAGCTCACAACCGCCGAGATAGACTCATGGTCGGTCTTAAGACCGGTCAATTCCAGAAGGTAACATGAGTCTATCTCGGCGGTTCTTAGCTCACAACCACGAGATAGGCCCTATTTTTGTATCTATTTCGGCGGTTCTAAGCTAAGAACCACCGAAATAGCCCCTTTTTTTGTTTTTTCCATCCCAGCATATATATATATATATTCACCGCAACACACCAAATGATTCAATGAGACCTGTAATAAAGCTTCATCCACACATGGAGCTCCAGCACACACATTTAAAAAGTTATAAAGCTCCCAATTAGATCAACGACGCGCCACAATTTGAGAGTTAAGAAACCAATGCAATTACACTTAATTTACACACTTTCATTGTAAATAACAAACCACATTATAATTCAAATCTACCATTACACCATCCACAAGTGTACAGAATTACAATTACATACTCGAAAAAGTTCGCAAAACATCTTCATGATCATCAACACAATTCATTAAACTTGTGCAGACGAACTCCGACCATTCCTCAAGAATCTCAACATTTGAGTATCATCATACTGACCACCTTGGAGCACTTCTTCGTAAGCCTTGAAAAAAAATGAACATTAATCTAAAACGTACAAGTCTAAAAACATTAAAGAGCATAACTGAAACTTTCAAAGAATGTTACCTTGTCTAACGAGTGCTCTGGTAAAAAGTTCGACACTCTAACTATGTCACTCATGAATCTCATGACATAGTATCCACATTCTGAACCCCCAGCTGCACCGGACACTATACAAACACACATATTGACAGTTATAAACAAGTTTAAATATTATCACACAAAATTTATCAATTAAGAGAGTACCTTGACAATGTTCCAAGGGATGTTTTACTCTTCATGTTTTATTCTGGAGAGATAATGCAGCTCTCTTGGAACTATATACATCAGCAATATAGTTTTAAGCATCAGTAGCAAGTTATGAAACAGTTAATGTTAAGTAATAACAATTGTTGTTTAAGATAACAAACTAATTACCTCAGTATTGCGTTGGCGATCTTCGGTCTCTTGACACCCTTACCAAGTGAGTCAAATTGCAAGACTCGTGGGTACTTCAACACTAGCACAAGCAATGAACAATGTTGACTGTCCACAATTACACAATGTTGTTGAAATCATTAAACAACTACACAAACTATAGTTTTGAGATATCAAGAGAAATAGTCAAATATCATACCCTGAATGATATGGCAGCATAATAAATGATTGTTTAGAACATTCAAAGATGGCATTCCCACATATATTGCATAAGGCTTTTGATAAGCAGAAATACATCTACTTTTAGGGCTTTAATTCTTCCTATTTTCATAGCAATTGTATTGTATTTCTCACTATCATATGATTTTTCCTAGATTTATTTTTGATATGAATTGATATATTTTATGTGTTAAATGTAGGAAAAAGCCATGTAAATGGATATAATCTCATGAGCTTTCCAACGCAACAAACGGCGATTAAAACGGACTTATAACGAAGAATCGGGAGCCAGTTGAAGATTGCAGTACATCAGTATATATATATATAATATCGGACTTCCGCCTGTGAGACGACGCCTGATTCGGCGCGGACAAGAGACGCAGGCGAGTCCCGCCTAATTCGGTGAGGACAACACTGAGGCGCAACCGCCTGTTCTCGCAGCGGACGACATGAGGCGCAACCGCCTGATAAGTAGCGGACAAGAGAGGCGCGACACAAGAGGTGTCCGCCTGTTTGGAGAGGACAGGACTCATAGAGTCCGCCTGGTATTCGAGCGGACGCACAAGCGGATGGGCAAGCGGACGAGATTAAATCCGACGGAGAAGTTATTCTTCGTTCTTCGCGGCGATTTCTTCCTCTCGAACTGCTCTTTCGCGCGCCACCTTAATTTGTGCACGCGTGACGCCGCCTCTGTGATTGCTGCTACCCACGATATGCTCACCAAATCCAACGCCAGTTAATCACACCGACTGCACCGTCCTGACGGCTCTGTTTCTGCTTCCCATTTCTTCTGCCTATAAAAACCAACGCCACATCCTCAGTATTATTATCCCTTCTAAAAATCCAAGTTCACAACATTTCACACGCTCATTAACCACCACACTCGCTCACCCACGCTCGCTCACCAGTACAACCACATCAATTTCTCTTCTCTCGTTTTCTCCATTTAATTTGTTTTTCCACAACCACATCTCTACATTTATTAGTATTATCATTACGGACGACGTGGGATACAGAGGCGGAGCTAGGATTCAGTCGACGGCGTGCTGGAGTTTTCTCTACCTTTTCTTATTTTGTTAAACGTTGTTTATATATAGTTATGTTTAATTAATAAACTCAAGCCCTCCCAGGTTTGGATGCGGGCCTATTTTTATAATATGTTATGTTAAGCTTTCCACTATGATTTTATCTAAAGTAGTAGTTTAATTCAGTTCTTGATGCTTAATTCTCGATCAATTATTAAAGCAATATTGTAGTTCTAATCAACATGAGAGAGCTGCGATAGATAACAAGACGTGGGAAATTAAACCTGATTAACAGCTAGAAGCCTGATCCGGCCTATAGGTTAATTAGTCTCAAATAGAAGTGGTATTTATGCGATTGGTTGTGTCCGGATTAGAGCATTAGTCTGCTGCTAGTTCTAGCAACTGGTTAGGGTTCGTTAGATTTAGTCGTCAACGAATTATTTATAGCTTCTGAGTTATTACTTAAGTGGTAAAGCTAAATTAATATAATTGGTAAAATAGGTGAGCAGAACAACCGGGATGCTTTCTCAAAAACAAAAAGATTTATTATTTCTATTTTTATTATTTTGTTTTGTTCAGGTTAGGTTTTCGATTATTTCTTCTCCTTAAAAAAATGATAAAATCTATTTACTAGAAGTTTCAGTAAATTTAATCCACTGTCAGTTATCCACAGCGAGGTCCCCAAGAGTACGACAACCCCACGAATCCACTATCCCGCAAAACGATTAGGTACACTGCCTAAGTGGTAGAAGTAGTCACATATTTTCCAACGTTTTGTTTCCATATCACTTGTCATCTGGACTTCACAATACATAGTGTAGACACCAAAAATTCTCACCCCATAAAGCAAATTTCTTAATAATAAGAGGGGTCGTCGCCTTTCTTTTTCAAAAAACATATTAGCGTGCGTGCCATAACGAAACCGTCATTTTATAACGTTTTTCAAAGTATTTCATAAAACATGATTTTCCAAAAAACTGAATTTTTAAACAATAATCCGGTTTTAAACCCATTCATTTTGTTTTATTTACTTATCTTATTATTTACATTCCATAATTTCATGCATTAGATTAATCATCTCTTTTATTGCATATCTTTTGGATTTGTAGCTCTTGAAAAAAGTTATCCGGTCGAATTTAGAGCTCTTATAATATTTCTCCCATGAACATACTGAAATCCGACATAGCGTAACTGGTTAAGGTTCCCATCATACAACCCGCAGATCTTGGGTGCGATTCCTGGCATAGACTAGAAACGTTTCCTTTATTATTTCAGCACGCGACATGACGTTTATCTTGTTTATCCGCTACTATCTATCAAAATTGGTTGCAGCTCAATTGGTAAGACATGCAGGAAAGGAGAGTGAGGTCTCGAGTTCGAAACTTAGTAGGAGCATGTTTTGTGACCTCCTTTATTTTGCCAGCTAGTATCCAAATAGGGCCCTGTCCAGTTCGGTCCACACTTGTCCAAACAGCCCATTTCTTTCTATTTTGAATCCAACGTAAAGCCCATATCTAACAAGACCCTAATGTGACATCTGTCCACTCCTTTCATTATAAAACTACCCCAACAAAAAACACTACAAGATGGGGCATGTTTTTTTTGGAAAGAGTCGATCAAAAACACTTCAGTATGGGCGCCCATACTCATGATTTTCTATCGTTCTTCCCAAGTCGATGACTCTGTTGTTTTTAAAAGCTCCCAACCTTTGTTTCTGCTCCCCACTGCTCCAGTGCCCGCATGCAGAAGTTGGAAAACCAGAGGAAACCTCGCAGTCGCCGGAAATCAACCCAACCATCACCATTCTCCATCCTCTTTCAAAATCCCGAGTCCGAAAACGCATTTCTCTGCCTTTGATTTTCGAATCCGAACCCCATCCCACCAAGTACTTCCCCGTCTTCCTCGACATCGTTCCCTCCCGCTTTCTTTCTTTCGCCAGCAGAGTAAGCTGTGTTCTTCATTTTTGTCCACCGAGGTCGATCCCATACTCTTTTCCTTTTCTTTCGTTACTTTGTTTCTATCACCCTGGTTGAGCAAGAACCTCGCCGGAGAGAAAATTGCATCTGTGATGGCGAAGGCCGATCGAAACTCTGCCGGAATTCTATTTCGAAGTAAAGAGTTAGCTCTCATCTCTCCCTCGCTGTCTATTTTAATTTCATTTAAATGTAAGTTCGAAGTCTCGAGTCATATCTCGTCGTTTCTAGCATTTCTTTTTCTGCTGTAATTTGTTTTGGTGTCGCGAGTTTCACATTACCGGCACTATAGTGCATCCATTGGTAACTGATGATTGTCTCGTCAAAAAGTTCCGGAACCTGGACTTCGAATCTCCATTTTGAACGGTCCTGGTTCGGGGAAAGCACGGAAGGTAGCTCACGTTTCTGTATTTTTTTTATTATTAACCTGGTATGGACAAAGAAGTCCACGAACATGGTTGAAATTAAGAGCAAGTGGAAAGTTTCTCTTGAGGCTCTGTCTGTTTCACTGATGTCGTTGTCGTTTGTATAACCATTCATATTCTCTTCGAAATTTTTTTTTACTGATCCGTTTCGTTAGTTAAAAATAAATGTCATCAGAATCAATTTGCCCTATTGCCTCGGTGTTACTCTGTGTCTTCTCTGGTCCAAGTTAATCAAAGCATTGCTTTAATATCAGTTTGGGTGGTTCGCTAGTTATTTCCTGCACTTTTTTTTACTCTGTACGTATCAGTCCGTTGTGTATTCACTCGTTGTATTCTATGAGTTCAGCTTGAAGAAACTGCAGCCTATCGTAGCCACTTTGTATCTCCAGTAGTCTTCCCTAGACTCAGCGTTTGCAGATTTAACCCTTTCTTCCTTTCATAAGTTCGTTTATTAATCATCCTAAGCTAACTCATCTTATTTTTGTCTGTTTGATCTCTTATGTAATTTTCAGAAGGAAACTCTCTTCTGTTCTTCTTGCGGTATCAGTTCTTACCCAAATATGTTAATAACTGCATCGTGTGATAGCATATCTCTGTGAATCCCTTCAAAATGTTTGCTTATTAATAATCTGCCTCTGGTGGTTAGACCTTGCGTATCTGTACATGCTTTTCCCGATGCTTTCATTCCTATGCGAGTTTTATGTTCTTATGGTGGCTTAGTATTTGAGCAGTTAGATAATACCTAAAAGGCATACTTGGTAGCTGCCCTTTCCTTTTTTTCCCTTCTTGCAAATGAGCCGTTAATGGTGATTAAAAGAGGGTTCAGGTCATCTATCGTGAACTTGGGCCATTTGATTTTCCATCCCTGCTGCGCCTTCTGATATCATGAATATAGACTTCCAGTTTGTTCTTCTCGTTTAAACACTGGAAACTGCTGGTATTCTGTTGCTCTCTTAAGCTATTACCCTGTCTCAGTTTAATCTTCATAAAAAAAAATGATGATGAAGTGTCAAAAATGTACAGAGGTTAGAATCTCCTCTTGACCCTTAAAAGGAAATCGAACAGAACAGATTTTTTTTAGCAAAAACGACTAAGCTTAGGTTTGGTTAAGTTTGTGATTAGCAATGCGGGCTTTAAACGTTTTGTTTAGTTTAGAGTTTTCAATAACAGTAAACAGATTTGAGTTTTTGTTGCTATCAATTTTGACCTGTGTTCCTGTATACCTGCGTTCCAAAAATCATCTGTTTGCACACGTACATGCTCTACATCTAACTTATTGCAATCTTTATTTCATTTTCCTTGTATTAGTATTATCATTAAGCTCTAGTTACTATCCTTTTAGGACCAAGCCCTTAGGTTAGTGGGTGTCCCTTGGCACTTAGTGGGTCATTTGTCCTTCTTGGTCAAGGTGACACCCTAAACCCTAAGACACACATCTAATAAAATATGTATATATGTATATATATATAAAAGGTCTAACCTAAACAGTTCAAGGGATCAGCCCAATTTCAAACTCCATCTCAGCCCAACTCAAAATCCCAATTCAAGGCTAATGCAAAGATCCAATTCAAAAGCCTTATTCAAAAATCTAATTCGGACGCCCACATCAAAACCAAACTTCAAAAATCAGTCCAACCCCACTTAAAGCCCATTACGGCCCATTGGTAAAAGCCCAGATTTGAAACCCAATTCAAAATCCCAATCTGAAATTCAACCCAAATTCAAACCATCAACAAAGCCCGCACAAGGCCCATCCGGCCCAAAAGTTCAAACAAGGCCCAAAGTCCAAATTCGGTCCATTAAGCCACTAGACCCATTAAGCCATTGGGCCCATTAAGCCCATCCGGCCCAAAAGCCCACACAAGGCCCATCCAGCCCCAAAAGTCCAAACAAGGCCCAAAGCCCAATTCGGCCCATTTAAGCCCATTTAGCCCAAAACTACCCAACTAGCCCAAGCCCAAATCAAATCAACCCAAGCCCACAATCGATCCAAGCCCAAATCAAATCAAACCCACAAAGTCAAACCAAATCTACACAAATGTCAAACCTTGACCAGAAAACGTTGACCTTGACCAAAAACATTGACCTTGACCGAAAAACGTTGATCTTGACCAAAAAAATTTGACTTTGACCAAAAACTTTGACCCAAGCATTGACCAATCCCATTCAAACCCAAATTGTATATTTCATCCAAACTCCCAAACTCCAAAAAAAAAACATTTCCTCATTATTCAGCTTTAATTCAAGAATCCTGAAAATCTCTTTTCTCAAATTTTCAAGCAATCATTCTATTCAAACTTCATCAAGTTTTCAAAAGAAACCATTTTGTGGAATTTTAAAGGAAAAACTCTTCTCACATCATAGAAAACTCTTCTCAAATGCAGAAGTTCTTCTCACATATACAGAAGTTTTCTCCTAAAAACATGTCTCAAAATCAGTGTTTCATCAAGAATTCCGAACAAACTTCAAAGATTTTCTAATTCAATTTTCAATTTCAAAACTAAACTGTTTTCGGGGAACAGAAATGTCTAACACCTTCAGAGAACGTTTTCTTCCTAGTTAGACATCACTTGTCTCCCTTCTAAAATAAAAATCCGAGGCGGGGCACTGGGGTCGTCACATCCCTTGTCGCAGTCTGGACTTCTTTAGGCGGGGCATTAGGGTGACAAACCTCCCCTAATTGCAGCCTAGATTTCTACAAGGCGGGGCACTAGGGAAGTAACGACCTTCCTAGTTGCAGCCGGGATTTTAGAATCGTCTAACTCCCTTCCACTCGATTTCAAATGTTTTCATTTTAACGTTTTAAAAACCCGGGAGTTAGAGACGTTATTAGGGTTCGACCGAGAACATCTCATTCATGGTGTTCTCTCTGAATCCTATTTTTTCGACATAAATTCATTGCCCCATCTTTCGAGCCTCGGCACTTACCATTAATTAAGTGTCGTGTTCGAGGGGGTACATAGGGTAATCCCTCGGATTATCCGCCCTTTTATAAAAAAAAACGAATTTTGTTTTTTTAAATTTTAAGAGAGACAATTCTGAATAAATCAATCCAATTCTTTCATTAGAGCTTCAGTACGAATAAACACTTCTTAATCCTTCCTTGAATCAACTCCAAGTCACAAAGGAGCTCCAATTCCTGAATGCCCCCGAACTCCCTTAGTCATCAAAAACCAGGATATCTTCAAAATCCGAACACCTCTCAACTTCATAAAATGACTAAAATGCCCCTCAACTCTACAAAATGACCAAAATACCCTGTTGCTCCTCAAATATTTTCAGCATCCTTTTAACCCCGTGAAAATCGAAACAACCTCAGACCTCTCAGAAACAATCAAAATTTCTCGACATTCATTTCAAGACCAGCTTATTTCTCCACACTCTTTAAAATCATTCGTTCTCTAGTCCACACTCAATCCTATCCTTTGGCTTTAAATTGAATCTCTCTAAATAAGGTTTTGAAAGAAGGCAATCCCGGCAATTGGAGACCGAGGTTTCCTCGGGCACCAATCTGAAGTCGTGGTCGTTGCCACTTCTAAGGGGTGTAACCCAGTACGAAACCCACAATAGAATCTCTGACGCGACCAGAGAAGTCCTATCCATAGGGAACAATCTAATAGTCAACCAACGGTTTCTTAGAACCCATCATTCTCTTCCCTTCCTAGTATCTTAGGTCAAACTAGGTGGCGACTCTAGTCAATTCCGCCTTTTAGAGGCATAAGTCCGCGTGGAGCCCATTGAGAGCGGGTGTAGTGCACACTCGCACCCTCATGCTTTCTGGGAAAGACGGACGATTAGTAGGTATTTGAGGGATGCAGATTAACGGGTTTCTCACCCTCCAGGAATGGCATTTTTTTTTTTAGGATCCTAGACTGACAGCCAGATCATAATAAATAACCCCCGCGTCATACCGAAAAAATCACCCTCCACAGAATGGCGACTCCGCTGGGGAGAACTTGAGTAAGTTTCTCAAACTCAAGGAAGCTGAACTCCATTAAAAATTGTCGAGATTTCCCCACTTCTGTCAAAACCTTCAAGAGATTCATTTAAAGCCTTTAGGATTATTCTACTCCACATCTTGAGGTGTATCTGATGAGGACAGATGGATTATTAGATCCTCAACAAACATTACAACTTGGGTTAATAATTAGCTCACGAATAGAAAAAAGACACTTAGGATTGAATGAGCTAACTTCCCTTAGGTAATAAACAAACAATCGGAATTACCACCTTCAAGACAAACATTTAGTAAATAGTTGGTGCTAACTTCTCTACGTTACTTATGTGTTGTATGATTGTGGGGTGCATTGGTTGGGTAGCTTAGGACATGCATTCCTCTGTGTCACCCGCTATATTCACGAGTCACGGGATGCCGATCGGTCCACGATTGATTTCCCCATGAGTAGGGTCATTCATTTGAATGGTGGTTACCCACGGGGCGAGATGGTCATCGACCTACGCCTTGATACTCATGATCCAAATATATCCTCCATTATCCGAGTCTAAGCCAGCATATAGTGAACCATGAGCCTTCAGTGTCCAGCTGCTGATCCAGTGTCTAGACGGGTTTTCAGGAGTGCCCCCTTGTATGCCGTCTGTCTGACCACCCTTCTCTTACCCTGAAGATTGCATGGGCTCAGTTCTCCATTGTTCCTCTGCACCACGGGTGTCTTAAAGCCCAATGTCACGCTACACGTCCATAGAGGATCCCGTATTTACCGGATACCCATACATGGCACAACGTAGTCAGTGAATAATTTGGACTTTAGACACACCTGATCGTGCAGATGACGAGAGACCCGTTCCCATGCAGTACTTCCCCGAGTTTCCCGAAAAGTGGGGCGTTGTCGGATCATCACTGGCCGTGGCGTATGTTCCCTTATCACTTCGGGTATCCTGACCTTTCGAACTTAAGCACTCCGGACTTTCTTGAACGTGCCTCGCAAGGGGCATAGCAGAGAAAAACCCCGAGAGATGACAGTGAAGGGACGACGGTCCCCCCGGTGAGACAGAGTCATAATTGACCTGGAAAGTGATTATCCCAACATTAACACTTACAGCTCCACATCAAATATAGCCACGATTTACTTTATGTTATACATGTGTGCAAACCACTTTTTCAGACCAATTCGTTTTAAAATGTTCGGAATTCTCGTTTGCATGTCCCTAAAAGCTGTTTTACGAGCTCGTTTAATTTAAAGTTCCACAAATATTTACTCATGAACGGGGTTTTCAAAATTCGTCAATTCTCCTTTAAAAGGTTTATTTCACTAAAATGCTATTTCCGAAACAATTTTCAAAAAATTGATTTCGAAAAACCTACTTTCTACAAATGAATTTCAAACAACATTCTTCACCAATATTCTTTCAAAATTGTTTTGAAAACACTTTTTCAAGTTGTTTTTCACAAACGTATTTCAAAATAAATGATTTAGTCCCCATGTTGTGACCCGTTATTTTTGAAGTTCATCCCACCTTCAAGAGCAGCGGCCATTACCGTGGAGCGTACTAGTCATTTCGTGTTTTCACAAAAGTGGTGGATTTTCACAATGATTTTATGCTCAATCATTCACTTTTCCTTTCTCAAGAATATCCCTCATTCCCCACAACGGAGCAAACGAGGCAGCATGGAGATCAACTAGCGGATCAAGCCGAAAATCAGAGGCGCACCAACCCGTGGAGCTAGTCGAGCAACATGAAGACCAACATCAACTCTTCAGATAGAAAATCAGAGGTGTACCAACCCGAATCAAGCGACATGAAGACTTGCAACGACTATTCGAGTTCAAACGGTTGGAAATCAGAGGAACACCAAACCCGTTTTGTTTAGTCACAGTATTGCTTCGTCACAAGAGCCCGAAAAGACGAGCGAGCAGTCAGTCAAGACCCATAAGTGAACGAGCGGCCGGTCAAGAACCCAAAGATGAGTGAACAGCCGACCAGGAGGCCGAGCGTGAGCAGTCATTCAGAAGCCCGAAGATGGACCAGAGGAGTTCAGAAGGAGTTTTAGCTCAAATTTCCCCTTTTAATGACTTTTTAGGATTGATGATGTATAGGATTTTCCCCTATGTTTCTTTTCTCTCTCGTCCATTTCTGAATAGATTACATGTATAGGTTTATACACTCTTTTGAATTTGTTTAGATCAATGTGTATAGGGTTCCCCATTCCCTATTTTCTTTGCGAATGACCGAGCGTCAAATTCATATTGAGAAAATCCGCCACTTTGAAAACACGGTTTTTTTTTTTTAAAAAAATTGTTTTCCCAAAAACTCGGTTTCTTTTGGCATGCACGTCTTGTTTAAAGGAAAGAACAAACGTGACGACTCTTCACGTTTTATCTATCACTTTGCTTTATGGGGTGAAATTTGCGGTGTCTATGGATACATCCCCTTTTAAAAAAATTTGATGAAATAAAGTGACGCCTATCTCACAACATTTTCAAGATAAATAAAAATCATTTCGCACCAACAATCATTTACACTCATCACACAACATTTTTTTGTTTAACAAAACATACTGATATTACCTCTTCTCCTTCATTCTAATCCTTGTGCATACAGGTATTCTTGACAGTTGGCAACTGGAAAGAAAGAAGATCAGTCTACCTATAGCAACGGTAGAAAAGATGGAGCGAGCCCCTCAACATGATCAAGCAGTCGAAGGCCGATTTGTTCACGAAAGATTGATCCATGGTCTTGCCGATGACTTGAAGAAAAACTTGAGGAAAGAACCCAAAGAAAACTAACTGAGGCCTATTCAGAGTCGGGTAGCAGTTACAAGGAGTCTCCAACTTACTCCGCATATGATGCCTATGAGTTTCAAGCGGTGGACCCGCACACTCTCTCTGTCCAAACCCGAGCAGTGCCAAGCATGCCTCATTCATCTGTATGTAGTTCAGCTCCGAGAACCCCAATAGCCACCACAGGAAACCAGCAATCGCGGATGATCCGTGATGCGGGAAGGCCCCAAACCTCATCATCACTCATCACACACCCCGGTTCAAGTATCTCCTTGCCTACACAAAATAATACCTCCCCACAACAAATAATTCCCCAGTCATTAAAGCCTGACCAACATCCTTACCAACGAGCAACAGTCCCATTCCCCCATCCCTTTGATGGTAGCCACCCTCAGATAGCCTCTACCTTCATTCAAAACCCTGATCCCAGGGTGATCCCAATGGTAGAACTAATGCAAGAGCTGAGGACAGAATTGCAAGAGTGGAAATTGGCCCAACGTTTCAAATCAGTGGGTTGGGAATCGATTAATCCATATGCTAAATCTCGCTTGCCCAAAGGCTTGAGTTTGCCTGAAATGCAGAAGTATGAAGGAATTGGAAACCCGAGGCATCACATTGACAAGTATGATAAGCTCATGGATCTACATGGTTTATCTGATGAGCTGAAGGCCGCGTGCTTTAGATTCTACTTAGGGGGGCCTGCTTATTCTTGGATTATGGGCCTAGATCTAAAGGAAAGTCAAGCCAAGATCTTTACTTTGAATTTCTCACTCAGTACGGTGGTAACTTTCATCATGAAGTTACGCGCAGAGATTTGGAAATCACCTGCCAAAACCCTAGAGAAACTGTGAGGGAATTCATAGAACGATGGAGGGTGAAGGCTGGGCAAATGAATAATCGACCCACTGAGGAGGAGCAAATACGAATGGTGATTTCTGGCCTGAGAGAAGAGTATCAATGCCGGCTGAGATATCTAGGGATTTGTGACTTCAAACGATTGATGGCGGCCGTGATTGCTTTGGAAGACACTGAAATCAAATTGACTGAGCAACCAGAAATGATGGAAAGAAGGGAACGTCCACTTGGACAAAGCTCACAAGGACAACTTTCAAACCTCGGAATGTCGCTCAGCAAAGCATTGAAAATATTAGTTGAGGGAGGCCATCTAGCACTTTTCAATACAAGGTCAAGAATCAAGAAACTTGGGCCACATTTGCATGAATATTGCGACTATCACAGAATCCGGGGACACACCACCGATGAGTGTACCACACTGAGAGATGCAATTCAAGAGCTGATCCATACGGGAGACATCTCCACACTAGGGATAGAACATCCGTCCTAGGCCAAAGGACACCTTAACTATCAGCGGTAGTGGTAGAAAACAGTTTTCCTTTTACTTTACACTTTTGTCATAATAGTATGACAAGGGTTACATCCCCTCCCTCCCCCTTCGTTTAAAAGAGAAAGAAAATTTGGTTTGCTTAGCTATAAGAAGAACAAGACGATTTTGTCATACTGGCAGCAAGAGTATGGAGTCTCTACTCTTTAAGCGGTTAGGAATCAGTAGACAGTCAAACATTGTTGTTGCGTCGAGACCTTCGTGGAACCCCCTCAAAAACTGACTATCTCAAGTTTCAAGAGCATCGTATGGGCTTCATATACCATCAAATGGAACTGATCCAAGCGAGACTAGGTGTAGCCTTACCACTCATGCATTGCAAAAAAAAAACATTCAACCAAAATCCAAAATCAGTCATTTTCATTGTCAATACTTCATGCATCCAATACGTAGTAGTTCCATATTACCACAACATATTGCATGATAGATAGTTGCATTTGCATACTTCCATATCGGAACGACATCTTTGGGAAAAATCTTGAGGGATTGGTTGAATTGAATGTTTGAATCACTAAACTCTGGACCCTTCAATTTACACATGGGTTTAAATTAAAATCAGCACCACAAACCAAGTGAGTGAGTGTAGAGCGGTATTTTCCTTTGAATTCTGAATGAGGATATGGACAATCCACCGAGCGATGAGGGCAGATAGAGTGAGTCCATAGAGGTAAAACCACGAGCGACATGTGCATTCCTTCAGCACATGGAGAGGCACAATTCATAGAGATCAATGTTGATAACAAGACAGAACTGTGATTCATGCAAAGATTCGAGAAGTAGTAAGAAAACAATCATTGACTAATGAGAATGATGAGGCACTTAGGAATAAAAACCTCCACAAAACCAAAAAAGCTTCGACTGCCCTGTACGTAATCCCTTAGTGAGCCCCGCTGAGCCTTTCATGAAAAAACTTTTTTTCAAAATAAAAAAAAACTCCACAATATGCCACCCTACATATACTTGCCTGCCCCTAATAGAGGATCTCGAAGGAGCCGGAGCCATGGCCCCTCCCCACCATCTTTCACGAAAAAAAAAATGAAATGTTTGAAGAAATCAGTGAGTCAATGTAACTCCAAAGCCAAACGCCAAAAAAGAACACGAAAAATGTTCAAGAAGATCGATGAGTCGATGCAACTTCAGGGCTGAAAGCCGAAATACAAAGCAGAAAATGCTTGAGAAGGTTGATGAGCCAAATGCAAATTCAAAAACACAAAAATAAGAAGGAAGTCCAAACCATATATCAGAAGAGACAAGAAGGGGAAAGCCGAATCCAAAGGACCAATGATGTCCCGTAGAAATAAAAAGGTTATCAAAACCTGTCTAATCATTCCACCCATGGCAAAGGCGAAACATACCCTCTATTGCGCAAAAGCTCCGCAACTCCCCAAGCAAATCCTCCGGTCCCATGTGACATACATCACACCCTTCAGCCCCGTTATCACCCAATAAAGACCTCTGACCCATAAGTCGATGAGCGTTAACTGAAAGTACCAGATCTGAAACATGAATCATAAGCTTCGTACTTGTTATCAACATGTCCCGCATACCAAAGGGACCATGAGCGAATGAGTGTGACCTTACACCACAAGGTCTTCTGAGTGCGAGTGAATCTCAGTATGAGCACCAAATCATAAACAGCCTACCCCACTACAGGTGAGGAATTAGTAAGGGTTGGAAAGTCCGGAACCTTGAAAAGAAATTCTAAGGAAAATACTGCTCCGACCATCGAGAGCATCATCACACCATTTAGCACACACGGCCATACTCACGAGAGATTGACCCACATCCCTCCATGAGAGGAAAGCGATTCACGCATTTCAGTTCAACAGTCACTCAAGATCGAACCGAAGATGTCTTATATTCGTAAACCTCATAGTAATAGAGATGGAGCCATATCTTCTCTCCAAAAAAAAAACTACATATGCATCTTGCATCTCATCTAGCACTTAGTATTTGCATGCATCATAATCGTTCCACCTTCAACATCCGACTGGTAAGAACTCTACCTAGTCTCGCTGAAAATCGACTTCAGTTGCAGTTGTTGAAGCATAACTTTAGATCAAAAGATGTTAACTGGAACCATTCCAGACCATCATCAAGCTACATCGAACCATCTTGGAGCCATCCTGGGCTATCCTCGAACAACATCGAACCAAACTAAAGCCATTTGAGGTCGTACAAGGACAATTCCGGAGCCATCCAGCGTCATGCTCGAACCTCATCAACACCATATCTAAAGCCAATCTGGAGCCATGAGGGAGTCATCCTCAAAACATTGAGACCACCCTAGAGCTACACAGGGGCCATCCCAACAGTCCAAGAACAATACGGGAGCCACCTCAAATCCATATAGGAGCCATTTCCTCACCAGGGCCTTGCCTACATAGTTTCGAACTACGTCTGGTCTGATCTCAATACGAAATTGAGTACGTAGGCAGCCCGCCCAGGGTGCGACCACCTCAAAGGAAGATTCCCTTTTTGTTCACTACTATCATCAAATGGAGCCATCTCGTAGCCCTTCCCAAAGCCATGCCGAGCTATCCTGGAGCTATCATGAGAGAACCCTGAAGTCATAACCGAACCGAAGCCATCCATCCATGACCAAGAAGTTATCAACCACAACAAAAATATCTACCGTATCAAAATACGTCAAACACAACCAGGACACAAATCACATCAACCCACTATTCGACCCAAAATCTCAATCCAAATTGAAACCCACCAACCGTCCCAGAGCCGTTGCTCACGAGGGAATCACAAATCAAACCGGAGCCATCTGACCGCACCAGAGCCATCCGATCATACCGTAGCCCTCAAATCATATCGAAGTCACCCAATCATATCGAAACCGTCGAGTTCTAAAAGCCACTCATTCACAAAAAAAAAACAAACAAACATCCAGTCAAGAGACCGACCACAAAATCACAAAGCCAAAACAAGAACTCAGGAGCCATACCGGAGCCATCTCGAAACTCTGGAGCCAAGAGTCCTACCAAAATCCCGAGACTACAGCGCACATTGGGTGAGGCTGTAAAAGCAAAACAAAACACAAGTCCCACACTAAAAAAGTCAAGGGCCACATCGAAAAACGTCCAACTATCACATCCCTCACGGAAGCAACCGAAAAGCATCCGATCCCGGATCAATCCACAATCAAAGCCATCCTCAAATCAACCACCCAAAGTAGCGAGTTTCGTACAACTCCATCAAAGTATTATAGGCTCATCATAAGTCCTATAGCTAGATATCAAGAGGTCTAGTTGAGGCACTCCTAAGTCCTCGTACTTTCAATCGCATTCTAGGCCCGTCATAAGCCCTAGGACTGGATATCAAGAGGTCCAGTTGAGGCCCTCCTAAGCCCTCGTGCACAAACAGGGAGTTTGATTCAATTAATACATTTATTCTTGAACCCCTTACATCGTAGATCATTTGCATGTACCCACAAAGTTCGTTCACAATCAAATACTCGCGACCTGCTAGGCAGCTATTACGCTACTAGTACGGTCCCACATTTTCCTCCACTAGGCAAGCTATTACGCTACTAGTGCGAGATCGTTTCACTCCGCCTGCTAGGCAGCTATTACGCTACTAGTACGGTCCCACATTTTCCTCCACTAGGCAAGCTATTATGCTACTAGTGCGAGATCGTTTCACATCCGCCTGCTAGGCAGCTATTACGCTACTAGTACGGTCCCACATTTTCCTCCACTAGGCAAGCTATTACACTACTAGTGCGAGATCGTGTCACATCCGCCTGCTAGGCAGCTATTACGCTACTAGTACGGTCCCACATTTTCCTCCACTAGGCAAGCTATTACGCTACTAGTGCGAGATCGTTTCACATCCGCCTGCTAGGCAGCTATTACGCTACTAGTACGGTCCCACATTTTCCTCCACTAGGCAAGCTATTAGCTACTAGTGCGAGATCGTTTCACATCCGCCTGCTAGGCAGCTATTACGCTACTAGTACGGTCCCACATTTTCCTCCACTAGGCAAGCTATTACGCTACTAGTGTGAATCGTTTCACGTCCACCTGCTAGGCAGCTATTACGCTACTAGTACGGTCCCACATTTTCCTCCACTAGGCAAGCTTACGCTACTAGTGCGAAATCGTTTCACGTCCACCTGCTAGGCAGCAATTACGCTACTAGTACGGTCCCACATTTTCCTCCACTAGGCAAGCTATTACGCTACTAGTGCGAAATCGTTTCACGTCCCTGCTAGGCAGCTATTACGCTACTAGTACGGTATCCATTCAAAGTATTATAGGCTCGTCATACGTCCTATAGCCGGATGTCAAGACGTCCAGTTGAGGCACTCCTAAGTCCTCGTACTTTCAATCACATTCAAACACTCATGGTCACACCCCTATGCACCACTAAACCATTGTGAGAATTTTTGGCGTCCCGTCAACCTTGATCCAATCCTGTAAACCTTCTGTTACAGAATTGAATCAAGGGGAGCCATCTGTAGACACCAAAAATTCTCACCCCATAAAGCAAATTTCTTAATAATAAGAGGGGTCGTCGCCTTTCTTTTTCAAAACATATTAGCGTGCGTGCCATAACGAAACCGTCATTTTAAACGTTTTTCAAAGTATTTCATAAAAACATGATTTTCCAAAAAACTGAATTTTTAAACAATAATCCGGTTTTAAACCCATTCATTTTGTTTTATTTACTTATCTTATTATTTACATTCTATAATTTCATGCATTAGATTAATCATCTCTTTTTATTGCATATACTTTCTTTTGGATTTGTAGCTCTTGAAAAAAGTTATCCGGTCGAATTTAGAGCTCTATAATATTTCTCCCATGAACATACTGAAATCCGACATAGCGTAACTGGTTAAGGTTCCCATCATACAACCCGCAGATCTTGGGTGCGATTCCTGGCATAGACTAGAAACGTTTCCTTTATTATTTCAGCACGCGACATGACGTTTATCTTGTTTATCCGCTACTATCTATCAAAATTGGTTGCAGCTCAATTGGTAAGACATGCAGGAAAGGAGAGTGGGTCTCGAGTTCGAAACTTAGTAGGAGCATGTTTTGTGACCTCCTTTATTTTTGCCAGCTAGTATCCAAATAGGGCCCTGTCCAGTTCGGTCCACACTTGTCCAAACAGCCCATTTCTTTCTATTTTGAATCCAACGTAAAGCCCATATCTAACAAGACCCTAATGTGACATCTGTCCACTCCTTTCATTATAAAACTACCCCAACAAAAAACCTATAAGATGGGGCATGTTTTTTTTGGAAAGAGTCGATCAAAAACACTTTAGTATGGGCGCCCATACTCATGATTCTTCTATCGTTCTTCCCAAGTCGATGACTCTGTTGTTTTTAAAAAGCTCCCGACCTTTTGTTTCTCTCCCCACTGCTCCAGTGCCCGCATGCAGAAGTTGGAAACCAGAGAGGAAACCTTCGCAGTCGCCGGAAATCAACCCAACCATCACCATTCTCCATCCTCTTTCAAAATCCCGAGTCGAAAACGCATTCCTCTGCCTTTGATTTTCGAATCCGAACCCCATCCCCACCAAGTACTTCCCCGTCTTCCTCGACATCGTCCCTCCGCTTCTTTCTTTCGCCAGCAGAGTAAGCTGTGTTCTTAATTGTTTGTCCACCGAGGTCGATCCCATCTCTTTTCCTTTTCTTTCGTTACTTTGCTTTCTATCACCCTGGTTGAGCAAGAACCTCGCCGGAGAAAATTGCATCTGTGATGGCGAAGGTCGATCGAAACTCTGCCGGAATTCTATTTCCGAAGTAAAGTAAAGAGTTAGCTCTCATCTCTCCCTCGCTGTCTATTTTAATTTCATTTAAATGCTAAGTTCGAAGTCTCGAGTCCATATCTCGTCGTTTCTAGCATTTCTTTTTCTGCTGTAATTTTGTTTGGTTGTCGCGAGTTTCACATTACCGGCACTATAGTGTATCCATTGGTAACTGATGATTGTCTCGTCAAAAAGTTCCGGAACCTGGACTTCGAATCTCCATTTTGAACGGTCCTGGTTCGGGGAAAGCACGGAAGGTAGCTCACGTTTCTGTATTTTTTTTATTAAACCTGGTATGGACAAAGAAGTCCACGAACATGGTTTGAAATTAAGAGCAAGTGGAAAGTTTCTCTTGAGGCTCTGTCTGTTCACTGATGTCGTTGTCGTTTGTATAACCATTCATTCTCTTCGAAATTTTTTTTTACTGATCCGTTTCGTTAGTTAAAAATAAATGCTCATCAGAATCAATTTGCCCTATTGCCTCGGTGTTACTCTGTGTCTTCTCTGGTCCAAGTTAATCAAAGCATTGCTTTAATATCAGTTTGGGTGGTTCGCTAGTTATTTCCTGCACTTTTTTTTTACTCTCTGTACGTATCAGTCCGTTGTGTATTCACTCGTTGTATTCTATGAGTTCAGCTTGAAGAAACTGCAGCTATCGTAGCCACTTGTATCTCCAGTAGTCTTCTCCTAGACTCAGCGTTTGCAGATTAACCCTTTCTTCCTTTCATAAGTTCGTTTATTAATCATCCTAAGCTAACTCTTTTATTTTTGTCTGTTTGATCTCTTATGTAATTTTGCAGAAGGAAACTCTCTTCTGTTCTTCTTGCGGTATCAGTTCTTACCCAAATATGTTAATAACTGCATCGTGTGATAGCATATCTCTGTGAATCCCTTCAAAATGTTGCTTATTAATAATCTGCTCTGGTTGGTTAGACCTTGCGTATCTGTACATGCTTTTCCCGATGCTTTCATTCCTATGCGAGTTTTATGTTCTTATGGTGGCTTAGTATTTGAGCAGTTAGATAATACCTAAAAGGCATACTGGTAGCTGCCCTTCCTTTTTTTCCCTTCTTGCAAATGAGCCGTTAATGGTGATTAAAAGAGGGTTCATGTCATCTATCGTGAACTTGGGCCATTTCTGATTTTCCATCCCTGCTTGCGCCTTCTGAATCATGAATATAGACTTCCAGTTTTGTTCTTCTCGTTTAAACACTGGAAACTGCTGGGTATTCTGTTGCTCTCTTAAGCTTACTTACCCTGTCTCAGTTTAATCTTCATAAAAAAAAATGATGATGAAGTGTCAAAAATGTACAGGGTTAGAATTCCTCTTGACCCTTAAAAGGAAATCGAACAGAACAGATTTTTTTTTTAGCAAAAACGACTAAGCTTAGGTTTGGTTAATGTTGTGATTAGCAATGCGGGCTTTAAACGTTTTGTTAGTTTAGAGTTTTCAATAACAGTAAACAGATTGAGTTTTTTGCTATCATTTTGACCTGTGTTCCTGTATACCTGCGTTCCAAAAATCATCTCTGTTTGCACACGTACATGCTCTACATCTAACTTTATTGAATCTTTATTTTTTCCTTGTATTAGTATTATCATTAAGCTCTAGGTTACTATCCTTTTAGGACCAAGCCCTTAGGTTAGTGGGTGTCCCTTGGCACTTAGTGGGTCATTTGTCCTTCTTGGTCAAGGTGACACCCTAAACCCTAAGACACACATCTAATAAAATATGTATATATTATATATATATAAAAGGTCTAACCTAAACAGTCAAGGGATCAGCCCAATTTCAAACTCCATCTCAGCCCAACTCAAAATCCAAATTCAAGGCTAATGCAAAGATCCAATTCAAAAGCCTAATTCAAAAATCTAATTCGGACGCCCACATCAAAACCAAACTTCAAAAATCAGTACCCCAACTTAAAGCCCATTACGGCCCATTGTTAAAAGCCCAGATTTGAAACCCATTCAAAATCCCCAATCTGAAATTCAACCCAAATTCACAACCATCAACAAAGCCCGCACAAGGCCCATCCGGCCCAAAAGTTCAAACAAGGCCCAAAGTCCAAATTCGGTCCATTAAGCCCACTAGACCCATTAAGCCCATTGGGCCCATTAAGCCCATCCGGCCCAAAAGCCCACACAAGCCCATCCAGCCCCAAAAGTCCAAACAAGGCCCAAAGCCCAATTCGGCCCATTTAAGCCCATTTAGCCCAAACTACCCAACTAGCCCAAGCCCAAATCAAATCAACCCAAGCCCACATCGATCCAAGCCCAAATCAAATCACCACAAAAGTCAAACCAAATCTACACAATTGTCAAACCTTGACCAGAAAACTTGACCTTGACCAAAACATTGACCTTGACTGAAAAACGTTGATCTGACCAAAAATTTTTGACTTTGACCAAAAGCTTTGACCCAAGCATTGACCAATCCCATTCAAACCCAAATTGTATATTTCATCCAAACTCCCAAAACTCCAAAAAAAAAACATTTCCTCATTATTCAGCTTTAATTCAAAAATCCTGAAAATCTCTTTTCTCAAATTTTCAAGCAATCATCCTATTCAAACTTCATCAAGTTTTCAAAAGAAACCATTTTGTGGAATTTTAAAGGAAAACTCTTCTCACACACAGAAAACTCTTCTCAAATGCAGAAAGTTCTTCTCACATATACAGAATGTTTTCTCCTAAAAAACATGTCTCAAATCAGTGTTTCTTCATCAAGAATTCCGAACAAACTTAAAGATTTTCTGATTCAATTTTCAATTTCAAAACTAAACTGTTTCGGGGAACAAGAAATGGTCTAACACCTTCAGAGAACGTCTTCCTAGTTAGACATCTTTGTCTCCTTCTAAAATAAAACTCCGAGGCGGGGCACTGGGGTCGTCACATCCCTTGTCGCAGTCTGGACTTCTTTAGGCGGGGCATTAGGGTGACAAACCTCCCCTAATTGCAGCCTAGATTTCTACAAGGCGGGGCACTAGGGAAGTAACGACCTTCTAGTTGCAGCCGGGATTTTAGAATCGTCTAACCTTCCACTCGATTTCAAATGTTTCAGTTTTAACGTTTTAAAAACCCGGGAGTTAGAGACGTTATTAGGGTTCGACCGAGAACATCTCATTCATGGTGTTTCTCTCTGAATCCTATTTTTTCGACATAAATTCAGGCCCATCTTTCGAGCCTCGGCACTTACCATTAATTAAGTGTCGTGTTCGAGGGGGTACATAGGGTAATCCCTCGGATTATCCGCCCTTTTATAACAAAAAACGAATTTGTTTTTTTTAAAATTTTAAGAGAGACAATTATGAATAAATCAATCACAATTCTTTCATTAGGCTTCAGTACGAATAAACACTTCTTAATCCTTCCTTGAATCAACTCCAAGTCACAAAGGAGCTCCAATTCCTGAATGCCCCCGAATCCCTTAGTCATCAAAAACCAGGATATCTTCAAAATCCGAACACCTCTCAACTTCAAAATGACCAAAATGCCCCTCAACTCTACAAAAGACCAAACCCTGTTGCTCCTCAAATATTTTCAGCATCCTTTTAACCCGGTGAAAATCGAAACACCTCAGACCTCTCAGAAACAATCAAATTTCTCGACATTCCTTTCAAGACCAGCTTATTCTCCAAACTCTTTAAATAATCCGTTGCTTTAGTCACACCATCATCCTTTGGCTTAAATTGAATCTCTCTAAATAAGGTTTTGAAAGAAAGAAGGCAATCCCGGCAATTGGAGACCGAGGTTTCCTCGGGCACCAATCTGAAGTGTGGTCGTTGCCACTTCTAAGGGGTGTGTAACCCAGTACGAACCCACAATAGAATCTCTGACGCGACCAGATAAAGTCCTATCATAGGGAACAATCTCAGAGTCAACCAACGGTTTCTTAGAACCCATCATTCTCTTCCCTTCCTAGTATCTTGGTCAAACTAGGTGGCGACTCTAGTCAATTCCGCCTTATAGAGGCATAAGTCCGCGTGGAGCCCATTGAGAGCGGGTGTATGCACACTCGCACTCCCCTCATGCTTTCTGGGAAAGACGGACGATTAGTAGGTATTTGAGGGATGCCAGATTAACGGGTTTCTCACCCTCCACGGAATGGCATTTTTTTTAGGATCTAGATTATCAGCCAGATCATATTTAAATAGACCCCCCTCATACCGAAAAATAACCCTCACACATAGCAGTACACAGGAATCCGAATCTGTGATCTTCATAGACACTGATCGCCTTATTATGCACCCACCTATGAGGCAATATCATTAGTCATTAACTTTTTATTCAAACATCTAATTCATCACCGATCAATGCATTCAAAATATAAAAGGTAGAAGTCACTCACATGGCGGCTGACTTGATAATCGACACATTAACCAATCTCTCGTGAAGCACTCCTGGAAGTCAGACATATATATCCCAAATCGATGTGTTTCTTCTCCTTGAACTTGATAATGAAATATCCGCTCGTGATCTTCCACAGTGAGGGAATAACAATGAGGTGGTAGCAGCAACAACGATGAGTGCAGAATCTGCATATTAGTCGACAAGCCGGCCAATATCTTTTCTCCACCAAATCAGGTCTAAGCTTGAAATTTGTGGATGCCTTTGATTGCACAAATGCAGCAATTCTTTTTCCTTTTCCCTTATCAGTCTTTGGTGGCTCATATCCTATGATATTAACTAATTAAGTATATGGATGCAAGGTGGCACATCAATAGTTTTATAGCAACGGTTAAGAGTAAATACTTGCCCAGGGAGTTTGACCAATCGTACAGGCCACTGCACTGTCGCAGTTTGTATAGGTCTTTGTGGGATCGGCACCGGTAAACGGACGTCAGCATGTTCTGCAACAAAGTCGTCCAGAAGAACTCGTGCATGGTACTGTCGGAGTAGCTCACCGTGCACAATATCACTTAGAACTGAAGGGAAAAGTTTTCCCCATGCCACCATGACCTCTTCTTCTCCAATTTGTAAAAACAACGTGCACTCAGTGTGTGCCTGAATGTTATGTGGAACTTGTTTAGATAAAAATTGTGAATTCCTGTTCTATGATGATATTAGTGATCAAGTGAAATGTTGGTCTAACCTTTAGAGATGCATGGGGAAAAGCTCAGCCGAGTGAACACTACTTCCCACTACCGGTACTCTACTGCTGAATGGGTGACTCAACTGGTTGTCGAGAAACCTCTTGGTTATGCTGCTGTGACTGAAGCCTTGACATAGCCTGAGCGATCCTCTCGTCGACGCTCTGATTAATCCTTTGCTCCATCTCAGCCAACTCTCTCAGGTGCTCCTCGTAGCTAATCGTCCTTCCCTGTGCACTTCTGGACCTGGGTACGCCAAATGTCTGGCGGATACCAACGTGCCCACCAAACCCAATGGCACGACCTGGATGATCCTCTTACCAAGAGCGCGTGTAAGAGGATCATCATTCCTCTGTGAGGTCCAGGTGCCCTGGGTGAGCTGAGAGCTTAATTCACCCTAATACAACACACAAATACAATTAATAGTTTAACATAAGTTCATATACAAATGAAATGAAAAGTTCGACTAAAAATGAAATGATATCACTTACCATTTGAGCAAATAACTGCTCGTGGCTTCATCGTATTGAGGATTTTAGGGAGTAGAGTTCTTCGGAATGTGGCTTAACTCCCACACTTTCATTCTTCTGCCACTGGTATCCAATGAGCCATCCGTGGGCAGATATCCTTTTGCTCCCATTCTGGTACCCTTTGAGCAATACTTTTTCCACCTAAGTGGTGAGGGTACAAATTCTTCTTAGCATTTGCTTGTTGTTGCGCATGGAGAGCCTGCATAAATTGATACGATCATGTTTAGTGAAATTGAACACAAAAAAACATAAGAAATTAAGAGTAATTTATGTATGTATGACAATAAAGTGCACCTGGAACTCCGGTGTGTGAAGTGACTCAACGAATTGTACCCATTGCTCTTCGGTGATGCCCTCGTAAACCTCCCATGGTGGTCTCTCACCGCCGAGACCATGATCTGGAGCATCTGGATCTTCTGGAACAAGCATCTTGTAGATGTACTTGTCAGCCAACTTATTCTTGTGGTCCTGGAACTGTTTCAACATCGATGATAGCACATCCTTTTTAAGTGCGGGATCCACGGAGAAACGAGACTACATACATGATCATTCTGTTAGTAAAGTAAACATAAATATTCTATTATTTCACAAAGATCATAGTAATAATGTAGAGATTACCTGAAGATTCTCAAACATAGTATCCTTCAATGTTTGAGGCACTTGCTTCCAGTTGTGGTTTATGTTACAATATGACTTCACCAAATGGCTACCGTAAGCGGTGAAGTCATTCTTCCAATTTCTATGGGGTAGGTTGTACTGATTGAATTGCACCGGTTTTGTAGGAGGGCCCTTGTTAGCCTTCAGTCCACGTGTTGCACCTCTCTTCTTTTGCTTCTTCGCCTCTAGTGGGACAACTGACTGCTCTTCGGTCTGCTGTGAAGGGCCAGCCTCAGTCTCACGTACAGCTAACTGGTCATTCTTTTTCTTTCCTCCTCTTGTGACCCGCTTACTTGGTCTATTCTGCTGTGGCTCAGGTTCTCCAGCCAAGAGAAACTGTCCAACGGGGTCATCCATAGGGTGATCATCCACTGCAAAAAAAATAATAAAGCATTTTAATCAGATAAAGTCATATATAAATTAACATAAATACTATGAAGCATAACAATAACAGTTTAGATGACATTACAGTCTACATTCTACTAACAACATTACCTGACATGTACGAAAACAAATCATTTCATATTTTCTACCCAAACACCCTCATCATGGTCTGATCGTGCGTAGAGCAAATCATTTTCTGCAACATGAATCGAATCCGGTAATCTAGTAGGAAACAAGGATGTTTCCTCTACCATTTCATTGTCATCGTTATCCTCATTTTCATTTTCGATTACAACCGGCCTTCTTCCTGGAAGAACAACAGACCATCTGCAGTCTTTCGAATCCTCAACATACCACACTTGTTCGCAATCCTTTCCCAGAACAAATTGATCATCCTTATAACCGACACGTGAACAACAGAAAGGAATCAATGTCGTAGTCTAGTTCCCAGATGTCCTCGATGACACATAATACCAACTAGAGTTACTAACTGGTTGAGATCGGTTACCGCTGTGGTACTCAGTGGCAGCAGCTTCAATTTTTACCCCACTATTCTGGTTTATCGATTTGGCATCTTGGCGTGCAGTGTAGTATGTATACCCACTAATATCATACCCCTCAAATGATGTAATATTAGTTTCAGGTCCGATTGCCAAACATCTGATCTCTTCACTTACAGCTTCTGGATCTGATGATGCTAATGTCAACACATGATCTTTGAACCATTGGATAAAAACTCGGTTTTGTTCCTTTGTCAGCCAAATGTGGTCTTTCAAAGGATTTTGATGCCTTAACTCAACCATATGGGTTTCGAAATAAGGTTCAACAACCTCAAGATGTTGTAAGACAAACAAATGCTTGATGAATAAGTTGACGCGAAACTTGCACGATCTTTCTACCAATGACACCTTTACCCTTAAACCTGCCATAGTGTCGTGGTTTTGGGATACCAATGACTCTGCCTCACTCAAATAATCGGTCACAAATTCCGTGACTTCCTCAGTCACTGTTGCTTCAACAATGCTCCCCTCTGGTCGATACCTATTCTTCATTCTACTTTTCAGAATACCCATGTACCGTAAGTATACCGGACCACAGAACTGTATCTCTCGAACGATGTGCACAATTAGATGCACCATTATGTCAAAGAAAGATGGTGGGAAATACATCTCAAGTTGACATAATGTGACAACAATTTCACGTTGTAGATCATCTAGAGAGGTTACGTCAATTGCCTTGGAGCAAACAGCGTTGAAAAAGAAACATAACCGAGTTAAAGCATTTCTGACATCAGATGGCAATATCCCTCGAATTGCGACGGAAGAAGATGTAACATCAGTACATGATAATCGTGAGATTTCATGCCTAAAAGTTTTAAATCCTTCATCGATACAATGTTCTTCCAGTTTGAAGAGTACCCAGACGGTACTTTTACCGAGTGCAGACATTTGCAGAAACTAATCTTTTCAGCCTTTGAGAGCGTGTAGCATGCAGGAGGTAGGTAGATTCGTTTCCCATTCTCTTGTGGGTGTAACTCCTTTCGTATACCCATGGTTTGCATGTCCTTTCTGACTTTCAATCCGTCTTTTGTTTTGCCGGGTATATTGAGTAAAGTCCCACTCACTGCCTCACCAACGTTCTTCACAATGTGCATGATGTCTAAGCAGTGTCTCACAGGAAGATGACGCCAATAAGGTAGATCCCAAAAGATAGAACACTTTTTCCAAATGTTTTTCGCCGGTTTTGATGTGTTTCCAAATACATTTGCAATGTCCTTAACCTTTTCGTACACTTCCTCAGAGCTCAGAGGTAGACGGGCCACACGAGTTTCGGCTTGACCATTGAACAACTTTCTCTTCGTTACTCGATAAGGGTGATCTTCGGGGAGAAGACGTCGATGACACATATAAACATTCTTCCCACAATGTTTTAAACGGTCCGAACAAGTGTCTTCCTCGCATATGGGACATGCAAATGTTCCTTTAACCGTGTAACCGGACAAGTTCCCATACGCAGGGAAGTCATTGACGGTACAGAACAACAAAGCCTTGAGCGTGAAATTCTCTCTTGCATAAGCATCATATACCACGGTCCCCTCATTCCACAATAGCTTCAGATCGTCGATCAGAGGGGCAAGTACACATCAATGCTATTACCTGGCTGCTTGGGACCAGATATCAGGAGAGATAACATGATGTACTTTCGTTTCATACACAACCATGAGGGCAAATTGTAGATCACTAGCAGAACAGGCCATGTACTGTGTTGACTACTCAACGTGCCGTACGGGTTCATTCCATCAGTACATAACCCAAGCCTCAGATTCCTATCTTCATGTCCGAAATGTTCTTCGTACCGTCTGTTGATGTTTCTCCACTGAGGCCATCTGCTGGATGTCTTAATTTCTCATCACTCTTTCTACCCTCCGCATGCCATCGTAAGTTCTTTGCATCTTTCGGATTCGCAAACAACCGTTTGAATCTGGGTATAATCGGCAAATACCAAAGTAGTTTTGCTGGAGGGTTTTTTTCTGAACGGAGGAGTACTCACCATCTTTATGCTTATACCGGGACAACGAACATTTCGGGCAATTGTCCAGATGTTCGTATTCACCCCTGTACAACACACAGTTGTTTGGACACGCGTGAATTTTTTTGTACTCTACTCCCATTGGACACACCCATTTCTTTGCCTCATACGTGGTGGTAGGGAGACCGTTCTCATCCGGTAGCATATCATGAATCAGCTCGAGGAATGTCGTGAAACCTTTGTCACTCAATCCATATCTTCCCTTCAGGTTGAACAAATTCAATATAGCTGTCAATTTCGTGTACTTAGTGCAGTAGGATACAACGCCGTCTTGGATGCGTCCAACAACCTTTGATACTCATCCGGCCGGTCGACAAAATTATCCTCAACGTTATCAAGCATCTCGTCCATTTGCTCATCATGATAAGTCGACTCACTGTCAACATTGACTCCGGAAGCGCTTGGGAGTTCTGACTCGTTAGTAGTATCGAATGTCTGCTCGGTTCTTGAGTTACACCGATCGTGACTGTAGGAAGCTGAAGCATTATCTTCAACAGGTTCTCCATGAAAAGTCCATCTTCTATAATGTGGCATGAAACCACGGGTCTTCAGATGGAATTGTACGACGTTGATGCTTGAATATTGTCTAACCACACCACAATCAACACAAGGACATGGAATTTTCTCCGCCTTTGTCATGTCCTTGTGTTGCACTGCAGCTTTGCAAAACTCTTTCAGCATCTTGTCAAAATGTTCCCCTCTATCACCATACATCCAGTCACGCTCCATACTATATGTGCAACAGATCAAGGTGTGAGTTATAGCCTTTGTGAAACTAAAATGTTTATAGAATATGGTCTGTATTAAGTTGCACATCTTTATTTCTTAATGGAGCATGACTGGGATGATTGTCAAGTAGTCTAGCCTAACTCTAAGGTTGCAAACAAAAAATAAAAGCATTTAAATTTAACAAATTGTTGCACTTCTAAAACAGAAACCGGTGTTTAAAACAATATTACGAATACTTTTTCTACAAAAAATTCGGCATGACCTTTGCATAATTGTACACATCTCGTGCTTATTATTCAGCACTCACCAAAGTCATCACAACCACAAACATTCCAACAATGGCAGCAACCAACAATTAAAATAAATCAATTCTTTACTAGCTAACTGAAAACCAATTGCAAATTCAGATCATCAAACCAACATTTTGAACCAAGTTCTCACTAGCTAATTGACAACAATAATCAAACCATATTTTCAATTCTCCACTGTATAAGTTCAAACCGGTTTAGAGATTAAAACAGAATCCAGAGTTAAAATACGTACTTGTTTTTTAAGGATTTATGGAGAGGGGAGACTGGTGCCTGAGAGGTAGGCTTCTGTGCGAGAGATGCAGCAATACCACTTCTGATATGTCTCTGCAAGGGAGCAACAAAAAATAAATTAGAATAGAAATGCAGCAAAAAATATGGAATGAAGATAAATTATGTACTAGCACTTATATTTAAATACATAATTGCATTTATTAAACAAAAAATAAGGTTTAGTTACTTACTTGTGCACAGAGGAGGAAAGTGCAACGGTAATGGAAGAAGGCGGGAAACAAGAGAGGCCTGATAAAAAAAATTATATATGTTATACATATACACATACATCAAACAATATTAATTACGAAGAGTTTTTTTAAAAAAAATTGGCATGACTTTTGCAATTTTACCTATCCCATGCTTATTATTAAGCATTCACAACCATTCATCAACAAAATTTCCATCACAAATCAAACTAATACCAAATTTATCCATCAAACCAAATTTTAATAATTTGTGAAATCAAATACAAAGTAAAAAAAGAAAAAGATAAGTTAGATTATATTACCGGTTCTTCCAACTCCGCTTTCAATCTACCGTGCAATGACTGAGGAGTTTTCACACTTCTCTGTAGACAGAATAGAAACTCATTATTTTACGTATAATAATTGTTTGTAATTAGGATTGCAAAATTACACATAATGAGCTAAAAAGATGAAAATGTAGGTTGAGTATATTACGGGTTCACAAATGAAATGTATTCAGCCCCGTACGACTTCAATCTGGTGAACCCATTTAGTGATTTCCCCTACAAGGACACAACCATGCTTATTATTAAGCATTGACCAATCATTCAACAACACAAATTTCTATCAAAAACTAATATATACCAAATTTATTCATCAAACCAAATTCCAATAATTTGTGGAAATCAAATACAAAGTACAAAAGAGAAAAAGAAGTTAGATTATATTACCGGTTCGTAAATGAATTGGTCTCCGCTCCGCTTTCAATCTACCATGAAATGGTTAAGGAGCTTCTTAAGTATTTATCTGTAGAGACACAAATACATATAGATACAAGAGAAACTCAGTAGTTGTGTATGTTCCTTATATGCAGTTAGGTTGAAAATTTACAGTGAGTGAAGAGAATGAAGAGATAAGTTAAAAAAATATTACCAGTTCCTAAATGAATTGTTTTCAGCCCCTCTTCTCAATCGGGCGTGCGAGACGCGTGAGCAGTACCAATCTCTACAGAGGCAACACAGATGCAAAATAAATATGAATTGAGGGCGCAAAACTATTGCTCACAATGTTTATACTTAGCTTATAATTATAAGCACAAATAATGCTAAAACATTGTTCCACCCCATATATAAGCATAATAAATCTAGCCCAAATAAGCTAACCTAACTATACTTAAAAGAAGGGCAAAAAACAGTAAAAAAATTCACTCGGACATTTCGTCAAACACCTTGTGTGCATACATAAATTTATTAGTTTAACAACCAAATCTTGCAAAGATTTCACCACACACAATAAATATCAGCATCCACAATCACAATGTGACAACAATCTATCAATTTTAACAACACATTTACAATTTTTTAAGCAAAACCAAAACTAACAAATTTAGGGTTTTTTTACCTTGGTTGCTGTTTGTTGCTGGGGCAGCAACTGCTGACGGACAACCACCGACGGCGGGAGTTGTGGCGGCCTTGTGGTGGTGGTCTGTGTCGGGGCTGTAGCAAATCGCCGCGGGTTGAACAGAGAAGAGGGGTTTGGGTACTGTGTGCGTGTAACTGCGTCGGGGCTGGGTGGGGGCTATTTAAAGGACCTATTTCGGCGGTTCTTTGTTAGGAAACCGCCGAAATAGGCCCTCTGTAATAATAAAAAAAAATAAAAAAGACTATTTCGGCGGTTCCTTACGAAGAACCGCCGAAATAGATGATTAAATAAAAAAAGAAAAAATAGAAAAAACCTATTTCGGCGGTTTCTAGTAAGGAACCGCTGAAATAGGTCTTTTTTATTTTTTTATTATTACAGAGGGCCTATTTCGGCGGCCTAGCTAGGAACCGCCAAATAGGTGTCTTTTTTTGAATAGTCTGAGCCCTATTTCGCGGTTTTATCTACAACCGCCGAAATAGGTGTGCCGAAATAGGCGTTTTTTGTACTAGTGTCAATCTCATAGATTAGCCTAGAAGATCTCTCGATATCCTCAATAGCTTAGGGAATTCTCAATGCCAAGTATTTCTATGATTTAGGGTTTTAACAAACTTATCGAATACTCTAATGTTCGTGACATTGTTCATTTTAGTCGGTTCCTCTTCATTCGGGTTCGACTATATCTCTAAGGGGTTTGGTGATCCCTTATCAAGCTTTATTTACTCAAGGTCATACTTTGTATAATTATCATTCTCTAATGAGGTTACTTAAATACTTCCACTTTAGTAGGTTGCGGATTAAGTCAATTAGGTTCTTTAACCGTTATCGAGAGTTTACTAGTTCCGTACCATTCTCACGTTCTAGTGAGTTCGTCTAGTTTGTGTTATCGTTCTTGGTTCAATAGTTTTAGTGGGTTTCCACTTTTTGTAAATACACACTTGACTCTTCCTACGAGCAAACTACTCAACAAGACTCAAATATGAGTCGCATTCCATACACAATCACAATCAAGCAATTCATTTACAAAACACCCCATTTCCTTGAATTATACAAATTCTAATCTCAAAATACCATCAACAAACAAACAAGGCTATGCAAGCCCAAGAGGGCACAACAACGATTCGTGCAAATCTTGTGCAATCAAAACAAGTACACAAATCGGGGAACAAAGTTAGGATCAGAGCATGAGGAAATCATACCTTCACCGGGGTTAACTTTACGGTGTCTCACGTTCCTTGGCTCACAATTGTTCTCGTGTCTTACTCTTGAACCATTATTTTCGTAAAATGGTTCAATTAATATTAAGGCGTTACGGTAGGTACCTAATTGCTACTCCCGTATTACCCCTTTATCCCGTTATCGAGGTTTAACTTAGTGTACTTAAACCCACAACTTACTCCTAACTTCTAACACTGTTTATACTTCTTAGTACCTTTAAAGGTCACCAACAAACTCCTAAACATCACCAAAAAACCAATACCATTCAATCCCTATGTTTAGAACCCATAAACCAAATTCTGTTCAATTTTTATAGTGGTCCGAGTTTGTGTCCGGTCTACAAACCGGACCAATCTTTGAAATGGTTTCTTCCATTTTTCTATGTGGTCCAGGTTTGTGTCCGGGTTTACAAACGGACCACCCCTGGGCAGACTTCTGCCAGTTTTTGCTATGGTCGGGTTTGTGTACCGATTTTGCAAACCCGGACCACCCCTGGAACTGTCAAAATTTACAGTTTTTGATCAGTTTTCAACCCCTAATTCACCTCCAATCATTCCCTAATATTTCCACACATTTCCTACATGTTTAAACACCTCAAAAAACATGCACTAAACCACTTCAAACCATTTGTTAAATCCCTACTCAAATTTGCTCAGTTTCACAAATTTTTTTCATTACTGTTACAGTTGCACACTTATGCCTTTTCCAACTTCCTTTTTGGTGGCTTACACTTGCTCCCACTCATTTGACCATTCCCAATTCATCCAGGACAATTGCATCAAACTATACCCAAGTCCAACCTTCATTCCCAAGTTTATAACACAACGCATTTCTAATTTTTTCAATGCATTAAAACACCCCTCTGCGTAATATTTTACACCCTTCTCTTTTCTAGTCTCCAAGTGCCATTTCAAGGTCATTAACACAACCCTACTCAACCACAATAAACACTTAAGTTTCCCCACTTCATGTCACCTAAATCACTCTTTCCTACCAAAATTTTGCCAAACCTCCCCATAACCTAGCACATCCAATCCATCACTTCACACCAATTTACATTCCTAATAGCCACACCCATGAGGGTCCTACCAGACATAATGTATCCTCAAAATTCACCAAAAACAATATAATTCACAAACTCCAAAACTTGGCTCCAAGGCCCTTAATTCACAATTATGTTCACACTTACCAACTTTCTACCAAGCACACTATCACTCATATTTTGGGTTTATTAAAACTTAAACCCATCCCAAATTTTAAAAAACAATTAAGCAAGCTTTAAGGTAGGTTTCTTACCATAATTCACAAGTCTCTCCTTAATTCTTCTTGTCTATCTTTCCAAATTCGGGTCAAGGGGGATGGAGTTGCCAAACTCATCCCAACATTCAAGAGTCACAACAGATGCATCCAGATTAATATCTAAACCCTTAGAAATTATAATTCAATCAAAGGGCTTAAAACACCAAAGATAGGGTTTACCTTTGGAGCTTTTTTGAGAGGGGTTCTCACCCTTGAATCAAGAAAGGGAATCACTCCACCATTGGAGGGTTGAAATGAAGCTCAAAATCAAGAAGAAATAAGGCATACAAGGGGGGTAAAATCGGTCACCAAAGGAGGGAGGAACCAAAATGAGGTTTCAATGAAATTTTTACCTTAAGAGAGAGAGAGGACTCCAAGCTACAAGATGATGTGCTTTTCTTCAAATGGGGAAAACCCATGGAGATGAAGTTCATCTTTTTGAATTTTGAAAAGAGAGGAAGATAGAGAATGATGAGAGGATGAAGATGTAATTTATTTTGTACTTGAGTTGTATGTGGCTAGAGCAAGTAGGAGAAGGTGGAGCTTCCATGGTGGTTTTCAAAATCGCCAGCAAACAGAGGAGAGGGAGGGAGGAGAGGAGAGTGGCAGAGGGAAGAAGAGAAAGAAGGGGAGCAGTAACGTGGGTGAGGAAAGAATGAGAGGAGAGAGAGTGTTTTCGACCTTTTTCTACTTTCCTCGTTTTCTTTTCTCTTTTTCTTTTCTTTCTAGTTATTAGTGGAGTGGGGGATGCTTTATTAATTAAAACGGCCCACTATATCTGTACCGTGGATGGAGCGTTTTTCGTCTTTACAGAAAACACTCGTTAGTTTACCCGGTTTTAGCACTATTCACTAACCGGGCCCGTTTTCCGGAATTTTCTCGTTTCTTTAATTTTAATGGCTATTAAGCTTCCATTAAAGTTTAATTTAGTTATTTGTTAAACTGTAATTTTTACGGGTTCGTTTGACCACTTAAAGTCACGTTTTCGGGTTTTCTCGAAAGACGTGCGCTAAAGCTTTAGCGTTTTAATACATTATTTGGATCCGTTTTCTTCGGGAATTGTTCCCATATATTATTTAGGCATTATTAAGCCCTTTAAATTCATCCAAGACTCTTGTTGAGGTCGTATTCCTTCCTACGTCACATAACGCTCAGTTTAGCGTTTTTCACTTTTTAAACGTTTTTCTTGTTTCTTTTGGATTTACTTCTTTTACCAAAATTCATTAGGCACTAATAGGCCCTCAATATCGTATTAGAGTAATTTAACCACAAAGTTAGTGAGTCTAAGATTGTTAGTCACCAAGGTACTCAATACTAAGGTTATACTCTCTCTACAACTGTCAGACTCCAATGCCTGACTGAATACATACCACACATTCACACAACATGTCAAGCATGCATAGCAACCAAAAATATCTTTGCCCAAATCTCTCAATGGGGGTCCATCCGTAGACAATTAGGCACTAAGTCCTCCCCAAATCGAGTGATCCCTCAGGTACCGGTCACGTTGAACACTTACTCTCTCTGGTTCACGGCCGTCATGACATTGAGCACTTACTCTTTCTGGCTCTACTATCCTTTGGTTCTGATAAAATCATTTGCACCTCTAGAGAATCCTCAGGCTCCAAAGTGGGTACTCTTCCCTGACCGGACTACTCATATCCGGCGGCCCTTGGACAAATACAAAACACACACTACAAACGTCCTACAGGTCACTTAGTACCCTTGCTCATCCGTTGTAGTGGTTTCAAAACTATTCATCACCTCCACCGACTCACAACCAGCTTCACCTCCATGGTTCAACAGGATACCCGTGCCTAGCCATGAAAGATCCACTAGCGCCCGTGGGAGTGGTTTCAAAACCAATCCTCGTCCTCAAGTTTGAAGAAAATCATTTGCCAAAATCATTTTGGAAATTCATTTTGAAAACTTCATACAACTCCAAATTCCAATTTATGTTAGTTACACCTATTACTAGTGTGATTACTTGTGGCCACTTGTACGGAGCTTCAAGAGTCATTCAATCCCAATGTGATCAGCATTGGTGTTAACTATCCATCCACCCCACTTTGGTGTTCGGTTCCCTTGATCGCTAGCAAACCAAGTTCCACCTCCCACCCCAATTCACACAATCAATAGTCAACATTAATTTCATTTTCTATCTTTTTATCTTTCTAATCATACTCATACAACCATACATTAACCAATTTCTAGAATTCATTTACTTACTTACTAGTCATCCCATCCATTATTACTTACTAGCCATCTCGTCAATTATTACTCAACCTATCTTCAACCTCTATACCCAAGAATTTCAACAGTTAATTTTCCAAATTGGTTTTTTTATCTTCAAATAGTTCACAAGTCAAGTCAATTCCTATCCTCAAGTTATTCACACATACATCAAATCAAGTTACCTAGGGGACTCACTTCCCACTAGGTTCAACATCGGTTTCATACCGAATTATACTCATCAAACTCCTCCAACATACTCATTTCTCCAAACTATTACCAATCGGGTTCTCATTCCCCACAGAGTTTCTCTCTACTCCATTCACCTCAATATCTCACAATCAATACTCCTTTCCACTTCAAATCTCACAATCAACCTTAATTACATTATGAATGGTATACATATGATTATGTAACATAAGTACCAATCATCATACAAATTCTTTTGCGCTACGCGCGTTGTAGTTTACGCACTATCACGTAAAAATACATTTCGCGGTTTTGATAAGCCGTAGACTTATCATATTTTATAAGCTAGATTGTAGTGTTATTAGTTAAAATAAGGTTAGAATAGTTAGTATTTGCATTAATTATATAAGAAGTCATTTTATGTTCAGACTAATGCTCTTGGTGTTTTTTATGCAAGGAGCAAAGTTTTCATCAAAACCGTACCTTGCCGGATATGAAGCCGGATCTCTCATGCACGGCTCAAGTCACAGCAGGAATGGCGTCGCCGGACATGGTACCGGGTATGTTGTATCCGGCATAAGTAAAAGATGCGCCTGTCTACCAAAAGATGTCGTTATTTATCGTTATCCAAACATTAGGTGCCGGTTATGATGCCGGATGGAATATGTCCGGCATAAGTGACTTTTCGCGCCAGGGCGGTTTCGACCGTTACGGAAATAGCACGTGTTTAATCCTGATGCCGGATGACTTAGACCCGGCATGAGACCCGGATCCAAAGAATGTTGTCTATAAAAGGCCAAGAGGCTGAGCATTTTGGGGTGTTCATTCCAATATATTTCCACACACTTACTCCATAAAAATAGACGTATTTTCTACTGAAGAACTGCTGCACAACCATTCAAGAGAAGAAGAAAAGATTTGGAAGAAGATTTAGAGGGTGAAGGCCATGTCAAACTCTCCCTTCTTCTTGTATTTCTTTCTTAAATTCATGGGTGATTGAGTAGTAGTTCCTTCTGTTCTTGGTTGGGATGAAACTCTTTTGTAAGACAATGATCTTCTTAATAATTTTTAAGTTTATTAAGAGTAAGGTTCTTATTGAAAGAGAATGGTTGATCTCTTTTTCTCTTCATGCAATTTTTACTTGTGGAAGATAAATCCCAAGTAAGATAGGTTAGACTCTCTTAATGATCTTCCTACTCTCTTCTTATGAATTAAGAGTTAGTAGTAAGAGTGAAGATTAACCCACATTTTCCATTACTTTGTTCATTTCGTGGCATGATATATGCTCGGATTGTTAATAGGTAGTGAGTCTTCTGTTTTCTTCTCGGAAACTGGAAAAAGAATATGCATTATGACTATGCCGGATGCACTGCCGGGTGGCCGATGTCCGGCATATTCAATGTCTTTGAATATGCCGTGCAAGTGTTATCCGGCAGGACACCCGGCGTGTTCAGTTGTTGGTTAATTCGAAGGCTTGTGTTTATGTTTCGAGTTCATATTGATGCTTAGATGGTTTTACTCCCTTAATCAAGAATAGATTCATTGTAGATACCACTTAGTTTTGTTAGTTTTTATTAGAATTAGAAAATCTATCATTTTCCCCCCTCTTTACTTAGTAATTACCAAGGCTAGGACTAATTTTCTATACAAGTCCCTAGGGTTCGACTTCTTGGTCTTAATTTGTTCCCTGCTACTTTTGACCGGGTTTTGGTTTGCTACCCGTATAGATTGAGTAGGTTTTCCTTTATATTTATTTACTGCCGTGCTTGGTGCCGGGTAAGTTATACCCGGCACATTCTTGATTTCTTCCCTACGTTTCTGTTTAAGTTCTGTACATAAATGTGTATATATTACCTACTAAAATCTCTCTTAGCAAAATGGCGCCGTTGCCGGGGACTTGGAATTAGTCCAAGTCCTTAACCTGGTAATTGCCATCATTATTCTTTCATTCATTGATTCTTTTTTTATTTTTTCAATTATTGAATACGCCGGATTCATTGCCGGATGTATAACACCCGGCACAACCAGAGGAAGCCTGAGCCGGATACTGTACACCCGGCATGGTACCCGGCTACTGAAACTTTAACATTTTTTTTTCCATATTTATAAAATTTCTTCCTCTTATAATGTTCTCACCCTTCGTCCAAATGTACTCAGGATGTCTAATAACATATGGGTGGCAAGTTTCGAAGTGAGGAGTCCGATCTCTTCCATTTTCTGCATATATATGTGGTTAATGAACTCTACCCCCCGTACAGGGGTAGAAATATTCATCAAGAGGAAGAAGTTGAGACCCGCCCTTGCCTATCACCGCCTTAGGACTACTGCTCGCATGAGTGTGATGCCCGTGGATGAACTTAGGCGAAGATACCCTAATATGGGTATCTTCACTAATAGGATTCACCAAAGGCCCCCCTCATATGCGATATTCACTAGTAGAATTAGGCGTACTAGGTTTAGGGTTATCTACTAGTCCTATACTTTAGTATCTTTTATTTTATGTGTACTCTCTAGTATTTTATATGTTTTAGCATGTGTACTATGTAATGAACAATATTATCTATATTTTAATAATAATACTATTACATGTTTTCATCTAAATCACATTCTCCGTATTTTCTTTTAGGTACATTCATTTTCTAACGTGAATGCCACTTACAAGATCACATAGTCTCCCTGGATCCCTCCTCGATTATAATCCAGAAATAGAAAAGACATTCCATCACCTACGAAGGCAGCACAGAAATCACCATACCATGGCTGACATACCGGCAACCGTCAGGAACATTAACCGGCCTTCAACCAAGGTCAACAACCTGCCATAGACCTTCCAGCTCTTTCCCAAGCAGATTATGAGGAATGGCAGAAATTAAAGCCTTACCATCAAATCCGTTGTGTGAAAGAGTTAGGAATGTTCGATGGAACTAATCCTGACGAAGCCTTACTCCACATTACAAAGTTCCTCCAGCACGTAAATAGCCTTACTTCCAAAGATACGTTCTCGAATACGCTAGACTTCCCTATTTCCTCATAGCCTCACAGGGAAGGCAAGTAAGTGGTACCATAGCATAACCCCACAAACTATTCACACATGGGATGACATGGCCACTAAATTCCATGACAAATTCTTACCCCCAAGCCGAACCTTAGAGATGATTGCTGAAATTTATAACTTCAGGCAACCAGGCTCAGAGAACATCGGCGAAACGTGGGATAGATTCAAAGGTTTGCTTCTGACTTGCCCCCACCATGGTCTCACCAAGGAGCAACTCTCCCAATTATTCTATAAAGGATTGGTGAACCAATGTAAGACCATGGTACTTCTCCCTTGGTGCTGATATCCTGAAGAAACCCGGAGAGCAGTTCCTTAATGGAATTGAATCCCTCTGTGAAGAAATAAGGGATTGGGCTACCGGTGGTTCCAGAGGCAGCACCCCAGGTCTATATCAAGTAGGAGGAAACGACAGCAAAATCGAGCAATTATTGAAGAGTCATGAACAATTAATGGAAGTAACGCTCAGCAATCCACTAAAGTTAGTGCCTTGCAGAAAGTGGTGGAGCAATTGGCTATGAGTTCTCTTCCCCAGCATGCAAAAGTGGTAAATACAAGACAACCTCAGGTATCGCACCCCTCTGTGTTTCCTTTACCTTCTGATGTGTTTTGTACACAGTGTGGAGGACCACACGATTTCGAACAGTGTCCTGAGTTGCAGGAATTAAAAGCATCTGAGGAAGTGAATTATGTCAACAACAACCAAGGATTTAGACAACCTTGGCAGAGAAATTTCAAACTTCTCCAAACTCCCAGAACCAACCCGGATTTCAAGGAAATCCAAGGCAATTCCAGCAACCAACATATGGTGGTAGACCACCCCAACATTCATCCAATCATGAAGCCGAGATGGCCGAGATGCGTGACTTAATGAAGGCCTTGATGAACAAGTCACGAGATACACAGGAAGACATCTCAGCCCTAGATCAGAAGTCACTACACTCTCAGATCCAGCAAATGCTTACCAGCAGAGGCCATCCGGCCAATTACCTTCACAACTCAAATAAACCCAAGGGAGCACGCAAAATCAGTTACCTTTGGAAGTAACGATTTAAGCGCGGTCACTCTCAGAAGCGGAAGAGAGGTTGGTAAGGATCAAAGAAAGAAAAAGAAAAGCAAATTGATCCTATTGACTTGGAGGAAATCTCCACAGAGGTACAATCTCAGGAGACACAGGCTCCTGTCCTTTCTCTCCCTCTTCTACTTCTACTCCTCCCAATAAAAAAAATTTCTACTGAAAAACTGCCGTTTCCCAATAGGCTTAAGAAAAAGCATTTAGATGAGCAGTTCAAGAAATTTTTGGGTATCTTTAAGCGTTTAACTATTGATATCCCTCTGATTGATGCATTAAAGCAAATGCCCACTTATGCCAAGTTCCTGAAGGAATTAATCAACAATAAAAGACAGATGGAGGACGTTGAGATGATCAGTTTGACCGAGGAGTGCTCCGCAGCATTGCTACGAGCCCTACCGCCCAAACAGAAAGACCCCGGACTACCAATTGTACCATGCTACATTGGAGATATTGATTGCGGCCATGGTCTATGTGACCTTGGGGCCAGCATCAATATCATGCCATACTCAATTTTCACCAGGATTCATGGCAGTCAATTAAAGCCAGTTTCCTTTTCCTTACAATTGGCTGATAGATCCTCAATAAAGCCGATGGGAATGGTGAAAATTTGGTAGTTGGAGTCGACAATTTCATTTTTCCCGCCGACTTCGTGGTTCTAGACATTGATGAAGATACCGAAGTCCCCCTAATCCTTGGAAGACCCTTCCTAAGTACCGCACGCGCGATCATTGATGTTCAGGAGGGCAAAGTCATCTTCCGAGTTGGGGACGAAAAGATCGAGTTCGATATGGCAAAAATGGTAAGAAAAAGTGTAAATGCTCATACGTTTGCTGTGTCGGTCTTTTGGCAGATAATGGTGAGAATGAATTCCAAGATGATGAAGAAACATTCTCCATTCCCTCAATCGAAGCACACGAATTAGAGGCATTGGAGCAAATCTTGGTTTCATCAATCGAAGAGTCTCCCACAAAGGAAACCAAGGCGGCTATTGACCAACTCAATGGTAAGCGAAAATGCCAATGGATGTCAACCGCCATTAGAGAGCTTAGAACGCTCATCATTTAAAGCCATCCCATCAATCGAACAACCTCCCGAGGTAGATCTTAAAGCACTTCCATCTCATCTCAAATATGCCTTCCTAGCAGGTAACAATGCTCTTCCTGTTATCATCTCCTCACTTCTAACTGCTGAACAAGAAACTAAAGTTAGGAGTCTTAGGAGATCATAAGAGAGCGATAGGTTGGTGTCTAGCTGATTTAAAGGGCATTGATCCTAGTTTTTGCACTCATCGTATATTTATGGAGGAGCACCATAAATCGATTAGGCAAAATCAGAGGCGATTAAACCCAAATTTGAAAGAAGTTGTGAAAAAGGAGGTTTTGAAATTGTTAGATGCAGGTATATCTATCCAATTTCCGACAGCCCTTGGGTGAGTCCTGTCCAAGTGGTTCCCAAAAAGGGAGCATAGTGGCCGTCCCTAATGAAAAAGGAGAATTAATCCCTCAGAGACAAAACTGGCTGGAGAATGTGCATTGATTATAGAAGATTAAATGCAGCCACTAGGAAGGATTATTTTCCTTTACCATTTATAGATCAAATGTTAGAAAGATTGGCAGGTCAGGAATTTTATTGTTTCCTAGATGGATACTCAGGCTATTTCCAAATTCCAATTGCACCAGAGGATCAGGAAAAGACCACCTTTACCTGTCCTTATGGTACCTTTGCTTATAATCGTATGCCATTTGGACTTTGCAATGCTCCTGCCACTTTCCAACGTTGTATGCAAGCAATATTTTCTGATTTCATAGAAAAAAGTATAGAAGTATTCATGGATGATTTTAGCGTATATGGTTCCACTTTTGACGATTGCTTGCAGCAGCTGGATTTGATTTTAGACAGGTGTGAAGATACGAATTTAGTCTTGAATTGGGAAAAATGCCACTTCATGGTGAAGGAGGGCATAGTGTTGGGACACAAGGTGTCAAAAGCTGGTATTGAAGTAGACCGGGCCAAGGTCGAAATCATCGAGAAACTCCCACCTCCTACCACCGTCAAAGAGGTTCGAGCATTCTTAGGCCACGCCGGGTTCTACCGTCGGTTCATTTCGGACTTCTCCAAGATTGCCAAACCCTTAAGTGACTTACTAGGGAAGGATACAAAGTTTGAATTCACTACGGAATGCTTGGAAGCATTTGAAGTCATCAAGGAGAAGTTAATTTCAGCCCCTGTAGTTGTCTCCCCCGATTGGTCTCTTCCCTTCGAGATCATGTGCGATGCAAGCGACTACGCTGTGGGGGCTGCATTATGTCAGAAAAAGGATAAGGTATTGCGAATAATCACGTATGCAAGCAAGACCCTTGTTGATGCACAAAAAAATTACACAACTACAGAAAAGGAGCTTCTTGCAGTTGTCTTCGCCCTAGACAAATTTCGCTCTTACTTATGGGGGAGTGAAGTCATTGTGCATACGGATCATTCTGCCCTGAAGTACCTCTTTACCAAAGCAGAAGCCAAGCCAAGATTATTGCGCTGGATCCTTCTACTCCAAGAATTTGATGTTTTGGTTGTTGACAAGAAGGGTTGTCTCAATGGTGTTGCTGATCACCTCTCCCGCATTGAACGACCATACGACGGGATCCCCATCAGAGAATATTTCCCAGACGAGACGGTGTTCAGTGTTCAGCAGCTTTCATGGATGGAATCTGCATCGAAAGATGATATTGCACATAATTTTACAGAACTAGTTGCATTGTGTGAAGCCTTACAGGAGCCATGGTTTGCAGACATGGCCAATTACTTAGCCTCCGGAATCCTACCTCATGGTCTCTCTTCTCAGCAAAAGAAGAGATTTTTGTCTCAATTTTGTCACTCTAAGGAGGCCGGCGGACATCATGGGGCTACACGAACAGCAGCCAAGGTATTGGAATCAGGGCTCTATTGGCCAACCTTGCATAAAGATTCCATCAGTTTGTTTCTCAATGTGATAGTTGTCAAAGAATGGGAAACATCTCCAGGCGTCATGAAATGCCGCTAACAAATATCCTAGAGGTCGAATTATTCGATGTGTGGGGCATCGACTTCATGGGTTCCTTTCCCTCATCGCAGGGCCATCAATACATCTTAGTCGCTGTCGACTATGTTTCCAAATGGGTTGAAGCCATTCCATGCTCTTCTGCCGATGCCAAGACTGTTCTGAAATTTTAAAGAAAAACATTTTCACCAGATTTGGCGTCCCGCGGGCTATCATTTCTGACGGAGGTTCTCACTTTTGCAACCGTCAGTTTGATAACCTCTTAACGAAGTATGGAGTTCATCATAAGATTACGCTTCCCTACCATCCACAGGCTAATGGTCAGACCGAAGTCTCCAACCGTGAATTGAAATGGATCTTACTGAAAACGGTCCGTTCATCTCGCAAGGATTGGTCCCCCAAACTCGATGATGCTTTATGGGCATATCGAACTGCCTTCAAAACTCCTATCGGGACCACACCATTCCGCCTTGTGTATGGAAAAGCTTGTCATTTGCCGTAGAACTTGAGCATAAGGCCTACTGGGCCCTCAAAGCACTCAACTTTGACATGGAGAAAGCAGGAGTCAAAAGAAGTTTCCAGTTATCTGAGCTTGAAGAATTACGCCACAACGCTTATGAGAATGCTCAGCTCTATAAAGAGCGTACTAAGAAGATTCATGACCAAGCTATTCTTCCACGCGATTTTCATGTGGGTGATCAAGTCCTCCTCTACAATTCCCGCCTTTGACTTTTTCCGGGAAAGTTGAAATCTCACTGGGCTGGACCTTTCACCATCACTTCCATGAATGAATATGGTGCTTTCGAGCTTGAAAATTCTACGGGTACAAGATTCAAAGTCAACGGTTCCCGCTTGAAGAAATATCTAAGCCCTGAATGTAAGACTTCCAACTCCGTGGATCTTATTCTCTGTGATTCCACCTCGAAGAAGTCGATGCCACTGCACGTTACAAAATGTGTTCTATCGCCAAAGGCCAAGTGTAGGGCCTTTCACATCCCCACGTACACCTTCCAGGGAAGTTGTGTTCTTTCTCTGCTATTAAATTTTATTTTATTCATTATTTCTTTACTTCTTTATTAAACACTGGGGACAGTGTTCCTGCCTAGTTTATCCAATATAGTAAGTTTTAAGTTTATCAACCTTCTACTTAACTTTTTGTATGTCCTTGATTAAGTTGACATTAGGGAAGACTTAATATTTGTTCTCTCAAGAGGTAAGCTTTCTAATGACCCTTAGATATCATTTCTCACTTCATGATTCTTTTTGTTAACATGAGTAAATGAACTTACTTCTAATTTGTCTTTGATCTACTTTTGGGTGATATATCTTTCCTTCCTTTTCAAAATAGTTCAAATCTTATGGGTGAAAATCTTAGAAAAGGGTGATGAAAAAAAGAAAAAAGAAGAAGCTTCGAAAAAGAAAAAAAAGAAAAACCTCTTCCAAAAAAAATATATGAAGCATTATGAGGTTGCAAGATTGCCTCAAAATAAAAGCAAGAATTGAGAGTTTTTCCTTTTTTTTCTCCTAAATTCCCCGTTCTTTAAATAAAAAACAATCATGGTTAGATTCAGAAACCCTTGAAAAATAGGGCCGAATGAAAAAAAAAACACACAACCATGATGAGAGTCTTGGCCACATTCAGAACTCTTGAAAAATAGAGCTGAATGTTGGAAACCGGAAGAAGGAGAGATGCAAAAACCCCTTATACAAAGTAGCCCATGAGTTCTTGTTCCATTTTTGAGATTGAATGTTTTATTACTTACCCACTTGTATATTTTGATAGAATGAGAAAGATTAAGTGATGCTTATGATTAAGAATCAAGATGTAGGAAAGAAATATCTCATTGCCATTCTAAAGTTTATTTGTTTTGTGCACAAGTAGTTACTCTTTCTTGATTTAATTTTGCTCGAGGACTAGCAAAAGGTAAGTGTAGGGCCTTGATAAGCCGTAGACTTATCATATTTTATAAGCTAGATTTGTAGTGTTATTAGTAAAAATAAGGTTAGAATAGTTAGTATTTGCATTAATTTATATAAAAGTCATTTTATATGTTCAGACTAATGCTCTTGGTGTTTTTTATGCAAGGAGCAAAGTTTTCATCAAAAACCGTACCTTGCCGGATATGAAGCCGGATCTCTCATGCACGGCTCAAGTACACAGCAGGAATGGGACGTCGCCGGACATGGTGCCGGGTATGTTGTATCCGGCATAAGTAAAAGACGCGCCTGTCTACCAAAAGATGTCGGTTATTTATTTCCAAACATTAGGTGCCGGTTATGATGCCGGATGGAATATGTCCGGCATAATTGACTTTTCGCGCCAGGGTGGTTTCGACCGTTACGGAAATAGCACGTGTTTAATCCTGATGCCGGATGACTTAGACCCGGCATGAGACCCGGCATCCGAAGAATGTTTGTCTATAAAAGGCGCAAAGGCTGAGCATTTTGGGGTGTTCATTCCAATATATTTCCACACACTTACTCCCAGAATAGACGTATTTTCTACTGAAGAACTGCTGCACAACCATTCAAGAGAATAAGAAAAAGATTTGGAAGAAGATTTAGAGGGAGAAGGCCATGTCAAACTCTCCCTTCTTCTTGTATTTCTTTCTTAAATTCATGGGTGATTGAGTAGTAGTTCCTTCTGTTCTTGGTTGGGATGATACTCTTTTTGTAAGACAATATGATCTTCTTAATATAATTTTTAATTTTATTAAGTGTAAGGTTCTTATTGAAAGAGAATTGGTTGATCTCTTTTTCTCTTCATGCAAATTTTACTTGTGGAAGATAAATCCCAAGTAAGATAGGTTAGACTCTCTTAATGATCTTCCTACTCTCTTCTTATGAATTAAGAGTTAGTAGTAAGAGTGAAGATTAACCCACATTTCCCATTACTTTGTTCATTTCGTGGCATGATATATGCTCGGATTGTTAATAGGTAGTGAGTCTTCTGTTTTCTTCTCGGAAACTGGAAAAAGAATATGCATCATGACTATGCCGGATGCACTGCCGGGTGGCCGATGCCCGGCATATTCAATGTCTTTGAATATGCCGTGCAAGTGGTATCCGGCAGGACACCCGGCGTGTTCAGTTGTTGGTTAATTCGAAGGCTTGTGTTTATGTTTCGAGTTCATATTGATGCTTAGATGGTTTTACTCCCTTAATCAAGAATAGATTCATTGTAGATACCACTTAGTTTTGTTAGTTTTTATTAGAATTAGAAAAATCTATCATTTTCCCCCCTCTTTACTTAGTAATTACCAAGGCTAGGACTAATTTTCTATACAAGTCCCTAGGGTTCGACTTACTTGGTCTTAATATGCTTCCCTGCTACTTTTGACCGGGTTTTGGTTTGCTACCCGTATAGATTGAGTAGGTTTTCCTTTATATTTATTTACTGCCGTGCTTGGTGCCGGGTAAGTTACACCCGGCACATTCTTGATTCCTCCCCTACGTTTCTGTTTAAGTTCTGTACATAAATGTGTATATATTACCTACTAAAATCTCTCTTAGCAGGTTTTCGCCCTACCCCCCTTAAAAAGGGATTACGCCCACGTAATCTACCATGTGTCAACATTGGACACATGTCTAAGGCGTTCAGCTGTCATGGAGTGTTCTAACTTCCATGCGGTTTATTATACAATGTATTCTGGTCAAAGGGTCTTAACCATATTGTTGGTTAGTCCCTGCACCAAGAATTCTCATCGGAGTTTGCTTAACTCTTAATCGGGTTCGGTTCTAGCCTTAGAGGCTTCAAGGCCTTGATAATTACCCATTCATTCACTAGGTGTATTAAACCTTAGAAATTGGGCCCACTAGCTTCTGCTGCGCGACCCTGATAGCTTAGGGTTTATTTGCCCTTCTCGTTATTCTAATGTGTTATACATTATCCTTTTATCCCCTTTTTATCTTGGGAATAAGGTTTATCAATCAAGCGTGGTATTCTTTTACCGTACGTGAACTCAATGAGTTATAGGTTTTTTATCCAGCTCTCTGGAATCAATGTACATACTATTGTGTACTTGAGTGATTATCACTTGGTTCTCCCGACATATTGTTGCAGACGTGTATATCTGAGTGGTTAGAACTGGTGAAATTAAAATAAAAGAAAAGAAATTAAAACTCAAAATAAACGTCGGGCTGCAAACAAATCCCGGTCATAGTAGTATAGTAAAGTGTAAGCGACCAGATATCGAACCGTGGGACTAATGTGCATATTATAGTACCTAAGCATGTCACAAAAAGGGGGATTAATTGACTTGTTTTTAAAAATAAAAAGGAAAGATAAAATAAACTAAGTTAACAGATAAAATAAACAGGACTCTGGTTCATGTTAATATAATCTGCTCTTTCATGCTATGTCTACTGGTTTAATTATAATTGTTTGGCAAAATTTCTTTTATCTTAAGGACTAAATCATAGACTCATAAGAACTCGTTTACCAGAAAATGCAAGGTTCTAATCCAGGTTCAAGCATAACTATGTAAACGGACGGTTTAGATATGAGAAATTATATTTGCATCTAAAAATACTAACTTATTAAATCATAATAAGCTTTCTCCAGATTTACGGCTTAATTAACCTATCTATTTATCACCGGTCTGATCAAAATAGACTTAGCAAGCAATTTAATAAACTCATGACATTTATTATAAAGGCGAGAGAAGCTTTAATCGTAACAGACTGTATTTAAATAAAACCAGTAAACATATTGCATAATTAATACAAATACATAATAATCATTCGCAAAGTATACGTACTCTAGCCTAACATATTAAATAGTTTGATCTTCTATTTAAATACGTGAGACTAGAGGTGAGATTAATGAGATGAAAAGAAAACAAATGGAGAAGACGGGAGAATAGAAATGGAATGAACGAGTGAATGAAGGTAGTGGTTTGAAGATGGATCGATTGGGTGATTTGGAACTCCGGAAGGAACCACGGAAGGAACCTCCGAAAGGACACTGGAGAAGATGAATGGAACGTGGTTTTTATAGAGGAAGGAAAAGGCAGATCTGGACATTGATTGCAGATTGATTGCACATTGATTGCAGGGGACAGAGCTGGAGACAAACGCGTGAGTGAATTAAGGTAGGCGCCGCTCGGAGTAGATGGATATGGCAGAATCAAGTTGCAGACAGTTGCGCGAAGAAGAAAACTGTCGCGTCGATTTTTAGTCACGTCCGCTTGTTGTCCGCCTCTGGCTATGCGGACGTAGCCTTGTCCGCGTTGGCGTCCGCCTCTGGCTATGCGGACATAAGTGGAATCCGCTGTTGTCCGCCTAAGTCGTCCGCCTATCCCTATGCGGTCTCCTCTCCTCTTGTCCGCCTTGCATCATGCGGACACAGGGGCGGTTGCCTCTATCTCACGTCCGCCTTGTATCACGCGGACACAGGGGCGGACACGCCACTATGCGTGCTTCTCGCATGCCCCTTGTTTAATCCCTTTTAATATATGTCTTTATTTGGCATTTTCCTACATTTTAACACATATAATACATCAGTTAATATAACAACATAATTATAGGAAAAACCCAAGATAATTGAGAAACATTACTAAAAATGCTGCAATTTATAAGGTGATTAAACCTTAATAAGTCTATGTGTTTTGCACTTATCAATTGTCGGTTGAGGTTGAGCCGCTACTTAGTTGTAGTGCTTCCTCTAATGTCAGTAGCTTCTGAATTGACCATGCATTTTCTATGCTTCGGTCCTTGTGACTTCGTACGTTTCCTTCTACCTTTTACCACAATTGTCATCTTCCCAACTTCCTAGCTATCCCACTCTATCATTACTGCACAAGTGCAATACCAAAACACTCAGTCCTACAGAGTGTAGAGGCGTAAACACTTGGCAGTAAATCTCTTATGAGATTGCAATAGGAATGCACATTACTTTCTTGTGCGTTGCTTCATCACTTGGTGCAGACCCCTGGCTTGTTGCCCGGTCTGTCTACCATCTTATTCCTCAACTCCATCTCATCGTGTGACTTATTCATAGGTATTGGTTGCTTGCTGCGCACCATGTTCGTATTTATTTACAACTTGGTTTCCATGGCATCCGCTATTTCATTAGCTGCTACTCATGTTCTACTACCACTTAGGCAATGGTTTGCCATTTTCTTGGCTGATTATAGAGTATGACATTCTTTCCTATTTCTGAGCTCCTCGAGCGTTATTGGTTTTACGCTTCATTATACCTATACAGCATTTCCTCTAAACCGGTTACTCTTTGGTTTCCAATAATTGCTATGATAGCACATTTCCACTTTGCTTGGCAATAATTGTATGCTCAAGCTTCACTACTTTAGTGGTTCTGAAAGAGATATATTTCTAGACATTTATCACTGGTATCCTCTTCTTTGGGATCCGTATGTTCTCCGCTCTTGCGGTATCACAATAATGAGGGGTATCTTTGCTCGTTAGATATTAAACAATCTTACTGGTGCCGTTCTTGGAAATTCTTCAACCCGTTTTTTGGGGGTTTTGCAACCGTTGGATTGTGTATTATAATGGGTTCCTGGCTTACTAGCCACGTTGCCTAGAGCTTTGCTCATCTTAGGCGGTTCACGTATATTTGCGTTACTCCGTATGCCATCAAATGGCTTGGAGGTACTTAATGGGCTCCATGATGGGATCATCGCATCACGCTTCCGTCCGTTGAATGCCCTTCAAGTGTCATGGTATAGATTGGTACTTTTCATAATCAGGGTATCCCCAGGGTAAGTGGGATCCCATCGGTGTTCTAACCGAGTGTTCGTTATAACCTTAGTGCTCTTATTACGACACTTCGTTCAACTAGGTTGACTTGATACCCTTTTTAGATTGCTCCTGGGTGTTGTTGAATGGTATTTTGAGATTAGAATTTGTATAATTCATGAAATGGGTGTTTGTAAATGAATTGCTTGATTGTGATTGTGTATGGAAGTGCGACTCATAGTTGAGTCTTGTTGAGTAGTGGCTCATAGGAAGAGTCAAGTGGTGTATTTACAAAACGTGGAAACCGACTAAAACTATTGAACCAATAAACGATTACACAAACTACGAACTCACTAGAACGTGAGAGAATGGTACGGGAACTAGTAAACTCCCGATAACAGTTAAAGAACCGAATTGACTTAATCTGCAACACTAATAAAGGTGGAAGTATTAAGTAACCTCTAATTAGAGGATTGACAATTATACAAAGTATGAACCTTGAGTAAATTAAAGCTTGATAAGGGATCACCAAACCCCTTAAGATATAGTCGAACCCCAATGAGAGGAACCGACTAAAATGAACAATGTCACGAACATGAGAGTATTCGATAAGATGGTTAAACCCTAAATCTTAGAATACTTGACATTGAGGATTCCCTAAGCTAATGGAGGATATCGAGAGAGATACTTCTAGGCTAATCTATGAGATTGAGTAATGACTCCGAGAGAGGAGTTTTGGGAATTTGAGTAGTCCGGTAGAGAACTGGAAATTTAAGAATTTGAGGAGCTAACCGTATAGCCCCATTTATATTTGTAAGCTCGGTGGTGGGTCTTGCGTATGACCCTGCCCGGAGGTCATGAGTAATGACTTAACATGTACCTTTGAGTATTGAGAATTGACTTGAGAACTTGAGTATTGGTTTGAGTACGTGAGTATTGAGAATGGAGTGGTGACTTAAGAACTTGAGAATTGAGTTGAGCATTGTAGACCTTATAATTGTGAGTAAGAGTATCCAAGAGAGTGGGTAAGACAATGAACAAATGAGTAAGGCATAGAGAGGTAGAAACCCTCAAGCCTAATTATATACCAACTAAACACCTCTAGTGCGCGTTAGTGTTTGAGTTCAATGTTGAGCATTGATTGTGAATGTACATATATAATGTATGATTGTATGCATGTTGATTGAAATAAAATGAATCGCATGCTCTCGACCAAATAGTCGGCGTACCCTCGCTAGTACGCGAGGTATGCAGAAGTCATATGCAGCAATTTTGCTGAGCCCCTTGGGGCACCATTTTTATTTTACAGGATCATTGAAGCCGAATACCGTTCGAGTGTAGGACGGGTTGCCACGTGAGCATGGATAGTTGTTTAGGAAGTTGAATGTTTTGTATTATGGAATTGTAAGACTGACATGTGGTCAATGAGTTGGGAATTGTAGTAGATACTCGTTATAGAATGTAATTGAAGTTGTATTGTATAATATGGATTGAAGTTGTATTTGGTTTAGATTTGGTTAAGAAATGGAAGTATGATTTGTATAGTTTACTCGGTATGAGACCCATCAGACCGATATTGTGATTGTTTGTTGTATTTGTGGTGTTGAGTTGGCCTTGTTAGTCACGTGGGTGACTAACGGCATTGTAATACCCGCCGATGGTAGTTTGATTCCGCTGCTTGAGTATTGGTAAATGAGACGGGTTAGGAGTTAATGGTTGGATTGGCGGCAGGGGTGTTACAAAAAGTGGTATCAGAGCCAGACCCAGGTAGGTGTGCCAGCGAGGACGCTGGGCTCCCGTGAGGGGAGGAGAACGGAGTGTAACCCCCAGAGAAGGGTTACCTCCCACATCGATTGGAAAGGAGCACGAAGTGTACCTTATAGGTGCGTGGATACCTCTCCCTTGTGTGACGCGTCTGGAGGGGTGTGTAATATCCTCCCGGAACAAAACCCCGAGACTGGGGACAATATCCACCTTGGAGGGCTTCCCGCTTCCGTTGGGCCACTCTGATGTGATGTGTTTTGGGGTGAAACCCTGGAACAAATCCGTACGGCCTGCATGCCAAAGTGGACAATATCACACATGTGGGTTGATTGGGCTGGGCTGTCAGAGTGGGAGATCACCCAGTTGGTTCAAGCGCTCGTGAGGAAGCTTCGTGCTGGGGAGTGTTCTAGGGCATGGCGGCGTATGGAGTAGCTTGAAATAGGTGTGAAATATCCTAAACTTAACTATGGTGATTAAATCATTATAATATGGTATTAAAGGGCATAATAGTGCCTAAGTATTGGTGAAGAAAATAAAACCAAAAGAAAGAGAAAACGCTTAAAAAGCGTAAAATGTAAAAATGAGCGTTACATAACCATAGGAGGTATGTGACCTCGACTAGGATCCTAGATGGGTTCCTAAGGCTTAATTATTCCTAAATAAATATATGGGAACAATTCCTGAAGAAAACAGACCCATAAATTGGATTAAAAGCACAAACGAACCTTAAAGCGTGTTTTTTGAGCAAACCGGGAAAACGTGACTTTAAGCGGGTTAAATAGACCCGTATAATTTTAGTTAATCAAATGTCTATAATTAGACAATAGTAAAGGTCAGGAACCATTAAATTAATTAAACGAGAAAATTCCGGAAACGGGTTCCGGTGAGTGAATAGTGTAAAAACTAGAACTTGTGGGGTGTAAATTATAATAAGAGCAAAATACTTCCCCATTTGCAAATTAAAAAGCTGGCTCCCTCCCTTGTGTGTACACGTTTTTTTTTAGTCAGCTCACTCCCCTCTCCTAACTCTCTCACTCACTAGAAAACAAAAGAAAAAGAAAAAGTGAATAAAGTGCACTAGTAGAATAAAGATTTTAAATGACGGAATTTAAACCACGGTTATTAATAAAACCGTCGTTTAAAGTGTATGAACCACGGTTATTAACAGAACCGTCATTTATGTTGCTTGGCTCACTATAAACGACGGTTTCATCAGAAACCGTGGTTTAAAGTTCGACGCCTTAGATAATAAATGACGGTTCTCTTAACAACCGTCGTTATAATCACCATAAACCATGGTTCCTATTGAACCGTCGTTTATAATATTGCGCCAACACTTTAAAACCACGGTTTTGCTTAAGAACCGTCGTTTATAACTCTCGTGTCATAGGTTTTAAAACGACGGTTTTTGTATTAACCGTCGTTTTAAGTCATTGAATTAAAAACCCGAGGCCCACACTTCTTCTTCTCCTCCTCCTCCCCGACTCTCCTCTCCTCTGCGATTCGGCCCGATATCCCCTCCTCTCCCGTCGACGACTCCACCCCCTCGCCGTTTTGCCTCCTTTTCCGCCTCGCCCTGCTCACCCAGCTTGCTCCACCCGCCTCCGCCCCTCGTCTTGTCACGCAGTAGCTCCCCCTCTGGTACTGCGCCGCGCCAACGCCACCTCCGTGAAGCCTCGCCTAGCTCCGACGGTCTGCGCCACCACTCGTCGTCCCAGCTTCTCGTCTCGCACGACAAGCCGCGCCCAGCTTCTCCGTCTGCTCACCACCGGTAGCCACCGCAGGTATATATGTTTGCCGGTTGGGTTGTATACAGGCGCGAGCATGTATATGTTCTTGTTCGTCAATTTACAGAATGAATACAGGCGCGAGCATGTAGTTCTTGTTCGTCATTTAGGGTTGCAAAATTTTGGGTAGCCACCGATTAGAATGACAGGCGCGAGCATGTATTGTTCTTGTTCGTCATTTAGGATTGCAAAATTATGGAATGAAACTTGTTCGACAGTTAGGACTGCAAATTAGAGAATGAAAAGATCGAGGCATGTATATTGTTGTTCGCCAGATAGGGATGCAATTTATTTCTTGCAGATAGGGATGCAATTTATTTCAGCACATTTGCTATGATTACCATAGGCAAAATCTTGTGATTATTGTGGATGCATGATTACTTCTGTGGTTTTGATGATTTTGGAAAATTTGTTGTGGTTGGTCGATTCTGGATTTAGTGTTTTCGGGTGAGTGTTTACTACTTGGGAATAATTATGGAAGTTCACAAATTCAAACAATGTATGTAGTTGAATTATATTTTTTTATCTTGATGCGGTTATGCTAATTAGCAACACTAAAACCGAGTTATGGTTCAAATTAAAGTTTAAGGTTTCGAATCTGAAATAAGGTTTATGGACATTCCAGTTTGTTTGAGCGAAAGTATGACGATAGAGTTCTATGTAAATTTTGGATTACTCGATAAATGGTGTGTACTAGTCAACATTTGGGAATCACTTGAACCTTGATCTGATGCTGCTATTGTGTTTGTTTCTGCTTAAAAAAAGTGTGGAGTCTCTAGCAATACGCATAGGTCATGCCAAATTTTTTCCAGAATTAACCCTTATTCTTATTTTATTGGATAGGTGCGTGTTACTACGATTGAAAAATTCCTCTTCCATCACATTTGTGAGTTGATCATCCGTACTCATTAGGTTAGTTTTTTAAAAATGTTTCAATAACATGGTTTATTGAAAATATATTCGTTTGTTTATTTGTTCAATTATTCATATTTTTTCAAATTAAAACCTTATATTCTAATTTCATTGAATAGGTGTCACTACACACGGTCGGATTGTCTACTTGTCGCACCATCTGCTGCTGTCAACCTCTGCCACCAGTTTGCCTGATCAGAACCCACGGTAAAACACTTGCGTTTCTGATTATGATTTTACAAACAAATACTTATATTGTCATGAATAAACGTTATACTAAATTCTACTTGTATTCTGCAATCATTAGAATATATTTGCATAGTGTGGTGAAATGTGAGATTAAGTTGAAATGGGGTGGTTGTTTTTGTTCATTGATCATATATATTATATATACTTGTCTGTCTGATAATAATTCGTATGGTTTGCGGAGAATAAATGTTATTGATGCTACTGTGTTTGTTTCTGCCTTAAAAAAATGTGGAGTGTCTAAAAATACGCAAAGGTCATGCCAAATTTTTTCCAGAATTTAAGCTGATTCTAATTCCATCGTTTGTTTAATATGTTCAATTATTCAAGTTTTTATAAAATTAAAACCTTATTATTATTTCATTGAATAGGTGTCATATACTACGTGCAAGAACATCTGTCTACTTGTCTCTTCTCTATCTTGTGCTGTTCGCGCTGACCATCCAGTACTCATCAGGTTGGTATTTAAAACGTTTCAATTTATTTTTGTTTTTCTATTAAAACAATGGAAAATCAATTCAAACATAGAATTACCTGTCTGAGATTACCTGATAGAGGTATGTCTTAGATAGTCCCTGTTGGGACTGTCCAATGACCTTTGATCTCACCATCTAGGTTGTGAATGAGTTAATAATATACAGTAGTTCAGTGATAATTTCAGCAGCATTACCGTGTTCTTCTAGTGTACATATATATATGTGAATTGAAACAATTCATATATATATATCTACACTAGGAGAACTGTAGGGTAATGCTGCCGAAATTATCACTGAACTACTGTATATTATTAACTTGTTCCTAGGTGAGATCGAAGGTGATTGGATAGGTTTAGGTTGTTAAATCTGTAAATAAAAAAAGAGGAGATCAATGGAACGAGTTCACGACATCTGGGTGTGTTGAAAAAGGAGATGGAGCGCTCAGTGATGTACAGTGACAGATTGGACATCAAGTACCTAGAAGGGGTCAATAAATTTTGCAAAGTCCTTGTTGACAATCTTAAACCAAGGGATAAGGGATATATTCGATGTCCTTGTGTCGATTGCAAGAACGACTTCAAATACCGAGGTGTGGACAAGATTAAGGATCATCTGATTCGCAGAGGGTTTACAGATGATTATGAAGCCATAACAATACTGCATGGTCAACATTCAGTACAAGTGTTTGAATGTGCTGATAACGTCGTTGCAGAACAATCAGAAATGGATGCTTCACACGATTTTGGGGATACTCAAGATGATTCACTAGGTAGTGATTCAGATGATCAGGAGGACCTTAATGCAATGATGGAAGATGTTGAACAACATTTTTCCAACAAACCCAAAACATTCGAAAATCTGATGCAAGCATCAAAGGAACCGTTGTACAGTGGATGTGAAACGCAAACACAAAACAAATTGAGCGTTGTCCTAAAACTATTCAATCTGAAGGCGAGACATGGATGGAGTGATGTCAGTTTTACAGATCTTTTACAACTGCTGAAGGATGTACTACCAAAGGACAATGTGATACCCACAACAACTTATGAAGCAAAGAAGTTAATGTGTCCGATGGGTATGGAATATAAAAAAATACATGCTTGTCCAAATGGGTGTATGTTGTATTGGAAGGAGAATGAGTTGGATGACCATTGCTCTGAATGTGGGGAATCACGCTATGTAAAAAAGGGTGACAAAAACCACATAAGCACTAAAGTGGGCTCTCCTGCGAAGGTGTTGTGGTATCTACCGATAATTCCCCGATTCAAACGTTTGTTTGCAGTTCAAAAAGATGCTGAGAACCTCCGATGGCATGCTACCCATAGAAAGGATGATGGTAAATTGAGACATCCAGCCGATTCACCACAATGGAGAAACATTGACAGAATATACCCTCAATTCGGTACAGACCCAAGGAACTTAAGACTTGGTTTATGCACTGATGGGATGAACCCTTATGGCACTTTGAGCAGTATACACAGTACTTGGCCTGTTTTATTGACAATATACAATCTGCCGCCATGGTTGTGTATGAAACCCAGACATATTCTCCTCTCTCTGTTGATATCGGGTCCAAAACAACCGGGAAACAAAATTGATGTGTTTTTGCAACCACTTATTGACGATTTACAATTGTTGTGGAATGAAGGTGCGACGGTGTATGATTCATATGGTATGGAAAACTTCACGCTCCGGGCTATGTTGTTTTGTACGATCAATGATTTCCCTGCATACGGTAACCTCTCGGGATACACAATTAAAGGAGCTCTAGCGTGCCCTATATGTGGAGATAGAACTTGCAGTATACGGTTAAAACACAGTGGAAAAAATGTGTACATGGGCCATCGGAAATTCCTCCCTAAAGGGCACAAATACCGTAAGATGACAAAAGAGTTTGATGGAAAAACGGATCATGCAGTCGCACGACCACCACTATCTGCTGCTGAGACTTACAATCAGTTGAAGAATGTTGTGAACAACTTCGGTCCACCAATTAAAGCCACTGAAAAGAGCATCTGGAAGAAAAAATCAATATTTTGGGAACTTGAATATTGGCAACATTTAGAGGTGAGACATTGCATTGATGCTATGCACGTGGAGAAAAACATTGGTGAAAGTGTATCTGCGACACTACTAAACGTGAAAGGAAAGACAAAAGACCATTTAAAGGGTAGAAAAGATCTGGTTGAATTGGGTATACGAGAAGAACTCGCGCCACAACAAAGAGGGAAAAGAACATTCTTGCCTCCCGCTTGTCATACATTATCCAAAGAAGAGAAAATAAGTTTTTGTAGTTCTCTTCGTCATATTAAAGTGCCATCCGGTTACTCATCGAACATATCAAGTTTGGTATCAATGTCTGATCTTAAATTGGTAGGGATGAAGTCTCACGACTATCATGTGCTGATGCAGCACTTACTTCCGGTTGCTCTCCGTGGAATCCTTCCAGCTGATGTCAGGAAAACTATTACAAATTTATGTGTTTTCTTCAAAGGAATTTCGTGTAAAGTGCTTGATGTGGAGACGCTGGATAAACTACAGAATGACCTTGTGATCACCATGTGTCAGTTGGAAATGTATTTTCCTCCTTCGTTTTTTGATATTATGGTGCATCTACTTGTTCATCTTGTTAGAGAGATCAAACATTGTGGTCCGTTATACCTTCGATACATGTATCCGTTTGAGAGATATATGGGTATACTGAAAAAGAAAATGAAAAACCGTCGGCGTCCAGAGGGAAGCATAATTGAAGGGACAGTAACAGAGGAAGTAGTTGACTTCTGCACTCATTACTTAGACGGTGTTGATGTTATTGGATTACCGAAAGCAAGACATGATGGCAGGCTTAAAGGGGTTGGTACCTGTGGGAAAAAATTATGCAGAGTTGATATTGATACATTGAACAAGGCACATCTGGTTGTGTTGAATCATTCTGAAGTTGTTGAACCGTATTTCGATGCACACCTAGCTACCTCAAAACAAAACACCCAACGATGAGTAATGCCAAATTAAAAAAAGAGCAGAATGCAACATTTGTTAAGTGGTTCAGACAGAAGGTGTTGTATGAAGATTCAAGGAACGTGGATGAAATGATCCAGTTGTTGGCACTTGGTCCAAATCTCGATGTGTTGTTATGAAGGATATGATGTAAATGGATTTTCTTTTTACACTGCACGTCAAGATTGTAAATCGACAAACCAGAACAGTGGTGTGCATCTTATCGCTTCACAAGACATTTTCACAGGAACAAGTCGTAATACACTGAAGAACGAATATTATGGTGTTATTGAGGATATTTGGGTCTTGAATTACACTAGTTATGAAACTTGCGTATTTCGTTGCAAATGGGTGGACAACAAACAGGGATATCGTGAGGAGGATCATGGTATGAAGCTAGTTGATTTAACGACAGCGGCTCCTACTGATGAACCCTTTATTGTTGCATCAAAGGCAAAACAAGTATTCTACTGTCGTGATCAGTCTAATCCCAGATGGTCTATTGTAATGCAGAGTAAAAGATCGATAGTTGGGATTGATAATATTGTTGATGAGGATGAATACGACTGTGAAGATGAAACAGATGTACCTATTCGGTTGCCGATGGAGGTAGATAATGTAACTAATTTTGAATATCGAAGGTCCGACCACAATGAAGGATTGTGGATTGAACGATGAAATGTTATTTTGTAAGTTTGGTTGACAATATTATATTATTTAATTTTTGTCATGTTTCAATATTTGATTCAGTAGATGTTCGTATTAACCTTGTTAATTGTTGATTATTTTTCAGATTATGGATCCTGACGATAGAGTCGAAGAGGACTTACTGTTGGGGCTGGATGATATTGACGATGACGTCCCTACTGAAGAACCACCAGCTGCATCTACTTCGCAACCTCGGAAGGGACGTGGACCGACCCGTGGGTTGAAGGAGAAGAAAGATTCTCCCATCGATTTGATCTGGGACAAGTACCTCCGACATCGTGGTGGGTCGAAGCAGAAGTTTGCTTCCTACTTGGGATTGATGGTAAAATCCCATTGCTCGATTAATAAGGATTGGAAAGATCAAGAAAAGGCAGACAAAGACATCATGTGGCAGATGGTGCAGAAGAAGTACAAGGTCGCGGATGAACTTCGGACGAAGATTGAATCACTTCTAGCGACATCACTGCGACAGTTCAAGCATCGGTTGGTAGATGGCTGGATTACCAAACCGGGCTCCAAGAGGTCACCGCCGTGGGTAGTGTATGATGGTATGATCACGGAGGAGGACTGGAAGATATTCTACGACCATCGCCAGACTGAAGAGTTTAAGGTACTTTTACAATTATTCTTTCTTAATTATTTAAGGAATAAAATTTAACAAATATTTTTTTATTATGTATAACTTACAAATATACAAATTTTGTAACAGTTACGTCAAGAACAAGCGAGACGTAACCGGGCGAAGAATATACAAGCACTTCATGGGGCGAGCTGGATACACGGGGCGGTTGGAGAAGTGGAAGAGCGAGGGCTTACTGAAAACTAATGAAGACGGCACTCAGTCAGTTGATGATGTTGACGATGCAAGTAGGGTGCAGACATTTATGCTGGGTCGCATGAAGAAAAATGACGAGGGAGTATATGTGTTCCCGCAGAGCGAGACTGCTGAGTTGGCGTCCAAGATTGTAAGTATATATATTTAAAAGTTGTTGTTTACTAATTAGTAAGTTCATTTCTAATATTTTTGTTAATTTAAAATAGTCTGGATCTACTGATCGATGGGAGATTGTAACACCCCAACCGTTAATCTCATCATTACCTCTTAAACCTTCTCTAAGTACTCTTACTCGCACAGCGGAACTCTAACTTACAACGAGGGGTGAAACAACGCCGTTAGCCACCCATGTGGCTAACCAGGCCTTTCTTACATACCGTAACGGTCTGATGAACTGGAATAAAACGAGTACTTCATACAAATACAATACTCAATCATATCTCTACTATACCGAGTCTACAATATACGGATGCCGATAACATACTCGGACTTACACCTCATACAAACGCATAAGTAATTACAATCTAACCACCCATGCTCACAGCCGTCCCCGTCCTACTCTCTCGAACGGTGGTCAGCTTCAAGTACCTGCACACTAAAAACGTTCCCCCTAGGGGGTCAGCTTTCGCTGCGCATGAAATTCGCATATACCGCGTGCTAACCGCGGTACGCCGACTACTTGGGTCGGATATACATGGAGTTCATTTAATCAAACAACATGCATCATGCATTACAATATAATTATATCACACAAG
>CM041779.1:197303725-197335678 GCA_023374045.1 Limonium bicolor | reverse complement strand
GCTATCGTCGAATATAGTCCGAAAACTGAAACTTCGGCCCTCGTCTCTTCAATTTCATGAGGCAACACTTGCGGAAACGACAATTGAATAGAAAAAGGGAGAAGAAAGGAGTAACCAAGCCAGCTTTCCACCCCGACAACATGGGGATTACTTACTTTTGGAGATTGAGAACGGTGGCGACGGACTATGAGCTTGCAGAATTTTCGATGAAGAGCGAAAGGCGAGGGATGGCTTCGAGTCGGAAAAAGGTGGTAGTGGAGATGATTTCTGGCAAGGACGTGGTGGTGAGTTTCAGGCGTAATGGTGTCCTTCGCGGTGGTTCGATGGCGAAAAAAGATTTCGAGTATGAAGAAAAATTCTATGATTCAGAGCTTGAAGGAGGATTAAGCTAGTGGTTTCAAAATTTTCGATTTGCATGTCCATAGTCAAAGGGTCGAGGGATGATAGACGTAAATAGAATTCCCCAGTGATCCAAACGTAGTGGGTGGCTGAAAGTTAAACTCTGGCTACAGTAGGGTTTTTTTTGTTGTAGTTTTTAACGTGAATGGGCTATGAAGCAACATGTTTGGCTAGGGTTTTTTTTGTCAATAGGGCTTTATAAAAAAAACGGGGTATTATTTGGAATTGAGAAGAGGAAAGTGGGCTCCATCAGTTGGGCCTCGTTCGAATCTGTGCGAGCTTGGGTCTTGTCCGGTCACCCCTTGTCGAAAATAAAAAGAACATATTTACTCCTCACAAGGTTCGAACCTGGGACCTCCGCCACTCCCCCTACATGTTCTAACCAATTGAGCTATGTTGACATTCAATATACCATGAGAGAAATTATACAAGAGCCCTAGTCCAGATTGGATAACTCCTCTAAAAATGCTACGATTTTAAATGAAAGTATACAAGGAAAAAGAGAAGACTAATCTGATGGCATGAAATTATGGAATGTAAATAATAAGATAAGTAAATAAAACAAGATGAATGGGTTAAAACGGATTATGTTTGAAAATTCATTTTTTGAAAATCGTGTTTTTATGAAATGCTTTGAAAAGGTTATAAAATGACGGCTTCGTTATGGCATGTACGCTAATATGTTTTGAAAAGAAAGGCGACGACCCCCTCTTACTATTTCGAAATTTGCTTTATGGGGAGAATTTTTGGTGTCTACAGATGGCTCCCCTTGATTCAATTCTACAAGCCCTTGTAGAATTGGATAAAGGTTGACGGGCGCCAAAAATTCTCACAATGGTTTAGTGGTGCATAGGGATGCGACGTGAGTGTATGAATGTGATTGAAGTACGAGGACTTATGATGAGCCTAGGATCTAACAATCTGATTTGGTTTAGGGTGCGCGAGGCTTAGGAGTGCTCAACTGGACCTCTTGATATCCAGTCCTAGGACTTATGACGGGCCTAGAATGCGATTGAGAGTACGAGGACTTAGGAGTGCCTCAACTAGACCTCTTGATATCTAGCTATAGGACTTATGACGAGCCTATAAACTAACAACCCGATTTGATTTAAGGCGCCCGAGGGCTTAGAGTGCCCAACTGGACCTCTTGATATCCATCCTAGGGCTTATGACGGGCCTAGAATGCGATTGAAAGTACCATACTAGTAGCGCAATAGCTGTCTAGCAGGCGGACGTGAAACGATTTCGCACTAGTAGCGTAAAAGCTGCCTAGTGGAGGAAAATGTGGGACCATACTAGTAGCGTAATAGCTGCCCAGCAGGCGGATGTGAAACGATCTCGCACTAGTAGCGTAATAGCTGCCTAGTGGAGAAAATGTGGGGACCGTACTAGTAGCGTAATAGCTGCCTAGCAGGCGGATGTGAAACGATCCTCACTAGTAGCGTAATCTTGCCTAGTGGAGAAAAGTGGTGGGTACTAGTAGTAATAGCTGCCTAGCAGGCGGATGTGAAACGATCTCGCACTAGTAGCGTAATAGCTTGCCTAGTGGAGGAAAAGTGGTGGGACCGTACTAGTAGTGTAATAGCTACCTAGCAGGTGGATGTAGAATGATTTCGCACTAGTAGCGTAATAGCTTGCCTAGTGGAGGAAAAGTGGTGGGACCATACTAGTAGCGTAATAGCTTCCTAGCAGGCGGATGTGAAACGATGTCTCACTAGTAGCGTAATAGCTTGCCTAGTGGAGGAAAAGTGGTGGGACCATACTAGTAGCGTAATAGCTGCCTAGCAGGTGGATGTAGAATGATTTCGCACTAGTAGCGTAATAGCTTGCCTAGTGGAGGAAAAGTGGTGGGACCATACTAGTAGCGTAATAGCTGCCCAGCAGGCGGATGTGAAACGATCTCGCACTAGTAGCGTAATAGCTTGCCTAGTGGAGGAAAAGTGGTGGGACCATACTAGTAGCGTAATAGCTGCCTAGCAGGTGGATGTGAAACGATTTCGCACTAGTAGCGTAATAGCTTGCCTAGTGGAGGAAAGGTGGTGGGACCATACTAGTAGCGTAATAGCTACCTAGCAGGTTGTGAGTATTTGATTGTGAACGAACTTTGTGGGTATATGCAAACGATGTGCGATGTGAGGTGTTTTAAAACAAGTGCATTGGTTAAATCGAGACTCCCTGTTTGTAGGTGGAGATTCTTTGTGAGCTGATGGCTCCAAGGTTGCTTCAAAGATATGAGATGGCTCCAGCATGTGTTGATGGCTCCGGTGTGCGCTGATGGCTTCGGTATGCACTGATGGCTCCAGTATGCACTGATGGCTCCGGTGTGACCAATGGTCTCGGGGTGGTTGGTGGGTTTTATATGGTTGGTGTGTTTTTGGTAGGATGTGATTATTTCGGGTTGTTGGTGGGTTTTGATGTGATTGAAATGCTTCGATGTGGTGGAAAGATTTGATTGCAATTTTTTGCAGTAGTTTGATGGATTTATTGTGATTTGATGGGATTTTTTGGTGGCTCCGGAAATGGAATGATTGTGATTTGAAGGTTTATTGTGGAATTTGTAGTGGATGAATGGTTTTACATGGGTAAATGATGAAATACAATTGCATGACTTTATTGGTAGTTCCCATCATGGTTCCAGGATTTCCATAGATGGCTCCGGGATGACCTTGTGCCGATTGAGCATAACGAAGCTTTGGTTGGTTCACTTCGATGACACCGAGGAGAAAAGGGAAGTTTTCGCCTTTGATGTGGTCATACCCTGGGCGGGCTGCCTACGTACTCAATTTCGTATTGAGATCAGACCATACGTAGTTCGATCCTCTGTGAGCAAGGTCTTGTTGACGAATTGGCCCCAACAGGAATTTGGGGTGGCTCCCGCGTTGTTCTCAGACTGTAGGGATGGCCCTTGTGTATCTCTATGGACGGCTCCCGCATGGCTCCAGCTTGGTTCGAGATGGCCTTGATGTTTCTCCGGGGCTGGTCTTGGTGTGATTCGTGAATGACACTGGACGGCTCCAGGATGATCTTCAAATGGCTTCGGGTGGCTCCTGTTTGGTTCGGTGTAGCTCGAGCATAGCCCAGAATGGCTCCAAGATGGTTTGATATAGCTTGATGATGGCCAAGGATGGCTCTAGTTGACATATTTTGATCAAAAGTTATGCTTCACAACTGCAACTGAAGTCGACTTTCAGCGAGACTAGGTAGAATTCTTACCAGTTGGATGTTGATGCTTAAATGATTATGGTGTATGCAAATATTAAATTCTAGACACGATACAAAATGCAAATGCAGGTTTTGGAGAGAAGGTGCGGTCCTATCTCTATTAATATGAGGTTTACGAATATAAGACATCTTCAGTTTGATCTTGAGTGATTGTTGAGCTCGAATGCATGAATCATTTTCCTCTCACGGAGGGATATGGGTCAATCTCTTGTGAGTGTGGCTGTGTGTGCTAATGGTGTGATGATGCTCTCGATGCTAGGAGCAGTATTTTCCTTAGAATTTCTTTCAAGGTTCTGGACTTTCCGATCCTCACAAATTCCTCACTTGCAATGGGATTAGCTGTTTATGATTTGGTGCTTCGATCAAAGAATCACTCGCACTCGAAAGACCTTGTGGGGTAAGGTCACACTCTTCCGCTCATGGTCCTTTTGGGATGATGGGACATGTTGATAACGAGTATGAAGCTTATGATTCATGTTTCAGGTCCGGTACTTTCAGTTAATGCTCGTTAACTTATTAGTCAGAGGTCTTTATTGGGTTGTAACGGGGATGAGGGGTATGATGCATGTTACATGGGACTATGGGATTTATTTGGGAATCGTGGAGCTTTTGTGCAATAAAGGACATGTTTCGCCTTTGCCATGGGTGGAATGATTAGACGGGTTTTGATAACCCCTTATCGGTTTCTTCGGGACATCATTGGTCCTTTTGCTTATTTTCTCCTTCTTCTTTGGTGTGTGATTTTCGCTTTCCTGCTTCTTGCTTTTGGAATCACATGGGCTCATCGACCTTCTTGGGCATTTTCTGTTTTCTTTTTGGCTTTCAGCTTTGGAGTTTTCATTGACTCGCTAATCTTCTCAAACATTTCGGTGTTCTTTCTTGGTATCTGACTTTGGAGTCGCATTGACTCACTGATTCCTTTGGACATTTTCGTTTATTGTTCTTGTGAAAGATGGTGGGGGAGAGACCATGGCTCCGGCTCTTTTGAGATCCTCTATTGCAAGGGCAAGTAAGTATATGTACGTGGGTTGGCATGTTGTGGAGTTCACAGAAAAAGATTTATCGTGAAAGGCTCAGCGGGGCTAACTAAGGGATTATGTACAGGGCAGTCAAAGCTTTTTGGTTTTGTGGAGATTTTTATTCCTAAGTGTCTCGTCATTCTCGTTAGTCAATGATTGTTTTCTTACTATTCTTGGATCTTTGCATGAATCACAGTTCGTATCCTGTTTATCGACATTGATCTCACTACGAATTGTGCCTCTCCATGTGCTGAAGGAATACACAAGTCGCTCATGGTTTTACCTCTATGGACTCGCTCTATCTACCCTCATCGCTCGGTGGATTGTCCAATATCCTCATTCAGAATTCAAGGGAAAATACCGCTCTTCGCACACTACTCACTTGGTCTGTGGTGCTGATTTTAATTAGAACCTTGTGTTCATTGATGGGTCAAGAGTTTAGTGGTTCACGCGCTCTATTCAAACAATCAATCAAGAATTTCGCCAAAGACATCGTTTCGATACGGGAGTATGCAAACGCAACGATCTACCATGCAATCTATTGTGGTAATATGGAATTACTACGTGTAAGATGCATGAAGTATTGACAATGAAAATGACTGATTTTGGATTTTGATTGATGATTTTTTTTATTTTTTATTTTTTTTTGCAATGCATGAGTGGTAAGGCTACACATAGTCTCGCTTGAATCGGTTCCAGTTGATGGTATATGAAGCTCATACGATGCTCTTGAAACTTGAGATAGTCAGTTTTTGAGGGGGTTCCACGAAGGTCTTGACGCAACAATGATGTTTGACTGTCTACTGATTCCTAACTGCTTAAAGAGTAGAGACTCCATACTCTTGCTGCCAGTATGACAATATTGTCTTGTTTCTCTTATAGCTAAGCAAACCAAATCTTTATCTCCCTCTTTTAAACGAAGGGGGAGGGAGGGGATGCAACCCTAAAGTAAAAGGAAAGCTGCTTTCTACCACTACCGCTGATAGTTAAGGTATCCTTTGGCCTATGACGGATGTTCTATCCCTAGTGTGGACATGTCTCCCGTATGGATCAGCTCTTGAATTGCATCTCTCAGTGTGGTACACTCATCGGTGGCGTGTCCCCGGATTCTGTGATAGTCGCAATATTCATGCAAATGTGGCCCAAGTTTCTTGATTCTTGACCTTGTATTGAAAAGTGCTAGATGGCCTCCCTCGACTAATATTTTCAATGCTTTGCTGAGCGACATTCCGAGGTTTGAAAGTTGTCCTTGTGAGCATTGTCCAAGTGGACGTTCCCTTCTTTCCGTCATTTCTGGTTGCTCAGTCAATTTGATTTCAGTGTCTTCCAAAGCAATCACGGCCGCCATCAATCGTTTGAAGTCACAAATCCCCAGATATCTCAGCCGGCATTGGTACTCTTCTCTCAGGCCAGAAATCGCCATTCATATTTGCTCCTCCTCAGTGGGTCGATTATTCATTTGCCCAGCCTTCACCCTCCATCGTTCTATGAATTCCCTCACAGTTTCGCTAGAGTTTTGGCACGTGATTTCTAAATCTCTGCGCGTAACTTCATGATGAAAGTTACCACCGTATTGAGTGAGAAATTCAAAGTAAAGATCTTGGCTTGACTTTCCTTTTAGATCTAGGCCCATAATCCAAGAATAAGCAGGCCCCCCTAAGTAGAATCTAAAGCATGCAACCTTCATCTCATCAGATAAACCATGTAGATCCATGAGCTTGTCATATTTGTCAACGTGATGCCTTGGGTTACCAATTCCTTCATACTTCTCCATCTCCGGCAAGCTCACGCCTTTTTGTAGACGAGCATCAGGATATGGGTTAGTTGGCTCCCAACCCATTGATTCAAAGCGTCGGGTCCGTTCTATCTCTTGTATTTCTGTCCTCAATTCTTCCATTAATTCCTTCTTGAGGGCCGTCCCGAGATCTGGGTCTTTGGTGAAGGTAGAGGCAATCTGGGAGTGGTTATCATAAAGAGAACGAGGGAGTTGGAAGGCTTCTAGGCAGAGATGTTGGTCAAACTTTGATGGCTGGGGAAGTATTTGTCGTGGCGAGGTGTGATTTTGTGCGGGCGAGGAGATACTTAAACCGGGATGTGCAACGAGTGATGATGAGGTTTGGTAGTTTCCCGCATCACGGATCATCTGCGATTGCTGATTTCCTATAGTGGCAATTGGGTTTCTTGGGGCTGAACTGCATACAAGCGAAGGAGGCATGTTTGGCACTTCTGGGATTTGGACAGAGGGTGTGTGTGGGTCCATCGCTTGAAACTCATAGGCATCATATGCAGAGTAAGCTGGAGACTCCTTGTAACTGCTATCTGACCCTAACTGGGCCCTATTTGTTTTTCTTTGGACGCATTCTCCTATCCTCAAGTTTTCTCCAAGCCACCATCAAGGTTGTGGGTCAACCTTTCGTGAGTAAATCGACCTTTGACAACATGATCGCTTTGGGATGCTCGCTTCATCTTTTCCACGCCGTTGCTGGAAGCGGGCTAGACTTCTTTATTTGGCTATTGACTACCACGGACACCTACATGCACAAGGATTAGAATGAAGAAGAAGAGGTAATATCAGTATGTTTTGTTAAACAAAAAATGTTGTATGATGAATGTAAATGATTGTTGGTGCGAAATGAATTTTATTTATCTTGAAAATGTTGTGAGATGGGCGTCACTTTATTTCGTCAATTTTTTTTAAAGGGGATGTATCCGTAGACACCGCAAACTTCACCCCATAAAGCAAAGTTTTGAGAGCGATAGATAAAACGTGAAGGGTCGTCACGTTGGTTCCCTTCTTTAACAAGACGTGCATGCCAAAAGAAACCAAGATTTTGGAAAACAATTTTTAAAAACCGTGTTTTTAAAGTGGCGGATTTTCTCAATATGAATTTTGACGCTCGGTCATTCGCAAAGAAAATAGGGAGTGGGGACCCTATACACATTGATCTAAACAAATTCAAAGGGAATGTATAAACCTATACATGTACTCTATTGAGAAATGGACAAGCGAGAAAAGAATCATAGGGAAAACCTATACATCATTCTAAAAAGTCATTAAAAGGGGGAATTTTGAGCTAAACTTCTTCTGAACTCTTCTGGTCCGCCTTCGGGCTTCTGACTGGCTGCTCACGCTCGGGCAACTGGTTGGCTGCTTACTCGTCTTCGGGCTCTTGACCGGATGCTCTCTCGTCTTCGGGCTTTCGCAGCGAAGTGGTACTGCCATCAAGTAATACAAGCTGGTGTTCGTCTAACTTTCAACAGCTTGAACTCGAACAGTCGTTGCTAGTCTTCATGTCGCTTGACTCGGGTTGGTACGACTCTGATTTTGTATTTGAACAGTTGGTGTTGGTCTTCATGTCGCTCGGCTAGCTCCACAGGTTGATGCACCTCTGGCCTTCAGCTCGATCCGCGTAGTCGATCTTCATGCTACTTCACTTGCTCCGTCGGGAGGAACGGGGATGTTTTTTAGAAAGGAAAGATGAATGATTGAGCACAAAATCTTATGTGAAAATCCACCACTTTCGTGAAAACACAAAATGACTAGTACGCTCCACGGTAATGACCACTGCTCTTGAAGGTGGGTTGAACTTCAAAAATAGCGGGTCACAACATGGGGACTAAATCATTTATTTTGAAATACGTTTGTGAAAATCAACTTTTGAAAACTTCTTTCGAAAACTATTAAGAAATAATGTTGGTGAAGAATGCTGTTTGAAATTTGTTTGCAGAAAGTAGGTTTTTCGAAGTCTATTTTTGAAAATTGGTTCGAAAATAACATTTTAGCGAAACAAAGTTTTTAAGATGAAGTGACAGGTTTTAAAACCCCAAATGCTTATGAGAAAAATTAGGTGGGATTCAAAATTAAAATCTTGTAAGAAAGCTTTAAGAGACATACAAAAGAGAATTCCGAACGTTTAAAACGGATTGGTTTGAAAAAACAAAACAGTTTGCACACATGTATGGCATAAAGTAAATCGTGGTTATGTTTGATGTGGAGCTGTAAGTGTTAATGTTGGGATAATCACTTTCCAGGTCAATAATGATTCTGTTCCACCGGGGGAACCGTCGTCCCTTCACTGTCATCTCTCGGGGTTTTTCTCTGTTATGCCCCTTGCGAGGCACGTCATAAAGAAAGTCCGAAGTGCTTAAGTTCGAAAGGTCAGGATACCCGAGATGGTAAAGAAACATACGCCACGGCCAGTGATGATCCGACAACACCCCACTTTTCGGGAAACTCGGGGAAGTACTGCATGGGAACAGGTCTCTCGTCATCTGCACGGTCAGGTGTGTCTAAAGTCCAAATTATTCACTGACTACGTTGTGCCATGTATGGGTATCCGGTAAATACGGGATCCTCTATGGACGTGTAGCGTGACATTGGGCTTTAGAGACACCCGTGGTGCAGAGGAACGATGGAGAACTGAGCCCATGCAATCTTCAAGGTAAGGCAAAAGGGTGGTCAGACAGGCGACATACAAAGGGGGTGGCTACCCATAAACCCGTCTTAGACACTGAATAAGGCAGCTGGACACTGAAGGCTCATGGCTCACTATATGCTGGTTTTGACTCGGGTAATGGAGGATATTTTTTTGATCATGAGCTTCAAAGCGTTAGTCGGAGACCATACCGCCTCGTGGGTTTGTTCACTGAGAGAGTGACCCAGCTCATGGGGAATCAACCGTGGACCGGTTGGGGATCCCGTGACATCGTGGATAAAGCGGGTGACACAGAGGAATGCATGTCCTAAGCTACCCATCCAATGCACCCCACAATCATACAATGTAAATAAAGCAGAGAAGTTAGCACCACCCTAATTACTAAGGGTTTTGTCTTGAGATTAGCGATTCCAAATTGGTTGTTATTAACCTAAAGGGAAGTCAGCTTCATTCACACCTAAGTGTCTCTTTCTAATCGTGAGCTAATTATTAACCCAATTGTTGTCATGTTTGTTGAGGATCTAATAAATCCTATCTGTCCTCATCAGATACACACTCTAAGTGGGAGTAGAATAATCCTAAAGGCTTTGAAAAGAATCTCTTGAAGGTTTTGAAAGAAGTGGGGAAGTCCCGACAATTTGAATGGAGTTCAGTCTTCCTTGAGTTTGAGAAAAACTTACTCAAGTTGTCCCCAGCAGAGTCGCCATTCTGTGGAGGGTGATTTTTCTGTATGAGGGGGGGGGGGGTCTATCTAAATATGGTCTGACTGAGAAGCCTAGATCCTAGAAAATGCCATTCTGTGGAGGGTGAAAACCCGTTATTCTGGCATCCTCAAATACCTACTAAATCGTCCGTCTTTCCCAGAAAGCATAAGGGGGAGTGCAAGTGTGCACTACACCCGCTCTCGATGGGCTCCACACGGACTTATGCCCTAAGGGCGGAATTGACTAGAGTCGCCACCTAGTTTGACCTAAGGAACTAGGAAGGGAGGGGAAGGGCTCTAAGAACCATTAGTTGACTCTGAAATTCTTGCCTATGGATAGGACTTATCTGATCATGTCAGAGATTCTGTTATGGGTTCGCACTGGGTTACACCCCTTAGAAGTGGCAACGACCACGACTTCGGATTGGTGCCCGAGGAAACCTCGGTCTCCAATTGTCGGGATTACCTTCTTTCAAAACCTTTTTAGAGAGAATCATTTAAAAGCCAAGGATAGAATTAGGACGAGGAGAGAGAAAGAGAGTGGATGAGGTGAGCTTTTCTGCCAAGCTAGCACCCAGAAGAGGAATGGGTGAATTCAGATGAGTGTAGAATGAGAATTGGGAAAAGTCTGAATAGATAAGACTTAGTGTTTGATTGTTTGAAGTTTGTGGGAGCCGAAGAAGGTTTGAGCGTTTTGAGAGATGAAGAATACCCTAGAGTGGGAAAAAGGGTTTTTTATTGGAATGGGGTTGCACCCTAGATGGGTTGCCTACGTACTCAACTCCCTATCGAGATCAGACCTTACGTAGTTCAGGTTTTTGGGTTTTTGGAAGTTTTGAAGGGGATGAAGTTTTGGGTGTGAGGGATTAGTCTGTGAGACGCTCGGGTCTATGAGACATTTGGGGTGTTCATGTAGTGGGAAGTATGGGATGTCAAGCCCTGAGACGCTCGGGTCTGTAAGACGCTTGAATCTTGAAATGGTGGAGAAATTGAGATGTTCGAGTCTGTGAGGCACTCGGGCCTATGAGACTATAGAAGTTTGGAAGAAGTCGGGATTTGGGTGATGATTTGAGTTTGGAGTGATTTGGAGTTTGGATAATGATTTGAGTGTGTGAGGCAAATGAAGTTTGAATAGAGATCCCGGGTTTTCGGGTTCGAGGTTCGAAAATGGTTGAGAAAATCATTTTTGTTGTAAATGGGCGGATAATCCCGAGGGATTACCCTATGTACCCCCTCGAACACGACACTTAATTAATGGTAAGTGCCGAGGCTCGAAAGATGGGGCAATGAATTTATGTCGAAAAATAGGATTTAGAGAGAAACACCATGAATGAGATGTTCTCGGTCAAACCCTAATAACGTCTCTAACTCCCGGGTTTTAAAACGTTGAAACCGAAAACATTAAAATCGAGTGGAAGGGAGTTAGACGATTCTGAAATCCCGGCTGCAACTAGGAAGGCAGTCACATCCCTAGCACCCTGCCTCGTAAAAATCTAGGCTGCAATTAGGGGAAATTTGTCACCCAAATGCCCCGCCTAAAGAGATCCAGACTGCGACAAGGGAGGTTACGACCCCAGTGCCCTGCCTCGGATTTTTATTTTGGAAGGGAGACAAGTGATGTCTAACTAGGGAGAAAACGTTTTGAAAGTGTTAGACATTTTCTGTTCCCCGAAAACGGTTTAGTTTTGAGTTTGAAAACTGAGTTGGAAAACTTTTGAAGTTGTTCGGAATTCTTGATGAAGAAACACTGATTTTGAGAAATGTTTTAGGAGAAAACTTTCTGTATATGTGAGAAGAACTTTCTGCATTTGAGAAGAGTTTTCTGTGATGTGAGAAGAGTTTTTCCTTTTAAAATCCACAAAATGGTTTCTTTTGAAAACTTGATGAAGTTTGAATAAAACGATTGTTTGAAAATTTGAGAAAGGAGATTTTCAGGATTTTTGAATTAAAACTTAATAATGAGGAGTGTGTTTTTTGGATTTTATGGAGTTTGGATGGAATCTACAATTTGGGTTTGAATGGGATTGAGTTTGAATTGGATTGAATTGAATCGGGCTTGGAAAACGGGCCAAGTCAAAGTTAGGTCAAGGTCAACGTTTGGGTCAAAGTCAACATTTGGATTGGTCAATGCTAGGTCAAAGCTAGGTCAAGGTCAACATTCGAATTGGTCAAAGCTAAGTCAAGGTCAACATTCAATTGGACAAAGTTTGGGTTTGGTCAAACTTGGACTTCGTTTGGACTTTTGGGCCAAAATGGGCTTGGGCCTCGAAGTGGGTTTGGGCCTCGAAGTGGGTTTGGGCCTTGAAATGGGTTTCAACCTCGAAATGGGCTTGGGCCTCGAATTGGGCTTGGGCCTCAAAATGGGCTTGGGCCTTGAAATGGGCTTGGGCCAGATCTAAGCATTGAGCTTTTTAATTTTAAACAATTTGGGCTTTTAAGAAATGGGCCAAAGATGGGGCTTATTGATTTTTGGCTTGACTTGTGAGATATTTACAAGTGTGATGGATCAATTTATTGATTTATTAACTCTTGATTAAGGGTGTGTTGAAGGCATAGGAGGATTCCACCCACATAAAGCGAATGAGAGACCCACTAGACATGGGGTGGTTTCGCATCCTAAGCCCTCCTAAAATAGACTTAAGGGCTTGTTTTTTTTTTTTGAAGTTTTTGTTCTTATATACACATAAGGGTGGTTTGAGTGTTTTCTGAAGTTATAGGAGATTATTGCCCCACGAAACGAATGAGAGACCCGTTAGGTGTGGGGTAATAATGCATCCAAAACTTTCTGTCAGCTTAAAAGGCCCTAAGGGAAATAACTAGGGCTTAGATAGCAAAGAGGTGTACAAAAGGAGTGAATCAAAACATTGCAATGCAGTCGAAATATACAATATATACTAAAAAATACAGAAAGAAACAGGCCAACAGTCATGGAAGAAGAACGACTTCTCATATTACAATAAATCAAACCGACACAGTAGTAACATCCAATTAAATAAAACAACTATGTTTGAAGTTACTAGAGGCATGGTGGGTATCTGGGTCAAAATTCAGAAATCGCAGCCCTAGGACTAGATGAAGTGCTAATCAAATTTGAGTTGGGATTGCAGTTTAATTAATCCTCTCAGGTGTTTACAGAACAGTCACAGTTCACACCAATATGAAAGCGAGGCCTACAACTGCCGATTCAGATAAGGAAAACAGGCTCAGATTACCACATCGGTTCATCAGTTCATTGCTTCTTATTCAACCTAAATGAATTCCTAAGGTAGGCCAGAGTTAGCTAATATTCCTATGTCATCCAAGTCTGGTATTGCTTTATACAGAACAAACGTAAGGAAAGAAAACCAAACCTCGTAAGCGCACCATAGCAGCAAGCTAGAAAAAAGGCCAAATTCTAAATCCAAACTCAGCAACAGGTTCTATTATTATTAAGCTAACCTTTTATTAACTTATTGCTGAACAGATCAAACAATCAAAGAGCAGGCCAGGACAGTTTTGCATTATTACCACTATGTATGGTCAGAGAAAAAGCCAACCGAGGTGTCCATGGTTTTTTCGGAACCGACGACAGTATACAGGAGCAGGATAAAGTGGCCACCGATGAGCAACAACCAATAATCCCACAAAGAAGCTCTTACTCCAGAAATCGAAACATGAACATGCTTTTCATGACATCAGGCAAATTTCGTTCTGTCAAACACCAAACAACCGAAGCATATACAGAGATACTATATATCCGGCTCAAACTACCGCATCAGTTCATAAACAGAGGGCACAAAACCTTTTGGGTTTAAGGGATAAATACCAGAGATGGAGACAAAGGAAAATCTCCTGCAAAGCAAACAACAAGAAATGGCAATAATACCCACATAAACCTGTGGTCAGTATTCTACAGTTCAAACAACACTTTCAAAGGTAACCGAGAGGGTTTTAGAGACACAACCTCCTCCATGGTCGTCTGTCAATGGTTCTCAAGGTGATATAACTCTCAGTTAACCGATATGCCCAGACACAGACCACTTGTGAATTCAAACCTCAAAGGAACACCAGGTGCAACAGTTTCAAAAATAACCAGAAGGAGAGACTATATAGTACCCCTTTCGTGGGTACTTCCAATTGGTGCTTGTCAGCTGTGAAAGGTAATGCTCAAAGGCAGCGCAACATTCGAGGTAGTTTTTCAGAATAATAACCACCAGATGAGTTGAAGAATGCGGGAAATGAGGTTCATGACTGGAAGAGGACCAGTTCATAAATTAACCAGTACGAACATGGATAAAACTGCTACCGAAGATGGACCGTTCTCAAATCAAAATAACAGCAAGGAGAAAGAGATAGCAACACAACTGGGCGCGGACCAGTTTATGAATCAAGAACAGACAACGACTGGATGCGGACCAGTTTGGCAGTCCTTTAGAAGTAGCGACTGTTGGGCAACTCGAATGCCAGTATATTCGGAAGTGTGGAATCATACGAACTTCCTCAACCCGTTCGTGGACTACAATGTCCATATCGGGTTACAACACATATGCAGAAAACAGAGGTTCATGCAATGCTAACTAAAGGAAAACAATGCGGAGACAGGGTGACAAAGAAAAAAAAGGGTTCGATCAGTGCTATCGTCGAATACTAGTCCGACGAAACTGAAACTTCGCCCTCGTCTCTTCGATTTCATCGGCAACGCTTGCGGAAACGACAATTGAAATAGAAAAGGGAGAAGAGAGGAGTAAACCAAGCCAGCTTTCCACCCCGACACATAGGGATTTACTTACGTTTTTGGAGATTGAGAACGGTGGCGACGGGACTATGAGCTTGCAGAATTTTCGATGAAGAGCGAAAGCGAGGGATGGCTTCGAGTCGGAATGAAGGTGGTAGTGGAGATGATTTCTGGCAAGGACGTGGTGGTGAGTTTCAGGCGTAATGGTGTCCTTCGCGGTGGTTCGATGGCGAAAAAAGATTTCGAGTATGAAGAAAATTCTATGATTCAGAGCTTGAAGGAGGATTAAGCTAGTGGTTTCAAAATTTTCGATGTTGCATGTCCATAGTCGAAGGGTCGGAGGGATGATAGACGTAAATAGAATTCCCCAGTGATCCAAACGGTAGTGGGTGGCTGAAAGTTAAACTCTGGCTATAGTAGGGTTTTTTGTTGTAGTTTTATACTGTGAATGGGCTATGAAGCAACATGTTTGGCTAGGGTTTTTTGTCAATATGGGCTTTATAAAAAAAATGGGGTATTATTTGGAAATAAGAAGAGGAAAGTGGGCTCCATATCAGTTGGGCCTCGTTCGAATCTGTGCGAGCTTGGGTCTTGTCCGGTCACCCCGTGTCGAAAATAAAAAGAAACATATTTACCTCCTCACAAGGTTCGAACCTGGGACCTCCGCCACTCCCCCTACATGTTCTAACCAATTGAGCTATGTTGACATTCAATATACATGAGAGAAATTATACAAGAGCCCTAGTCCAGATTGGATAACTCCTCTAAAAATGCTACGATTTTTAAAAGAAAGTATACAGAAAAAAACTAATCTGATGGCATGAAATTATGGAATGTAAATAATAAGATAATAAATAAAACAAGATGAATGGGTTTAAAACCGGATTATTGTTTGAAAATTCATTTTTTGAAAATCGTGTTTTTATGAAATGCTTTGAAAAAGGTTATAAAATGACGGCTTCGTTATGGTATGCACGCTAATATGTTTTGAAAAAGAAAGGCGACGACCCCTCTTATTATTTGGAAATTTGCTTTATGGGGTGAGAATTTTTGGTGTCTACAGTGCGAAGAGCAGTATTTTCTCTAGAATTCCAAATAAGAGTATTAGACAATCCACTGAGCGATAAGGGAAGATAGAGAGATTCCACAGAGGTAAAACTAAGAACGACTTATGCTTTCCTTCAGCACATGGAGAGACATAATTCATAGTGAGATCAATGTCGATAGCAAGGCACGAAGTGTGATTCATGTAAAGATCCGAGAATAGTAAGAAAACAATCGCTGACTAATGAGAATGACGAGGCACTTAGAAACAAAAATCTCCACAAAACCAAAAGCTTTGATTGCCCTGCACATAATCCCTTAGTGAGCCCCGCTGAGCCTTTCACGATAAACCTCTTCTCCATGAACTCCATAACATGCCAACCCACATACATATACTCACCTACCTTTGCAATAGAGGAATACGAATGAGCTGGAGCCATGGTCCTCCCCACCAACTTTCATAAAACAACAAATAAAAATTTTCAAAAAAGCGAGTCAATGCAACTTCAAAGCCAAACATCAAGAGAGAACACCAAAAATGTTTGAGAAAATCGATGAGCCAAGACAAATTCCAAAAGCAAGAAAAGAAAGGATAATCACACACCGAATAACAGGAAGAGAAAAACAAAAATCATACACCAAAAAGAGAGAATAAAAAGGACCAATGATGTCCTATAGAACCCGATGAAAGGTTCTCAAAACTGTCTAATCATTCCACCCATGGCGAAGGCAAAACATATCCTCTATTGCACAAAAGATCCACAATGTCCAAACAGATCCTCTAGTCCCATGTGACATACAGTTTACCCCTCAGCCCCGTTACAACCCAATAAAAGACCTCTGACTCATGAATTGGTGAGCGTTAAGTGAAAGTACCGGATCTGGAACATGAATCATGAGCTTCATACTTGTTATCAACATGTCCCGTTGTGCCAAAGGGACCGTGAGCGAATGAGAGCGACCTTACCTCAAAAGGTCTTCTAAGTGCGAGTGAATCTCCCATATGAGCACCAAATCATAAACAGCCTACCCCATCACAGGTGAGAAATTTGTAAGGATCGGAAAGTCCCAAACCTTAGAAAGAAATTCTTAGGAAAATACTGCTCTCAGCGTCAAGTGTATCATCACGACATTATCACACACAGCTGTACTCACGAGAGATTGACCGATATCCTTTCGTGGGTGTAAAGTGACTCACGCATTTCACTTCAACAACCACTCAAGAATGAACCAAAGATGTCTTATACTCGTAAACCCCTTAATAATAGAGATAGGACCGTACCCTCTCTCTAAAAAACCGCATATGCATTTTACATCGTATCTAGCATTTAATATCCGCATGCACCATAACCATTTCATCATCAGCATCCGACCGGTAAGAACTCACCTAGTCTCGCTAAAAGTCGACTTCAGTTGTGGTTGTCGAAATGTAACTCTCGATCAAATGAAGTCAAAGCTGGAGCCATCCCATGGCCATACCGGAGTAACATTGGAACCATCCCAGAACGTAGCTTGAGCCGTACGGGAGCCATCATCAGACATTGAGACCATCCATAGGGCTACACAAGAGCCATTGCAACAATTCCAAAACGATGTAGGAGCCACCTCTGAACCATGTTGAAGCAAATTCATCACCAAAGCCTTGCCCACAACGGATCGAACTACGTAAGGTCTGATCTCAATATGATATTGAGTACGTAGGCAGCCCGCCCAGGGTGCGACCACCTCAAAGGTAAAAACTCCCCTTTTCCCCTCGCATTCACAATGAAGCTATCCCAGAGCCACCATGAAGCCAAATATAGAATCATGCCAGAGCCATCAAACCACAATAAGTCCATCATCGAAGCCACAAAACCATAATCTATCCATCATCGGAGCCATCAAACTACCTCAAAATTTTCCAAACAAATCTACCCACCACATTGAAGCATCTCAATCACATCAAAAATCCACCAACCACTTTAAAACCCACCAACCACTCAAAATGATCACACCCCATCAAAAACACACCATCCATATCAAACCCACCAACCACCCCAAGACCATTGGTCACACCGGGGCCATCAGTGCATACCGAAGCCATAAACGCATGCCGGAGCCATCTCAAATCCTTGAAGCCATGCCGGAGCCATCCTGAAGCTTTGAAGCAACTCTAGAGCCATCAACTCATAGAAAAAAAATTATCCATCCAAGAACAGGGAGTCTCAATCCAACTAGGGCATTAATTTTTAACCATCTTACATTGTATATCATTTACATGTACCTACAAGGTTCGATAACTATCTAATGCATCTTAACCCGACTAGGTAGCTATTACGCTACTAGTGCGGTCCCGCCCTTTTTCCTCCACTGGGCAGCTATTACGCTACTAGTGCGAGATCATCCAATTCAGAACCCGCTAGACATATATTACGCTAATAGTGTGGTCTCTTCTTTTCCTCCACTAGGAAGCTATTACGTTACTAGTGCAAGATCGTTCATTTCATAACCCGCTAGGCAGCTATTATGCTACAAGTGCGGTCCCACCTTTTTTCCTCCATTAGGCAGCTATTACACTACTAGTGCGAGATCGTTCAATTCATAAGCTGCTAAGCAGCTATTACGCTACTAGTGTGGTCCCGTCTTTTCCTCCACTAGGCAGCTATTACGTTACTAGTGCGAGATTGTTCACTTCAAAACCCGCTAGGAAGCTATTACGCTACTCGTGTGGTCCCATCTTTTCCTCCACTAGGCAGCTATTACGCTACTAGTGTGAGATCTTTCACTTCATAACCCGCTAGGTAGCTATTACGCTACTTGGGTGGTCCCGTCTTTACTTCCGCTAGGTAGCTATTACGCTACTAGTGCGAGATCGTTCATTTCATAACCCGCTAGGCAACTATTACAGTACTAGTGCGATCCCGCCTTTTCCTCCATTAGGCAGCTATTACGCTACTAGTGTGAGATCGTTCAATTCAAAACCCACTTGGCAGCTATTACACTACTAGTGTAGTCCCGTCTTTTCCTCCACTAGGTAGCTATTACGCTACTAGTGCGAGATCGTTCACTTCAAAACCCGCTAGGCAGCTATTACACTACTAGTGTGGTCCCGTATTTTCCTCTACTAGGCAGCCATTACCCTACAAATGCGAGATCATTCATTTCATAACCTGCTAGGCAGATATTATGCTACTAGTGTGGTCCCACCGTTTTTCCTTCAATAGGCAGCTATTACGCTACTAGCGTAAGATCGGTTTACATCCACATGCTAGGCAGCTATTACGCTACTAGTACAGTACTCATTCAAAGTATTATTGGGTTGTCATAAGTCCTATAGCTAGGTATCAAGAGGTCTAGTTGAGGCTCAACTAAGTCCTCGTACTTTCTATTGCATTCTAGGCTCGTCATAATACCTAGGACTAGATGTCAAGATGTCCAGTTAAGGCTCTCCTAAGTCCTCGCGCACCCCAAGCCAATCTAATTGTTAGTATTATAGGCTCGCTATAAGTCCTATAGCTAGATGTCACGAGGTCTAGTTGAGGCTTGTCTTAAGCCCTCATACTTTCAGTTACATTCTAGGCTCATCATAAGTCCTAGAACTAGACATCGGGGTCTAGTAGAGGCTCATCATAAGTCCTCATGTATTCAGTTATCATGTCTTTTCCTGTCGCATCCATACATCATTTTACCTGTGATCGCATCTCGATGCACCCGAAAACCTTAATGATAATTTTTGGTGTCCTGTCAAAGTTGATCCAATTCTGTAAAGCTTGCGAAATTGAATTAAGAGGAGCCATCTGTAGACACCAAACATTCTCACCCCATGAAGCAAATTCTGAAATAATAACTAAAATAAGAAGGCTCGTCGCCTTTCTTTTACACAACGTATTAACGTACGCGTCAAAACAAAACCATCGTTTTACGACAAAATTCTTAAATCAATTTTCAAAGCATTTCACAAAACCACAATTCTTTGAAAATGAATTTCCAACAATCATCCGGTTTCAAATCTGTCCCCTTTTGTCTATTTAGTTATTCAACTATTTTACATTATTTTATCCCATTTGTCTTTGCTTATTTATTTTTCTATTCTTTTATATTGTTCTTATTATATGCTATTTTATTACTTGCTTATCTTATCTTATTTTATTGTTATTTTGCTTGCATTTTATTTAATAATATTTTCCGTTATTTGGTTTTTTTATCATTATTGTTTTTAGTGTTGTTTCTGTCATTTTATGCACCTTTTCACTATTATATTCCATACTAACATGTTACGTTTTGTCGTTAATTCGATTTAATCCCCTCTCATCTCATTTTATTTTGTTACTTCCTTTTTGAATCTTTCTTACTTCTGATCGTACATATGTAATTCGATTTCCATATTATGGCATTCACTTGTATTTTTACTTCCATCACTGTAGTACTTTCAATTATTTCATGTAGTTATTATTGCGATATTTCATTTATTTTGTATTTTTACTATGTTTTGTATTTTATTATTTACATTCTATAATTTCATGACTCATACGAAAAAAACAATTCATTTTACTAGATTAAATTCTTTCGTCTTACTGTACATTTACATTGTAAACACTACCGTTTTTAAGGACTATTCAGTTCAAAGTAGAACATCAGTATTATTTTTCTCATTTGTATAGTAAGTTTTGAGTTAGTATAGCTGGTTGGTATGTTCACTGTGGAATTAACATATCCTGTGTTCGAATCATGACTAGAGTATGTGGGTGTTTTATCATTTTCATTCAGCTCGTTTCAAAGCTTGTTATTTGATTCCGGCGATTATATGTTGAATGCTGTTGTAGTGTAGTTGGTCAGTTTTTGAGGTGAGCAAGGCAATTACCTAGGTTCGATACTTGGGAGTGAAAAGCCCTATTTTATTTTTGTTGTTGTTGCTCGCCAGGCCTACCAAACACGGCCCAAAAACAGTTGACCCAAGGTCAAACCGACCTATAAGAGAGGAAATCAGCCTGTATGCCCCAAAGAAAAACCTACCTCCTTATTATAAAAAGTCATTCAAAAACCCTATTATAGAGATTTTTTTCAATGAAGCTACAAAACGTTAAAAAGCCATCCAAAAACCCTACTATAGAGATTTTTACAATGAAGCCAGCCGACCAACCCTGATCTACAGAACGTTATTCTCCCTATCAAGAATTTCTAATTTCTCTGAATAGACTACAATCTTTTTCTTCTTTTATCGAGGTGCTTGCTCTTTTCACTAGAACCATCGAATCCTACGCCGAGAATTCAAGATGAACAAAAACCCAGAAAGCAGATTGTTCTTCCTCCTAGCTCACACTACACTTGATCAAAATCTTCACCGAAAAGCACCAAAGACAGCACCATCACTCAAGTCTCCCAAACACCATCCCAGTTTGTCAAAATTTCAGCCTAAAATCTTCTTCCACTGGTTCGATATACAGAGTAAGTGTGGTGCCTCCATCTCTAAGTTGAGAGAGCTCATTTTTGAACCTTTGTTACATTTACGCTTTGTGCTTTTCTTCGATTTCCTTTTTCCTGCCGGATGAAGCCGAGGACGGTGGACGGTCCTGTGAATGACTCCATCAGGAAATATGTTTCCGACGTCAGTGTTGTGTTTCCCCGTCACCCACACATCTTATACTTTAATCCACCACTGTCTCTTTTTCCTTCATTCATTTGTCTATTTATCTTCCAAGATTTCACTGGTTCGGTCGATGCTCAACGGATGATGGATTCAAGTCTCCCTGATGTTAACCCAGTAGATGTGAATGTCACTGTATATTCTCCACTTTTGTCGTTCTAGTATTTAATAGTATTATTTGGGGTTTAAGAAAATAAATCCCCTAAATTAATTTAAATTAATTTATGGGGTATTTCAGCATACCCCCCTTAAAAGAAACTTCGACTCGAAGTTTAAAATGAACTAATAGGTACTCACACCGCTTCGAGTGTGCTAAGAATTTCAAGAGGTTCATCCAAAAATAATTCCAACGGATATCCATACCAATCCAATCCTTTATTTCCATCCGTTTCCATTTTCAAATGAATTCCACTCAAGATTACTCAAATTAAACCAAACCAAGACATTTTATAGATAGAAAGCAAGAGTTACATAATGTGTAAATCGAGTACATTATAAATCAAGTACATACATACACCTCTTCATCACTCCACTGGTAAAACATAGGGCATAATCTGTATAAGGTGACAGAGAAAGAGTATGCACTACCCCCTGGAAAGAGCTAAGGTACGCCCTCGTACCACTACTAACGAGATCCCATATAAGGAATGGATACAAAGGGGATATCATATGACTAGGTGTGGGTAATTCACTCTCATAGAGTCTTCAGTCTCCCAAGTAGCTTCCTCAACCCCATGATGCTCCCAAAGGACTTTCACCAGCTTAACTGATCTACCTCTCGTCTCTCGGACCTTCGTGTCCAAGATCTGAGTAGGGGTCTTCTCATACCTCAGTGTAGGCTCAATCTCTAATCTCTCTGGCTGTAGCACGAGAGAAGGGTCAGGTACATACTTCTTCAGCTGAGATACATGAAACACGTCATGTACCTTCCCCAACTCCGCTGGTAGGTCTAGTCTGTATGCTGCTGGGCCCAATCGCTCTGTAATCCTATATGGACCGACATACTTAGGGCTTAGCTTCCCTCTCATCCCAAATCTGAAGATGCCTCTCATCGGAGACACTCGTAAGAAGACCATATCCCTGATCTGAAACTCGAGCTCTCGGGTACGCTGATCCCCATAAGATTTCTGTCTAGACTGCGCTGCCCTCATGTGCTGCTGAATAACTCTGACGTCATCCTGCAGTGTCTAAATGTACTCCGGCCCAATCAAGACTGCCTCAGTGGGGTCACTCCATGATAAGGGAGTCCGGCACGGCCTGCCATACAGAGCCTGGAACGGTGCCATGCTGATGGATAAGTGGTAGAAGTTAGTGTAAGAGAACTCTACCAGGTGTAGGCGCTCTACCCAACTCCCCTAATAGTCCAGAGCGACCGCTCGCAACATATCCTCCAGCGTCTGAATCGTCCTCTCAGCCTACCCATCAGTCTGAGGGTGAAAGGTTGTGCTAAGGCGTAACTGAGTACCAAACGCCTCCTACACCTGATGCCAAAATCTGCTGAGGAAGCGTGTGTCACGATCGGAGACGATCGTCTTCGGTACCTCATGGTACCAGATGTTCTATGTGGTGAACACCTCAGCTAGTTTGGGCACCTTCCATGTGTCCTTAATAGGTATGAACCTGGCTGTCTTGGTCAACCTATCGATTATTACCCTTAGTCCGCCTCTAGCTGGAGGGAGACCGACCAAAAAATCCATGCTGATGTCGTCAAACTTCCAGCACGGTACTGGTAGTGACTGAATCTGGCCTCCTGCTCGACGATGCTCGAACTTCACCTTTTGACAGGTGAGGCATCGGGAGACAAAATCTGCAATATCCCTCTTCATCCCGCTCCACCAGAATAACTGCTTCAAATCTTTGTACATCTTGGTGGCTCCAGGGTGTACTAATAATGTAGAGGAATGAGCTTCAGAGAGGATCCTGGTCTGAAGTTTTGTCGCATCCTGAGGAACGCAGAGTCTGCCTTTAACTCGAAGGTGTCCCTCGCTGTCTAGCTCGTAGTCATACTTCAGACCATCGGTCAAACCGTCTGCTAACTTCTGCCTGATGCCCTATAGGTATACATCACTGTCCTAGGCTGCATATACCTCCTCAGCTATCGTGGTCATCTCTATCAGAGCTAGAAGTGAATATGCTCTCCTGCTCAGAGCGTCTGCCACGACATTCCCTTTACCTTCAGTGTACTGAAGGTTGATGTCGTAGTCGGCTAGTAGCTCTACCCATCGTCGTTGTCTCAGGTTCAGCTCCTTCTGGGTCCAGATGTAATTCAGACTCTTATGGTCTGTCATAATCCAGACTGTGGCTCCATAAAGATAGTGTCGCTAGATCTTCTATGGCGAGGAGCTCAAGGTCATGTGTGGGATAATTTTTTTCGTGCTTCTTCAGCTGTCGGGAAGCATACGCTACCACTCTGCCATTCTGCATCAGTACCCCACCGATCCCTCTGCCTGAGGCATCACAATACACCTCATATCCCTCGTTCCCTTCAGGGATTACTAACACTGGAGTTGTGGTCAAGGTGTCCTTCAGCGCCTGAAAGGAGACCTCACAAGCCTCTGTCCATACAAACGAGCTATCCTTCTTCATTAGAGAGGTTAAGGGCTTGGCTAGCCTAGAGAAGTCCTTCACAAAGCGTCTATAATAGCCAGCCAACCCAAGGAAACTCCGAATATCTGTCATAGTGTGGGATCTATGCCAGCTCTTCGCCGCCTCAATCTTAGCTGGGTCTGCTGAAACTCCCTCAGCTGAGATCACATGAGCAAGGAATGACACCTTGTCCAACCAGAATTCACACTTGTTGAACTTGGCATATAGTTTCTTCTCTCTCAGAGTCTCTAAGACTGTCCTCAAATGCTACTCGTGTTCCTCTCTGCTCTTAGAGAAGATCAAGATGTCGTCTATGAATACGACCACTGACTTATCTAAATAGGCTTGGAAGACTCTCTACATCAGGTCCATGAATCTTGCTGGTGCATTAGTCAGTCCAAACGGCATCACTGTGAGCTAGTAGTGGTCGTATCTGGTCCGGAAGGCTGTCTTCTCTATATCTGACTCAGCTACAACTATTTGATGATATCCGGTACGCAGATCAATCTTGGAGAACACCTTTGCTCCCCTCAGTTTGTCGAACAAGTCATCGATCCTGGGCAGTGGGTACTTATTCTTGATCATGACGTTGTTCAGCTCCCTGTAGTCGATACAGAGTCTCATACTCCCGTCCTTCTTCTTAACGAACAGCACTGGAGCACCCCAAGGTGAGACACTGGGTCAGATGAAACCCTTATCTAGTAGCTCCTGTAGTTGTTTCTTCAACTCAACCATCTCTACAGGGCCCATCTGGTAAGGAGCCTTGGCAATCAGTCCCGTGCCAGGTATGAGGTCGATGTTGAATTCAACCTCTCTCAGCGGTGGCAGTCCAGGTAGCTCCTCTGGAAAAAACGTCGGGGGTACTCCGACACAATGGAAACATCGCTCTGGAACTTCGGATCCGTCCTCAAATCCTGGGCATGACAGTAGAGGATGGTCACACCCTTGGACACCTCCCTCATCACGGATAATGCTGACACAACCTTCACAGTCGGCTTCTTGGGCTGCATTCGGTACGATACTGTGATCCCTGTAGCTGACATCAAGAGGAGACGATGCTTTGCATAGTGTAGTCTGCCTCGGTACCGCTGTAGCGTGTCCATGCCCATAATTATGTCGAACCCCATGCTAGGGAAGACAATGGCATCAAGAAGGAAGTCTGCTCCCTTGATATGTATGCTTAGATTCTTGCACTGCTTACTACACTTGATCAACTCTCTGGATGGCAGCAAGACTGAGCAGTCATGGATATCCTCCATATGGGCATCTATCTTAGCATGAAAAGCTTGGGATATGAAGGAATGAGAGGCTCCAGAGTCAAACAGGACGGTGGTCTCCACTCCATTAATCAAGAATGTGCCTGAAATTATAGAGTAGATTTTAAGATTACTAGGCAACTTTTCCAAGGTGGCTAATTAGGGTTAATTGTTTATACCTGTGATGCCCATTCCATTGCTTTGCTTGAGCCTGGTTCAACACATTCAACCTGATCACTTAGTTTCCAACCCTTACAATGAAGCAATAAAATTCTTAGAATTTCCATTCTTATTGAAAGCTTCATGAGCAACTTAAAGATTACAATGCTGAAATTGTAAAATACAAGGCCAGGTATGTCTAAAGGTTAGGTTTAGAAGGCCCGGTTTCATATGGGTCTGGTTAATGATGGGTGTGGGGGCTGTGTTGGGCTTGATTCTCTTCACCCCATGGTAGATAAGTCTAGTTTCCCCACCAAAAATCAGTACATCACCCGACTTCAGGAGGATCTTGGTAGCAAGGTCCATCCTCCTCTGGTCACCAAATAGGAACTCCGCGTCGTCTCCAAGTGATATGGACACCACTGGAACTCCTCTGGTGATGGACTCTGGCAATTCGTCCTTGTCTTGGTGCATCCCTAGCTTACCGTCTTTTCCATAGAAGTTGATGATGCACACGTCTGAGGTTAGGTCTGGGATGGGCTCATCCTCCAATTCGTGTGCTGCTTTAACTGCAGCTCCAACAATGGTCTGCAATTCCTCCAGGATTGGTGGAACCTCCACCTCTTCATAGCTCTTGGTGGTGTGGTTCCACTTCTAACCTAGGCACATGATCTTCACCTTCATGGTCGAACCGTTCTTGAAGGTAGGGGTGTAAAAATTTCCTCCTTTCAACCTAATTCCCTGATCTTGAGGATCAATGCATATTGGACTGCTGGGGTCAGGTACTCTCATAGTAAAATCATCCCGGGTCTCAATAGCTCACACTTCTCTGGTGGGTGTGGTTTGACTTCAAAGGGGATGGTGGGTGTGGAAATAGACAATATAGGTTAGCAAATATCGAAAGCTGAATAAAACAATAATTATTATTAAGCAGTTTAAGGTAAGGTTCACAACTAGCAATGAAAAGTGCACAACAAAAGAGGGATTTATAGTTCATCCCTTTTACATTTAGAAGGAAAACTAGCTAAATGGAATGTAAAGAGAGTAGAATCTAAGCTTCTTCGCTAGGGAAGTAGTCCTCACCAGGTGCACTCCGGTCGTCCCTTGCTGCCTCGACACGGTCCCCGGGTTGAGAGTCGGTGCCTTGCCCGGCCTTTGAGGGTAGTTCTGTCTCGGCCTCTGTGAATAGTTTTGGGCAGGGCGGTTGGTAGATGGTCCAGCACCTCCGGTGCCACCTCTACCTCCTCCTCTAGTAGTGTTAGTATTGGGGCTCTAGTCGCTGACCCGGTACGTGGCTTGTAGTCCCTGGAATCCGGGTTCGAGAAGCACTCGAAGGATCTATGCCCCTCCCTGCCACAATAGTGACACGTCACCAGGGTTCCGTCACACTCCTTGCCTGGGTGGTCCCGCTCGCACTTCCTATAGAAGTACCTTCTTACAGGTTGGTTTCCTGTTTCAGTTCAAGGTTAGTAACGTGATAGCAAAATGTAACCACATTATAGATTCTATTTTATCTCACCCCTAAGTGGGGCTGGGAGCGGAGAGGCTTAGCATCAGCATGATAAGAAACGATGGCTTTCTCGTTCCCTCCCTTGAAAAATTTTCCCTTCTTTTCATGATTTTGAGAGGGTCCTCTTCCATTTCCTCCTCCATTATCATTCCTCCTCTTGCCTAGCACAGAATCCTGATAGGCAATAGTGGTCTCGCAGTCATTTGCATCCTCAGCTAGTTCCTGTCGTTACAAGATGTGTTAGTAGGGAACTCTTTGCGTACCAGAAACGTTAAATCATGTTCCATACCTGTAAGGTCATCCCTCTGGTGGAACCGATCATAGTCATAATCTTGAAGTTCAGGCCGGTATGAAATTTATCTACCAGATATCTCAGAGCATAAGCTCCCTCTTCAATGACAGCCAGCAGCTCCACGAATTTATTGTAATACTCAGCGATGGAGGAAGTCCCTTGCTTCAACTGCTCAAACTCACTCCTCATCCTCTTCTGTAGGTTGGATGGATAGAACTTGGCTCTCAGGGCCACCAGGAATGCTGGGAAGTCGAAGTCCACCTGGGCAGTCAGCTCAACTCTCGCGGTCTGCCACCATCGATGCGTGGGTCCCTGAAGAAAGTAGGCCGCTATGTCCACCTAGCGGTTTGTTGGAACATGTAGGGAGGTGAAAGCCTTCTACATCTCGTCGATGTACTTCTCCAAGGCCTTTGGTTCTGGTTGGCCTTCGTAGACTGGGGGACGAAGGTCGTTGACCGCCTTCAGCCAGTTGAATTCTCGGGGACCGTTACGTGGTGGCGGTGGTGGTTGTTGAACTTGAGCCTGCTGCTGAGCCAGTGCAGCCGTCATAATCTGTGTTATGACCTCTGGGGTGATAGCGTCGGATTCATTGCCTCCTAAGGGACCAGCTCCTCTTCCTCCTCTTTGTGACATTTTAGCTGGTAATGACTGTTTTTTTTGTTACTTATAGGTGTGTTGTTAAGTCTAGATATCTACGTAGTAAGGTGTGAAGGGTTTATAACGTCCTAGGGACGGTGCGTAGATTTAAGTGTAGTAATGTAAATCTACTAAAGTGAAGTATGGGGTAAGGGTATCGTGCCTTTCTAGAATTCTCACTTCCCAATTCTACCCCAGTTTTAAGTGCACCTATATTCTAAGTATTTCACTCGGCTTGTTTTCTCGGGTTCAGAGCGTAACTACGCTCTGATACCAATTTCTGTAATGCCCCTATTTAACAAAAGTGCAGCGGAAATAAAATACTAAGACGATTACAGATCATCGAGTTCCAAACACCCGGCACCAAACCTCACCAATTATAACTTATAATACTACAAATGCTATGGTCTGAATTCAAGAAAACATAATAAAAGCAAAATGTACAAACTCTCCACAAACCCTAATTCCCACCCCAATCACTCATACTCTTCGTGGCCACCTGTATAACAATTCGGACCTGCAAGATGAAACCAAGCAACCCACCCCGGGAGGGGTGAGTCAGTTCCCTAGAATTGATCTGGTACAACTCTCCAAAATAAAAGTTTAAAACATGATCCTTAAAACAAACAATAGCTTGAAGTCAAATGCTTAAAACAAAAATAGAAGAACAAGGCACATCAAAATCACCAAGTCAAAGATAACAAGTCAAGGTTAGAGATAAATAACTGGAAGGTAAAGTGAGTCAACTCAAAAGAAACCACATCATAAGTTAGCGAATAACCATTGCTAATTTAAATTTAGTTCCAATTAGGATTAGAAAGACACAAGTAGTCACAAGGACTAGGAATGGAAGAAGAGATCCAAGAACCCATAATTCAAGAGTGGAATAAAACCAATTGGGAGAGATGGCCCCCACCACCAGTCAGTTGTCACAGGGACGAGGTAAACAGACCTCCGCTGTCAGTTGTCCATATGGATGAGGTATAGCAGACCTCCGCTGCCACCGACTCGTTCTCAGTCATCTATGAAAAGTGTGTGCACCACTTAATAGACAGAATCCATTTCCAATAAGGCTGATCAAAACTCGACTCATGGATGAAACGATACCCATAGTCCAAAGGAAGAATTACCAATATCCGATATTTTCCTATATTCCCAGTTACCCCACTAGACCATTAACTGCACAAGTGCAATACCAAAACACTCAGTCCTACAGAGTGCAGAAGCGTAAACCCTAGGTAGTTAAGATCTAATGAAACAACTAGATAGGAGGAACCAACAACCATGTAAGTTTCACATGCAAGGCTCAGTTAGTCACATCAAGCTGAGTTAGTCACCCAAATAGATTCCTTTTGAAATTCATTTAAGATCAATTAGCGTTTTCCAAAACGTCTCCTTAAGTCTGTTAGCAACAGTATTTGAGTACGAGAAATCGTACCTGGTATGTGAAGAAGTAGTAACTAACTCGAGTGAGTGATCCCCCACTAATGACCTATAATTAAGGTGTTCCAAGTATTGATTAATTAAGAAACTTATAAACTAAACGTCTTCTATTCTTTCTGATTATAGTTTCGGGTTTACAGTTACCCTCTCATAAGGATTTGGGCTAGATTTTATTAACTAAGTTTTTAATTAGACCCATTTCATTTAATCTGGACAGATTTAAGGTTTATCTTGAGAGTGGCCCAAACTCTCGTTGAATTGTTTAAGTGGGCTTTTGGAGTTCATGGACTTGGGCCCAGTAGGATATAGCCCAAGCCCGCGTTACGTTTTTGTTGATTGATTAAAATTCCTAAAAAGGATTCTGCGGGGTTTCAAACGTGCAACCTCGGTTTAGTTCTAGGTTTGACTTGACCATCTACGCCATTGAATTTGTATGTCTTAAGGGTACATTTAATTTTATTTCAATTGCTTACTCTTAATCATAGGTTTAGCTTAATTAAGCTCCCAAGTTACCGTTGACTAATTTATTTTAATACCGATTAAAGTCCTAAAGTCTAGTATACATATATTCCTCTTGTTATATTTCCCATAAGGAATGTTATTTCTTTTATTTATTTTTAATATATATACTAGGATTTATTCAGGACATTCTTTTGTAGGTTTATTGTATTTAATTATCTCTATTAAATTTTACATAAATCCACATCCAATACATGGTTTATAAAATAAAGTATTTCCCTTAGTTTTAATTAAGTATATTAGCTTCCATATTATATAATTAATATAAATATAGATTAATTTAATTCCTTGATTTAACCTAAGTACTATGTTATTTCTTTTAGATATATGTATGTATATATATATATATTTTTTTTACTTGACTGAAAAAGTTTATACCTAAAGATATTTATTAAAATTCTGCATTAAATTTTAGTTTAGTCTTATATTATTCCCAACCTATAAATTTTATTAATCAACTATACTTTAATTTTTTATTACATTAAAAACCATATATTATAAGATAACTTATGAAAAATTCATAAACACAATTTCTAGACCCATTTACTCTTGTCTAAAAATTCCCAAATTTAATATATAGTAACCATGATATTTTAGACATATAATAAAATTTTTATTTCAAAAAAATATCTTGAGTAATTATCTAAATAAATCCAAAATACTCAAAAATTACAAAAATTAAAAATTATGTTTAATAACTCAAAACCCATATTAATTTACATCAGAATAAACTAGATTTTATAAGGAATCTATGGTTAAAATTTCGTGTCAAAATACATTAGGGAAGGCCATTAAATAAATTCAACAAGTTAGGGTTTAATTCTGAAATTTATATAACTTAATATATTAAAAAAATTCCACGTTTTAATCTCGGCCGTCCGTTCCATCTGACTACGATTGGACGGCCCTGAAACGTCGAGTTCATCAGAGAAACATAATCGAATGCCGAGTACTATTTCATTAATTCCTCAAAATCTACAAAACCAAATTCGTTGATTTTTGTTTCATTGGATTCAAAATTTAATTGCGGTTATAATGGTACCAATTTTATGAGCTATCATGCAGTACATTGGAAATTCGATTATAGGTAAACTCGGTTTAGGGTTTATATAATTATGGTTCGAATTCCTTCGAATTCTCGTTATACAATGAACTAAAGTTTAAATTAGCAGTTGGGTTAGATCTAGAATGAAAAACCGAGTAGCAATATCGGAGGAATTGGTCGGAAACTCACCGGAGACGTGTCGGTGAGTGAAATCGAATTCGGGTTTCCGGAAAAGGCTGGACTTCCAGGCAGTTCGAGTAGTGAAGTTTGCGGATCTTGTAGTTTTTATGATTTTATGTGAAGTTCAAGTTGGCTACTTCACGGACCAACTCGTGCTAACTGAGGAAGAACCGATCCACGAAACCTATCAATTTCTGGGAGAATCTGGGCAGAAAATCCACCGTGTTCGAATAGCAAACTTTAGACGCCTTTATCTTCCACCCAAATGAGAATCAGCCGAATCGGTTTTCTGGAAATCCGGGTTGTAGGTTTTCGAGGAGGCAAATTCAGATCAACTTTGCGGCGGATGTAGAAGGAGTTAGGTCATGTATAAGTAATGGTTAGAAAGAGGGTTTGAAGGAGAAGAGAATGAAAAAGACGGCATTCAAAAATACCCAAGGACGGCTGAGATAATGGAGTCTAAAAATGAGGCAACAACTGAGGGTGGCTGAGAAGAGTTAGCCGAATTCTAGGGAATTCTGGCAACCTGGCGTGGAACGTTACACGTGGCTGAGTCAGACGGCCCTTGCCACGTCAGCAGCCTTCAAAATTTTGGCTCTAAACTTCATTTTATCATAACATTGGCTAGGATGATCCATTTTAACGTTCTTATTATCAATCTTCTTGGTTTTCCATAATCTTTTTATTGATATAGGTTTCATGGGTTGGTTTGACCATTCTCAAAAAGTCAACCCTAACAAGGCTTAAGGAGCTTTAAGGTTCTTTGATTTTATATTGACTTTTATGATTAAACCAATGCTCTAAATATTTCTAAAATCTTTATAATACAATTGGAGTATCTAGAAATTTTTCAAAGATTTATTGACTTATAAATCTTATTATTAAATTCATAATACTATATAATAATTTAGTATTTTATAGTATTATTTGCGGTTAAGAAAAAATCCCCTAAATTAATTTAAATCAATTTATGGGGTATTTCACTCCAGTGCATGTTTCTCCACCTGGATGATGTTCATGCAAATAGCCTGACATAGCTCTATCAGCTTTTCTGGGTCATCATCAACAACACCTAGAATCCTACTCACATGTGCGGTTGACAATATAACCATTTTCTACAATAAAATACGTAAATGATTGTTAAGGACAATTGAAACAAATTAACAC
>CM041779.1:197150860-197303225 GCA_023374045.1 Limonium bicolor | reverse complement strand
AGGAAATGAAAAAGAAGTACCCTCAGCTCTTCGAGCATGTAACCATTTAAGACTTATGTCAAGTTAGTTGGATTCAACTTTCAGAATCAGCCTATTGGTTGGTGTATTACTTAGGCTTAGCTTCAAGGGCAAACTTTCTTTTAAGGGGGATGAGATGAAATACCCGGGAATTTTGGCATAGGATTAAATTAACATATAGTCGGGAATGGTATTAATAGAGTTAATAGAGGCCCAGAGAAGCTATATATTTATATTAATCTCAAATAACTTTACTATGTCCTCCTAGCCTTGCGAGTTTAAATCAGATTTTACAACCTTTAATAAATGAGTATTGTGGTTAGCTTTATTATTGTTATTGTATTTATTATGTCCCGGAGTACGAATTGGATTTTACCTCTTCCTAAATATTTTCCCTTTCCTAACTTATTTATTCAGCTACTATGTATTTATTTATTTATCTATTTAATTTAGATAATCCTTCTCATCCTTTACTAACGATCAGTTAGCCCTTCTTTTATTTTTACTTTAACTAAATAATATCTATTTATTTCTCTAATTCTTGAATCTAGATCCTTCCATGGTTTTAACGTTATTTATTTACTCAGTTTTCAAATTAGTGTTATTGTGGTAATTGTTAATCCATCTATTAAATTATTTTACAAACTGATTATCGATTCTCTCTCCTTTTAAATCAGATATTAATTATTATAAACTATCCTTATTATTCTATTTACTTCCTATTTAACTGAACGATCAGTATCACGATCGGCATCTCCTTCAATTCATCGCCTCTATGTTCCTCTCTTTCTTCAAGCTCCCCAACTTCTCTTAATTCTCGTTCTTGTTTTCCTGTAGCCGTTAGGCTGCTTCTCTTGTGCCGGATCAGGTAGAAGGGTAAGGGGAATCCATTGGTAAGGTTAGGCGGTTAATTCACTAGTATCTGGGTAGTGTCTGATTGTGTTTCTACTTGTGTTCTAGACTCCGAATTCCTTGGCGAACGCTTCTGTTGACCTAGCTGGTTGATTCATTGTGGTGAGCGTATCCAGGTAAATGTTGTGCTCAACATTCTCTACCTCTGTGTTTTTGCGAATTAACAATGGATTGGTTTGGATGTGGTTTTGATATTGTCAAAGTTTGGGAATTGTTTTCCCCTGTGTATTCTGGTGCGGAGTTTTGGAAAAAGGTTTGGATAAATGTTTTGGAAGGCTTCTATTGGATTGGTTATTGGCTTGTTGGTACCTCTTGGTGCTCCGTGTAATTTGTTGGTGCCTTATTGGCGCTCCGTGGAACTATTGGTACTATGTACCCCGTGGATATTCTTATTACTTTTTGCCTGCAGACATTACTTGCAGTTAAGCTCTAATGATCTACTCCTTTGGGTCGTAAGTTACCTTCTGGGGGGTGCGCACACTTAAGGACGTAGAGTGAGGTGGGATTCTAATTGTTGCGACCCCGTATCGGATATTGTCCGTGTATACCTTTAATTTGATTCTCTGGAAGTTCTCCCCCGCTGTGTTTTGTGGTTGGTACTTGGAATTGCGTTGTGGTTTACGTTTCTGTGCAAATATTGTTTTATAAATGCAAATGAGTTTCAAAATGTACTTTACAAGTTGAGGCAATGTTTACTCAGTTTTAATGATTTGCGCGATCCCTTCGCGTTTTCTATTTTGTTGTTTTATGATCGCAGGTACTCATGGCTGAACTGGGGATTGGGACACGCTATCACATAGCTTAGGATGATTGGATAATTACTTCGCTTAATTTCGTGTTGAGTTATGTTTTGGAATTGGATTATTTCACAAATTTTTGGAAACGTTTGGTCTTTTGATTGATGGTTTTAACCCTGAGCACTCTTCGTTAGAGTGTGGCGGTAACACCTTTTGGATTTTGCTATTCCGTTGCTACCTAGTTGAAGTATTTTGCTGGTTTTGCTTTGAGAAGTTATGGTTGTGATGGAGCTTTACTTAGTGTTTAAGAGACCTTCCGATAGTGTTTTGTGTACTATTTGAGGTACTAATTTATTGAGATGATTTTACCATTTGTTGCTAAGTTATTATGTTCATTTTGATGTTGATTTGGTTCTGTTATAGCCTTTGAAAATGCATTCCAGGACCTGTCCGAACGTCCGTCCGGACATCCATGTTCGGACAGGCCCCGAGGGTTTAAGAAGTTTTCTCTGTTTTTCGTGTCCAAACTTCTATCCGAACGTCAATGTTCGGACAGCATGCTAGGACGAGGTCGACTTGCAAGTCTCAACTTATGTCCGAACTTGTAAGCTCGGACCAATGTTCGGACACGCGCGTAAGAATTTTCGGACTTTTGAAACTCACTTGTGTCCGAACTTCGAAGTCCGGACACAAATTCGGACGTCTTTGGTTTCAGACTTTTTAACTCTCGACTTGTGTCAGAACATCAATGTCCGGACACAAGTTCGGACAATTGGATTTCCGCGGTCTAGTTCTCTCGGCTTGTGTCCGAACTTCCCATGTCCGGACACAAGTTCGGACCAGGCTTTAATTACACTTCTAGGACTCGTTTGGTGCCCGTTTTTGAAGCCGTTTTCACCGTCAGATTTGTAATTTAATTATCTATGGTTTAGGGCAAAATCCAGGGTGTTACACTCCTCCTTAGAGCATTTTCCACGATATTCCTTTACCTTCAGTGTACTGAATGTTGATGTCGTAATCGGCTAGTGGCTCTACCCATTGTCGCTATCTCAGGTTAAGCTCCTTCTAGGTCCAGATGTATTTCAGACTCTTATGGTCTGTCATAATCCGGACTGTGGCTCCATACAGATAGTGTGACCAGATCTTCAAGGCGAAGACTATGATGAGGAGTTCAAGGTCATGTGTGGGATAATTTTCTTTGTGCTTCTTCAGCTGTCGAGAAGCGTACGCTACCACTCTGCCATTCTGCATCAGTACCCCACCGATCCCTTTGCCTGAAGCATCACAATACACCTCGATCCTTCGTTCCCTTCGGGGATTACTAATATTGGAGCTGTGGTCAAGGCGTCCTTCAGCGCCTGAAAGGAGGCCTCACAAGCCTCTGTCCATACAAAAGGGCTATCCTTCTTCATCAGAGAGGTCAAGGGCTTGGCTAGCCTGGAGAAGTCCTTCACAAAGCGTCTATAGTAGCTAGCCAACCCAAGGAAACTCTGAATCGCTGCCACAGTGCAAGGTCTATGCCAGCTCTTCACCGCCTCAATCTTAGCTGGGTCTACTGAAACTCCCTAGCTAAGATCACATGACCAGCCAGAATTCACACTTGCTGATCTTGGCATATAGTTTATTCTCTCTCAGGGTCTCCAAGACTGTCCTTAAATGCTGCTCATGTTCCTCTCTGCTCTTGAAGAAGATCAAGATGTCGTCTATGAATACGCCACTGATTTATCTAAATGGGCTTGAAAGACTCTCTGCATCAGGTTCATGAATCTCGCTGGTGCATTGGTCAGTCCAAACGGCATCACTGTGAACTCGTAGTGGCCGTATCTGGTCCGGATGGCTATCTTCTCTATATCTGACTCAGCTACAGCTATCTGATGATATTCGGAATGCTGATCAATCTTAGAGAACACCTTTGCTCCCCTTAGCTGGTCGAACAAGTCATCGATCCTGGGCAGTGGGTACTTGTTCTTGATCGTGACGTTGTTCAGCTCCCTGTAGTCGATACAGAGTCTCATGCTCCGGTTCTTCTTCTCGATGAACAGCACTGGAGCACCCCAAGGTGAGACACTAGGTCTGATGAAACCATTATCTAGTAGCTCCTGCAGTTGTTTCTTCAACTCAACCAACTCTGCAGGTAGGGATGCCCATGGTAGGTTAACCGCCTTATTCGGTTAACCGTTTTCGGTTAACCGGGTATTCGGTTTTCTAAAATCCAATTCCATTACCATTCCATTTAGATCGGTAAACCGGATTCGGTTAACCGTTTAATTCGGTTTTCTAAAATCTGATTCCATTACCATTCCGTTTAGACCGGTTAACCATTAGTTCGGTTCGGTTTTATCGGTTAACCGTATAGTCGTGTATTTTTTAATTATTGGTAAGACCCATACCATTAATATTATAGTACAACATTGATCATTCACCTAAATCATGAGTGACAAATCAAACACATGTGACAAAAAATATAATATTGTGTATATTCCCCCAATAGCTAACATTAATCATTATATAAGGTGAACTTTAATATTTGAAGATTTTGGTTGTTTATATAATCGCTTAACCATGGTTAACCGAGCGGTAAACCATTCTGGAAAATTCAATACCGTTACCGAAACCGAAACCGGTCAATTTACACGGTTCGGTTAACCGTACCGCAAGAACCGGTACGGTTAACCGAAAAACAGGTACGGTTCACTTCGGTTTCGGTCGGATACCACGGTTTTGGAATTTTTGGGCAGTCCTATGCAGGGCCCATCCGGTACGGAGCCTTGGTAATCAGTCCCGTGCCAGTATGAGGTCGATGTTGAATTCAACCTCTCTCAGCGGTGGTAGTCCAGGTAGCTCCTCTGGAAAAATGTCGGGGAACTCCGACACAATGGGAACATCGCTCTGAACTTCGGATCCATCCTCAGATCCTGGGCATAACAGTAGTAGGCGGTCGCGCCCTTGGACACCTCCTTCATCAGTGAGAACGCCGATACAACCTTCACATTCGGCTGCTTGGGCTGCATTCGGCATGACACTGTGATCCATGTATCTGACTTCAAGAGGAGACGATGCTCTGCACAGTGTAGCCTACCTCGGTACCACTGTAGCGTGTCCATGCCCACAATTATGTCGAATCCCATGCCAGGGAAGATAATGGCATCAAGAAGGAAGTTTGCTCCCTTGATCTGTATGCTCAAATCCTTGCATTGCTTACTGCATTTGATTAACTCTCTAGATGGCAACAGGACTTAGCAGTTATGGATATCCTCTGTGGGGGCATCGATCTTAGCATGAAACGCTTGTGATATGAAGGAATGAGAGGCTCTAGAATCGAACGGGATGGTGGCCTCCACTCCATTAATTAGGAACGTGCCTGAAATTATAAAGTAGATTTTTTTTTAATGATTCTAGGCAACTTTTCCAAGATAACTAATCAGGGTTAATGCTTATACCTGTGATGACCATTCCATTGCTCTTTGCTTGAGCCTGGTTCAACACATTCAACCTAATCCCTGAGTTTCCATCCCCTACAACAAAGCAATAAAATTCTTAGAATTTCCATTCTTATTGAAAGCTTCATGACCAAACTTATAGTTTACAATGCTGAAATTGTATAGTACAAGGCTAGGTCTGTCTAAAGGTTAGGTTTAGACGGCCCGGTTTCATGTGGGTCTGGTTAATGATGGGTGTGGGGGCTGTGTTGGGCTTGATTCTCTTTACCCCATGGTAATAAGTCTAGCTGCCCCACCAAAAATCACTACATCACCCGACTTCCGGAGGATCTTAGTTGCAAGGTCCATCCTCCTCTGGTCACCAAATAGGAACTCCGCGTCGTCTCCAAGTGATATGAACACCACTGGAACTCCTTTGATGATTAATTGACTCTAGAGATTTGTCCTTGTCTTGATGCATCTCTAGCTTACCCTCTTTTCCATAGAAGTTGATGATGCACACTTTTGAGGCTAGGTATGGGAAGGGCTCATCCTCCAATTCTTGTGCTGCGTTAACTGCAACTCCAATGATGGTATGCAATTCTTCCGGGATTGGTGGCACCTCCACCTCTTCATAGCTCTTGGTGGTGTGGTTCCACTTCTTACCTAGGCACATGATCTTCACCTTCATGGTTGAACCATTCTTGAAGGTAGGGGTGTAAAAATTTCCTTCCTTCACACCTAACTCCCAGATCTTGAGGATCAATGCATACTGGACTGCTAGGGTCAGGTACTCTCGTAGTAGGATCATCCCGGGTCTCAATACCTCACACTTCTCTGGTGGGTGTGGTTTGGCTTCAAAGGGAATGTTGGGTGTAGGAAATGGCAAAATAGGAAAACAAATATCGAAAGCTGAATAAAAAATAACAAATGCTATTAAATGGATAAATCAAGGTTCACAACCAGTTTTAAAATGAAAAATGTAAAGGAAAGAGGATTTATAGTTCATCCCTTTACAATGCGAAGAAAATTTATTAAAGAAATCAGCGGAATGAAGATCTAAGCTTCTTCAATAGGAAGGTATTCCTCACCAGGTGAACTCTGGTCATCACTGGCTGCCTCGACACGGTCTACCAGGTTGAGAGTCGGTGCCTTGCCCGGCCTTTGAGGGTAATTCTATCCCAGCCTCTGTGAATAGTTCTGGGTAGGGCGGTTGGTAGATGGTGCAGCACCTCCTGTGCCACCTCTACCTCCTCCTCCATTAGTATTAGTAGCTAGGGCTCTAGTCGCTGACCCGGTGTGTGGCCTGTAGTTCCTGGAATCCGGGTTCATGAAGCATTCAAACGATATGTGCCCTTTCTTGCCGAAGTGGTTGCAATCCACCAGGTTTCCCTTACAATCCGTGCCCGGGTGGTCCTTCTCGCACTTCCTGCAGAACTACCTTCTTACAGGTTGGTTTCTTGTTTCAGTTTAAGGTTAGTAACGTGATAGCAAAATGTAACCACATTGTAGATTCCAATTTATCTCACCCCTAGGTGGCTGGGAGAGGAGTGGTTCAGCATCAGTATATGAGGGGACCATGGCCTTCTCATTCCTCCCCTTGAAGAATTTTCTTTTCCTCTCGTAGTTCTGGGAAGAGTTTCCTCCATTCCCTCTTCCACCATCTCCCTTCCTCTTGCCTAGCACAGAGTCCAGGTAGGCAATGGTGGTCTCACAGTCATTCGCATCATCAGCTAGTTCCTGTCATGACAATATGTGTCAGTAGGGAAATCTTTGCCTACCAGAAATTCTAAATCATGTTTCATACCTATAAGGTCATCCCTCTGGTGGAACCGATCATAGTCATGATCCTGATGTTCAAGCCGGTATGGAATTTGTCCACTAGATACGTTGGAGCGTAAGCTCCCTCTCCAATAACACAAGTAACTCCATAAATTTATTATAATATTTAGCAACAGAGGAAGTCCCTTGCTTCATCTGCTCGAACTCACTCTTCATCCTCTCCTGTATGTAGGATGGATAGAACTTGGCTCTCAGGGCCACCAGGAAGGCTAGGAAGTCAAAGTTCGCCTGGGCAGTCAGCTCGGCTCTGGCGGTCTGCCACCATCGATGCGCGGGTCCCTAGAGAAAGTAGGCCGCTATGTCCACTAGGCAATTCGCTGGAACATGCAGAGAGGTGAAAGCTTTCTGCATCTCGTCAATGTATTTCTCCAAGGCCTTGGTTCTGGTTGGCCTTCGTAGACAGGGGGACGAAGGTCGTTGACTGCCTTCAGCCAGCTGAACTCTCGGGGACCATTTAGTGGTGGCGGGGGTGGCAGTTGAACTTGAGCCTGCTGCTAAGCTAGTGTAGTCGTCACAATCTACGCTATGACCTCTAGGGTGACAGCGTCGGGTCCATAGCCTCCTGAGTGACCTGCTCCTCTTCGTGACATTTTAGCTGATAATGACGGTTTTTTGTGTCACTTAGGCGGTGTGTTATCAAGTTTAAATATTCTACGTAGTAAAGTATGAATTATTTATAACGTCTTAGGGACGGTTCGTAGGTACGTGAAGTAAAGCGTAAGTAGTAAAGTAAGTATGGGGTAAGGGTCACGCCTTTCTGGAATTCTCACATCCCAATTCTACCCCAATTCCCCAGTTTTAAGTGCACCTATATTCTAAGTATTTCACTCGACTAGTTTTTTGGGGTTCAGAGCGTAGTTACGCTCTGATACCAATTTCTGTAACGCCCCTATTTAACATAATACAATGGAAATAAAATACTAAAGGCGTTAACAGATCATCAAGTTCCAAACACCCGGCACCAAACACTAGTAGAAAAAATGTTTTTAATGACGGCGTTTAAACCACGGTTAAGTGGAAAACCGTGGTTTAAAGTTTATAAACCACGGTTTTAATAGAAACCGTCATTTAAGGTGCATTCCAGAGCGCATAAACCACGGTTTTTCCGGAACCGTCGTATATAGGTTAGTTATATACCACGGTTTTCAGGGGAACCGTGGTATATAGTACATGCCGGAGTGAATATACCACGGTTCTTCAAGAACCGTCGTATATAAGGTACCTATATACCACGGTTCCTAGGCAACCGTCATTTATATTGCACATCTTGCTATATTAAACCACGGTTTTTTGATCAACCATGGTATATAATCTAGGCGGGAATTTTAATTTTGGCCTAAATTTAACGCGGCGCTTTCTCTCTATTCTCATATATGTCGACGCACTCTTCTTCTTCATTCTCTTCACGGTAATTTTGGAACCCAAACCGATCGACGAGCTCTGCAACTCTTCTTCATTCTCTTCAACCTCACGATAATTTTGGAACCCAAACCGACGAACATGCTCTGCAACTATTCTTCATTCTCTTCAACTAGCTCACGGTAATTTTTGCAATCCTAAACCGCGAACAAGGAACATGCTCTTCCTCAATCATTCTCTTGTTTTTCGGTAATTTTTGCAGCTTACACTTGCGAACAAGGAACATGCTCGTCCTCACACTCATTCTCACTGTAATTTTCGCAACATAACCGGCGAACAAGGTACATGACCTACGCCTCCGTTCTTCATTCTCTTCAACTTCACGGTAATTTTGCAACCCACCGCGAACAAGGAACATACTACGCCATTCTTCACTCATTATTTTGCAACCATAAATCGCAAACAAGGAACACACATGTTCTAGCCTTCATTCTCTTCTGTGCTGTGTTTGATATCTGCGAAGCGGCGCTTCTGAATCGCCGGCAATTTTGAAAAAATTTCATAGACTATAAACCACGGTTATATGTAACCGTGGTTTATTCGTTGATTTTATAGATAATAAACCACGGTTTTGACCTTTAACCGTCATATAAAAGGGCTTTATACCACGGTTCTCTCCTTAACTGTCGTTTAAAATCGTTGAGGACCGCGTCCAAAAACGGTCTTAAATGACGGTTAACGAGAGAACCGTGGTATATAGTCTACTTTTATACCACGGTTATCAACCGTGGTATATAGACAATTTTCTATATGCGACGGGAGCATAAACCACGGTTCCTAACCGTGGTATATAAGCAAAATAACCGTGGTTTAAAACATTTTTTCCACTAGTGAAACCTCACCAATTACAACTTATAAGATTACAAAAGCCATGGTCTGAACTCGAGAAAACGTAACATAAACAAATAAGAATAAAATACATCAACTCTCCACAAATCTTGACTCCCAACCCCATCACGAATACTCTCCGTGGCCACATATATAACAATACGTACCTGCAAGATAAAACCAAGCAGCCACTGTAACACCCCATCCAACACTTACGCATTTAATGACAAGCTGCAGCGGAAAACAAGCTTCATCACATTACTCAACTCGTTGGTGTTACACACCCTTAACCACCCACGTGGCTAACAAGGCTATTACATATACAATGTATCGGTCTAATGGACTAGATTCTCGAGTGACTACACATTGCTAACCCTTTCCATTAACAACAAAACATACACATACCTTCCAACTGTACCGAGTATTCACAAACTAATGCCGATAACAAATTCGGTCTTACTACACCTACTGTATGTATACAACTTAAATGATTACCCATGTACAACGACTACCCCGTCCTACTCTCGAACGGCTTCCAGCTCCTTGTACCTGAAATAGGAAAAGAAGAGAAAGGGTGGCCCTCAAGGGGCTCAGCACCTTTGCTGGTATGGTAATCCCGCAGCCCACATACTACCGGGCCACGCACAACTAATTGTCGTCTTAGCATGCGGTTGATTATATTTGAATCATGCATGTAAACTATAAGCACACAACACATAACATTCCACCAGAATGGGCTCAACAAACAGATAACACATCCCTACTTGATAAGTCACTCATGGTGTTCATTAACCCTAGAGTGTTCTCCCCTAATGGAGCTACTTCCTTAACAGGCGACACTTACCCATTGATCGGGTTATCCTTAAACGCCTCTTATCACGAACTGGGATTTACATCCATGATCCACGTACTCCACATTTTACAACATAAACATACACTACATAACAACACTTTTCACGTTTCAACGTGCACATAACAACATCGCAATGGGAATTGCAGTACAACAACAACACAACATAACGGGAACGGTTCTCTTAGGAGCCGACCAAAAACATAGTTAATTCACTAGTGAGCCTAGAGAATGATGTCACCCTCATGATAAACTCGTTATACAACACTCATTACCGTCCTAATAGTCGGACGAGTAACTTAAGTTAAGATGGTTCGGATATGGTGACCCGAACACACCACGTAAACACATGTTCCCCCTAAACCGATCATAAGTCATAATAGCTAAGCTTTGGAGTAAGCTAATGGGAGATCATAACCCGTGAGGGAAACAACCATAACAGAGAGGAGGGTAAGGCTCAAAAGGATACCGACTCCCAAACAACGCGCGACCGGCCTAACCGGATTCCTCACCCCTGTTAGTACATACTTACTTTTAAATATTGGTAAGAGCCCCACTATGGAGTCTATCACATCCACACACTATACAGTATTACAACTAGGTTAAACATACGAGGGGGTCCTTATATACACACACGATTATCACACAATTAACACACGCATAGCCGTGGTTAGAACGTCCCATGGTTCGGGTCGTTTAATCCGAATACCGAACTCTTATGTGATCCTAGACTCAGTTAGCTAAGGTTTAACACTTTCGAGGTTAAATGGTATCGGAGTTGAACACGCCACATAAATGAATTACTATAAACTCATTACATGTTTTATCTTACAACATGGCAAACATACAGAAAAACACATTGGCATACAAGCCGTGTAATCCGGTAGGACACAGGTTGCAAGAAAACCATACCTTGGCCCTTGCTGGTACGAGTCCCGCCAAACGTAGCTCCTAGACATGATTGACAATGTCGGTTAATTACTTATTAAGTTCCGGTTTGCTATACACTTTAAATGATTGAATTACACGTTTTTATGCTTAAACTCACACTTGGTTGTCATCAGTATACCTACTAGGGTTTACTACTTAGCCCACACTTAGTTTGTTTTTTTTACATGTTTTGGGCCGTCCGACCCACCGTCCGACCCACAACTGGGTCGGCCCGTTCCAGAAACTTTTTCCGTCTTTCAAATCCTCCCGTCCGACCCATGTCCGACCCAAGTCCTCGGGTCGGACCATTCCAGAACATTAACGGGTGAATTAACAGAGGCCGTCCGACCCACCCTGGGTCGGACCACTGGGTCGGACAACACCAAGACTTGTCCAAAATTTGTCAAACTTCTTCCCAACTTTTCCTCAAGCCTCCTAATGGGTTCTAACATCATTTGGCACATTTAACCCTTCATATAACATCAATAAAACTCATTTTAAACTCCTTAAACACTTGCTCATTTCTTACCAAAATTCCTAACACTTATAATGCTTTCTCCTTAGTTTCTCCAAGGGTGTTTCATACCTATGATAACCACTATGCCAAGAATGTTTCCTCACCATCATAACATCATTCCCAAACATCCTTTCTTACTAACTAAATCTCATTTTTCACCTTACCTAAACATCATTTCCTTCTTGTACATCAACATTCCTAAACCTTAAACAAACTTCTCCAAGACTTTAATACATCCTCAAAACACTCATTGAATTTCTAGAACTTCCAAGATAATGCCTAAATCCTTCTTGCCTCTAAAACACCTCAATGCACCTTTCTTTCCCTAGTAAAACACTTAACCATTCTCAACACTTCCAAACTCAAAACTTATCTTAAAACTTAAAACTTCTTATACATTATCTAAATTTGACATGGGTTCTTCTAGCACATTGCTATACCAAAGCACATAGCTTTCACATTAGACATTCAAGAACACCTAAAATCCGTCAAGAGTATTCTCACACACAAACACTTAGGTTTTCACCATTTTACAACCAAAAACACTTAATTACTTAATACACATTCCTTACACACAAACATATCGTTTTCCTCCCTTAACCTTCCAAGACACTCATCTTCACAAGGAATGTTTACACAGATCTAAATCCTTAAACTACACTACATCACAATATAGTGCATAAACTTAAATTGCTAGGCACTTAGGCCCTTAAATAACATGGATCTTAGGCCCTTAAATTGCATAAACCATAAACACTAAATTTCCACATGTATAATTGCCTTTGACCTGCAAATACACCCAACAATAAATATGCCCTTAATAAACTCCTTGAGAGCATTTTACTAGCTCATTGCCATTGGCTCCTTAGGTATTTTATTAAGCAAATCAAGCTCATTTTCCTAAGCATTTAAACTACATTAAGATAGTTGTTTACCTCTTTTCCTCTCAAACTTCTTTCTTGTTTCCTTGAAAACCGAAAATCAGCAAGGAGCTTGATCACTTGTCAACTTATAATCAAATACATATAAGGTAATGAGCTTAAGAATTCACACTTAACTCATATACAAACACTAGTTTAACATAAGTGTTTAATACACTAAAATGATATTTACCTTTGAATTTGAAAGAGAACTTGAATATGTAACAAGAGAGGGAACTCCTCCTTGTCCCTTGAAGATTGAAATGGAGCTATGAAAGAAAAGAGAAGACACCATCAAAGGTGATTCTCGGTTACACACAAAAACAAGAGGGAATATTGTTTTTCTTTAATTTTCCTTACCTTGAAGCAAAGGAGAATAACATGGCATGAAAATATGAGCTCAAGCTCCTTCAATGGTGAATCTTCATGGCACGAAATGGAGTTCTTGAAGATTTGAAAAGAGAGAAGTGTAGAGTTTGGCCTAACTAAGACAAATATGGTCTTAGAATTTGATTTGGCAAAGGGGCAAAGAGGAGAGCTAGGAGATAAAGGGTTTCAAAGCTTGAAGATGGTGTTTGTGCTGTAGCATCACCGAAGGAGAAGGGAGGAGAAGTTTGGAGACCGTGTGAAATGAGAAGGAAGGAAGGAAATGAGGAAGAACTTGCTTTTGGAGATATTTATGCCAAAAGTAAATAGTAACCATGCTTTATCACTTTTCTTGTTTATTTGATTGGTCAAGTGTGGTGAGTCACACATGAAAAATCGGCCCCATTTACATAATAGGGCATATCATGGTCTTTGTTGACCAACTAACTTACTTATATTGACTTATGTCATAAACTAGCATTTTTTTTGTTACTATTCACAAAAACAAGGCACATAGTTGTGAAATTTTTTATTTCCCATTGATTTAGACTTCCTAATGTGATACTAAGTAGTACACATTTAATTAAAGAGTAATGATGGAGATTTAGCCATTCAAAACTCATTTACAAGACAATCTTTTCAAAAATGTGCTTTAAGACTCCTTAAAGCACATTTTATGTTTTAACTTGTTTCAAGCTTGGTTTTCTTTGGTAATTGATTTAATATGATCATTAACATATTTATAAGGTATAGGTATGACCTTTAGGTTATACAAATTTATCCCAAGCTTAGAGCACATTTTTGCTCATATTGACTTTAAGGCATTTATTTGTTTTGTTTGGTTTAATTGTCTACCAAGGTTTCCTAAGGACTTAATTAGCTTTATTAAATCATAATTGACTATTATTTAGTCTTGGTAGGTTTTGGGTCCTAACCAAGTTCACTCCAAGCTTAGAGCATGTTTTTGCTCAAACTGTCTTCATGGTACTTTATTTTTTTACCATGGTTTAAATTGTTCACTGATGTTCCCAAGGCACTTCTTAGCCTTTACATATCATAGTTTAATGTTTAAACAACGTATCAAGGTTTGGGGTATTTCAATCCCCCCTTAAAAGAACTTCGTCCTCGAAGTTCACACTTCCCACACATCATTTGGATTAGAACGCAGGAACACTTAGAAATAAACTTCCATAACCAAACATACTTTACATCACACCCTCGGACTTAATGGTCGGGTAACATATTCACATCCATACATAACATAACATAACATACTCACATGATAACCTCGGACTCAATGGTCCGGGTATCTTAACAACATTTGCACATACATAACAACCCTTAGACCCTTGGGCCTGGGTAACATAACAACATTTAGACCCGTTGGCCCTTATAACATAACAGCCTTTAGACACATAGGTCTATGCAACACAACAATATTTAGACTCATAGGTCTTGATAACATATACTTTTGGAACTTAAGATCAAAATAATATTTATTTCACACACCACAACATGTCATAGCATGTATAACAATCAAAGATATCTTTTATATACATTGTGATCCCGCAGAACCCGGTCGCGATGGACACCTTCTGGTCCCCGTTCCTTGGGAGATCAAAACATTCACTTAATTTTTAACATATGTACTTCTCATGTCGCCGGTCGAAGACAAAGGCTCATACGTCCTCGGCTCGTGAGCAAGTACTACAAAAATATTCTTTACTAGGTTAAGTATAAGAGAATCCTTTATTCAAATATTAATCGATTGTTTTGAAAACACCAATTGAAAATCCTTTTGAAAACACACACAACTCCGAGTTCAACTTATGCTCTTTGCTTCTTTTCTTAGCGTGGTTATTTGTGACCACTTATTGGGAGCTTCAAGAATCATCCAACCCTGATGTGATCAGCATCAGTGTTGAACTATCCTTCCACCCAATTTGTGTCGGCTTCCCTTGATCTCATGCAAATCAAGTTCCACCTCCCACTTCATTTTCAAGCATCAAATAAATCACTCATTTCCAATTTTCTATCTTTTAAATTATTTTAATCATGATCATAACATCTCCAAGGGATAGAACTTCGTCTATCAGTTATTTCCATTCACTTTAATGTTGTTACCTAGGGAATCTTATTCTCACTAGGTTCTATGTCGGTTTCATACCCTTTGATGAATCACTATATATATATATATACACTATATTTTACAAACTACACCACTCACAGTTTTCACATTTTTTGTCATATGAACATATAATTCGTGGTTTTAGTTCCCTGGGATTTCTCTACTCTCCTACCCACACTTGTACTATCACACACACTTTAACAAATACCAAACACCTTATCACAATGGTATTTCGCATCTTCTGTGTTCTGTGCTCATTACACATTAAACACCATGAATGAATGCGTATGTTTACGTAACACACACACCAATCATCAAATAAATTATTTTGTGATATGCACAACATAAGTCACGTACACTTGTACGGTAATACACACTAAGTGGTTTTGCGCTCTACTCCCCTTAAAAGGGATTACGCCCACGTAATCAATCACTTAATCATTGGTTTAAAAAGTTCTACTCGTCTGTGAAGTGTTTCAATCATCCACGCGGTTCTGTTATACAATGTGTTCTGGTTAGGGATCTTGACCATATTGGCGGTTTAGTCCCTAAACCAAGAATTCTCATTGGAGTTTGCTTTAACTCTTAACTGGTTTCGGTTCTGACCTGTGAGGCTTCTAGGCGTTAATACTTAGCCATTTACTCATATTCGCTATTCGCGTTGTACACTTGAATCACTGGATCACTAGTGTCTGCTGCGCAACTCTGACAACTGTAGGGCGTAGTTTGCCCTATTCATTATTCTTACTGTATTGTACATCTCCCATTATCGTCTTTATCCTGGTAATAACAGTTTCTCAACCTACGTGTGGTATCTCTTACCGTGAGCGAATTCGGTGAGTTTCAAGACTTTCCATCCACTTCTCTAATAACTTACTGCGTAAATTGCTACGTATTTCACAATGATTGATTCGTTCCCTTCCGACTTACCGTCGGTTGAGATTGAGCTGCTACCTAATGTTTAGCGCTCTCTTGGTTATTTCCAACATTTGGGGTATATTCCATACCGATATTTGGCAGTTAGTGCTACTATAGTCACTTACTGTTAATCATGCCTCCACATTTGGTTTTGTACATGTATTCTTTCATTGGTGCGGCCTTGCATTTCCTATGCATCGGCCATTATAACATTATTCCTCCACAATTAACATGTTTCCAATTCCTAGCTATCCCACCTCGATCATTACTGTGCAAGTGCAATACTAAAACACTCAGTCATACAGAGTGCAGAGGCGTAAACTCTTGACAGTAAATCTCTTATTAGCAACGGAATCCACACTGAGTTCCTTATCACCTAGTACCAACTACTGGCTTATTGCCCAGTCTGTTTATCACCACTTACCTTGCATCTCCACTGAGTTCAACTCACAACTGGTCTTATCTGCCACATTATTATCTCAACAACACTATACAACGGTCGTCGCTTGCTGCGCACCGTGCTCTTACTCATTGCATAACACTAACTTACATGGTATTTACTGTCACATAACTTCCACACATATACTTACATTATTCACACTATGGTTCGTCATTCATTTGGATAACTACCGAATGCTCCTTGAGCGTTGCTTATTCAAGTTACAAGCCGGTGTTATTCAGCTTGGTGCTCCACTTATACTCACATGCTTCTAAACTATTTGTTCTCTCGCAATGATAACATGGTGAATCCTTAACATGTTTCTTGAACTTGGTTCACATAACTACCACTCCTGCGGTCTTACAATATCGAGAGGTATCCCCCCTCTTAATGCAGTGGTTCGTTCTCCACTCTATTCACTTATATAACATAAACTTCTGCAATCAATCTAATTTACATAACACATTTATATGTGGCTTATGAGCCTTACTGCTTTGAGCTCTGTCCATTGTGGACGGTTCACAAACATTTACTTCTCTGTACAACATTACATAGTTTGGATATCATATTGAACTCGATGACAAGGTCGTTGCATTCCGTTTCCTTTCATGGGATGCCCCTTAGGATTGTCAGTCCGTCTCCTGACAACTTATGCGTAAACTGGGTGTTAGCTTCAACCCTTGTGTTTCTGTCATGTCATTTCATGCAACAATTGTTGATGCGAACACCCTTCAAGGATTGATCCGGGGTGTTGCTAAGTTATTCCATCACATCTGGCTTGCACTTATTGGTATATTCAGTTAGCCACGCCGTTTGCGTTCTTAACTGTCTTATTATCTTTCTTCTGTGAAGATCAACATTTCCTGGTAGTGTGTACTCATTCTGGAGTTTCATCCCTTCATTGCACACTAATGTGTCCACATTAGGCATCTGCTCGCCATGCACAGGCTGGGTCACCGTTCCAGCTAACATGTTTATCCCTGAGGATCCTTAGGACATATGCTATGTCTTTACATAACAGTTAGTGTGCTTCGCACCTCCTGACTCTTAATCATTTCCTTGAAAGGAATTCACTAATTCCTTTAGTCTCATTAACTTAACTGAGTTCCTTTACTTCAACCATTCATGGTAATCCTTAGCTCTTGTTTGACTTATACTGCTGACCGTAGTACGGAGTCGACTACTTCCCGTGTTTCGGACTCTGCTCGTATACATATGTGGGGTACCATGCTGATACATTGCTACTTACCCAACTAACCCATAAATAGGTCTGTCAGCCCACAAGCTCCTATCGGAGTGCGGTCGTCCCACATTTCAGTTAGTACACTCGTAGTGTCTGTCACACGCCTAGGTGAAGTTTCTGTTGTCAACTCGCTTATATTGTCCCGTGACAATATACATTCCGTGCTTCTCGAACGTAATCGAGGGAAGGTTTATCCACTGTCGTATCCTTATCAACTGCCCTTGGTTTTCTGGTTTGGTTTAAAAGAAGGTTAGAAATAAATATTGGTTGAAAGAAAATTTGGTTTTGAAAGAAAAGAGTTTGCAATAAATCTAAGTTGAAAGAAAAATTCTTATGGTTTTACAATGCCTTCTTCCCTTAACCAAGTCTAGCTTCCTGCTGACTGGTGTATTTCCATTTACAGAGGTTAGGCTATCAAGCCCTTACATGGTCGTGACGATCTCACTTAACTTCATGGTACTTTACTAAGTACTTTGTATTTATTATAAGTTTCCCGAACAGCCCTGTTATAGCAGCACTTGCCATGGCAAGTGCGCCATGCTAAAGGCTATCGGTTCAACACATACCGGTTGCGGTATCGTTTTACCCGTACTGTCATCTGTGGCCTGGTTGGCCCTTACTTGATCTTACAATCTTGATAATTGACCTTCTAGGCGACTTCACACTGTATTCACATGATAATTATTAACTAGGGTCTCCCCCTCTTGGAGACCCCTTCTTACTTAGTACCGTATCTTCTTCGTAGCCCGTTCCACGCATTTGTCGTGGTCACTGAGACTTGTCTCTTGTTCGGGCACTACGTTGTAGTTCCTTTGCCGGTTGGTATACCGTTGGTGTATCATTTAACAACTGTGGTCCCATAGACACTTGTCTCGGGTTTCATTAATCCACTTCTTGCCTGTTGCACGGTCGTGCGTTGCAAGCTGGTTATTCTCGACTGCTCAGCATGTCGACCCAGGTTGGCCGGAATTCCATTCTTCTATACACAGATTCTTCACTCTTCGCTATGAAATGTGGTTAACATTGTTTAGATGGGAACCGTACTCGTCGGATTCCCATTGTTCAGGATGCAGATCTACCGTATGACAGGTTCTCCGTACCCACAGTGGTATTTAATAACAGCCAGATCGGGTATTCCCGAGTAAGAGGGACTTCCATCTCTCTGGCGTTGTTTCCCAAGTTATAAAACAGGGATTGTGGAGGGCGGGTTGGACACTGTAGGTTTCCAGTACACGCTGGTAATTCCTAACAAGCGTATCTCTCACGCTATCACTCAACCCTTAACCCAAAGTACTAAAATCCTAACTCGGTACTTCCTAAGCTCGGTAATCCAGTCATCAGAGCGATACTTGGCTCTGATACCACTTTTGTAACACCCCATCCAACACTTACGCATTTAATGACAAGCTGCAGCGGAAAACAAGCTTCATCACATTACTCAACTCGTTGGTGTTACACGCCGTTAACCACCCACGTGGCTAACAAGGCTATTACATATACAATGTATCGGTCTGATGGACTAGATTCCCGAGTGACTACACATTGCTATCCCTTTCCATTAACAACAAAACATACACATACCTTCCAACTGTACCGAGTATTCACAAACTAATGCCGATAACAAATTCGGTCTTACTACACCTACTGTATGTATACAACTTAAATGATTACCCATCTACAATGACTACCCCAGTCCTACTCTCGAACAGCTTCCAGCTCCTTGTACCTGAAATAGAAAAGAAGAGAAAGGGTGGCCCCCAAGGGGCTCAGCACCTTTGTTGGTATGGTAATCCCGCAGCCCACATGCTACCGGGCCACGCACAACTAATTGTCGTCTTAGCATGCGGTTGATTATATTTGAATCATGCATGTAAACTATAAGAACCAACACATAACATTCCACCACAATGGGCTCCACAAACAAGAACACATCCCTACTTGATAAGTCACTCATGGTGTTCATTAACCCTAGAGTGTTCTCCCCTAATGGAGCTACTTCCTTAACAGGCGACACTTACCCATTAATCGGGTTATCCTTAAACGCCTCTTATCACGAACTGGGATTCACATCCATGATCCACGTACTCCACATTTTACAACATATAACATACACTACATAACAACACTTTTCACGTTTCAACGTGCACATAACAACATCGCAATGGGAATTGCAGTACAACAACAACACATAACATAACGAGAACGGTTCTCTTAGGAGTCGACCCAAACATAGTTAATTCACTGGAGAGCCTAGAGAATGATGTGTCACCCTCATGATAAACTCGTTATACACAATCATTACCGTCCTAATAGTCGGACGAGTAACTTAAGTTAAGATGGTTCGGATATGGTGACCCGAACACACCACGTAAACACATGTTCCCCTAAACCGATCATAAGTCAGAATAGCTAAGCTTTGGAGTAAGCTAATGGGAGATCATAACCCGTGAGGAAACAACCATAACAGAGAGGAGGGTAAGGCTAAAAAGGATACCCACTCCCAAACAACGCGCGACCGGCCTAACCGGATTCCTCACCCCTGTTAGTACATACTTACTTTTAAATATTGGTTAGAGCCCCACTATGAAGTCTATCACATCCAAACACTATATAGTATTACAACTGGGTTAAACATACGAGGGAGGTCCTTACATACACACACGATTATCACAAAATTAACACACGCATAGTCGTGGTTAGAACGTCCCATGGTTCGGGTCGTTTAATCCGAATACCGAACTCTCATGTGATCCTAGACTCAGTTAGCTAAGGTTTAACACTTTCGAGGTTAAATGGTATCGGAGTTGAACACGCCACATAAATGAATTACTATAAACTCATTACATGTTTTATCTTACAACGTGGCAAACATACAGAAAAACACATTGGCATACAAGCCGTGTAATCCGGTAGGACACAGGTTGCAAGAAAACCATACCTTGGCCCTTGCTGCGTACGAGTCCCGCCAAACGTAGCTCCTAGACATGATTGACAATGTCGGTTAATTACTTATTAAGTTCCAGTTTGCTAAACACTTTAAACGATTGAATTACACGTTTTTATGCTTAAACTCACACTTGGTTGTCATCGTTATACCTACTAGGGTTTACTACTACTTAGCCCACACTTAGTTTGTTTTTTTTACATGTTTTGGGCCGTCCGACCCACCGTCCGACCCACAACTGGGTCGGCCCGTTCCAGAAACTTTTTCCGTCTTTCAAATCCTCCCGTCCGACCCATGTCCTACCCAAGTCCTCTGGGTCGGACCATTCCAGAACATCAACGGGTGAATTACAGAGGCTGTCCGACCGACCCTGGGTCGGACCACTGGGTCGGACAACACCAGGACTTGTCCAAATTTGTCAAACTTCTTCCCAACTTTTACTCAAGCCTCCTAATGTGTTCTAACATCATTTGGCACATTTAACCCTTCATATAATATCCATAAAACTCATTTTATAACTCCTTAAACACTTGCTCATTTCTTACCAAAATTCCTAACACTTATAATGCTTCTCCATAGTTTCTCCAAGTGGTGTTTCATACCTATGATAACCACTATGCCAAGAATGTTTCCTCACCATCATAACATCATCTCCCAAACATCCTTTCTTACTAACTAAATCTCCTTTTTCACACATCTTACCTAAACATCATTTCCTTCTTGTACATCAACATTCCTAAACCTTAAACAAACTTCTCCAAGACTTTAAACATCCTCAAAAACACTCATTGAATTTCTAGAACTTCCAAGATAATGCCTAAATCCTTCTTGCCTTCTAAAACACCTCAATGCACCTTTCTTTCCCTAGTAAAACACTTAACCATTCTCAACACTTCCAAACTCACCAAAACTTATCTTAAACACTTAAAACTTCTTATACATTCTAAATTTTGACATGGGTTCTTCTAGCACATTGTTATACCAAAGCACATAGCTTTCACCATTAGACATTCAAGAACACCTAAAATCCGTTAAGAGTATTCTCACACACACAAACACTTAGGTTTTCACCCTTTTAACAACCAAAACACTTAATTACTTAATACACATTCCTTACACACAAACATATCATTTTTCCTCCCTTAACCATCCAAGACACTCATCTTCACAAGGAATGTTCTTTACACACATCTAAATCCTTAAACTACACTACATCACAATATAGTGCATAAACTTAATTTGCTTGGCACTTAGGCCCTTAAATAACATGACTCTTAGGCCCTTAAATTGCATAAACCATAAACACTGAATTTCCACATGTATATATTGCCTTTGACCTGCAAATACACCCAACAATACATATGCCCTTAATAAACTCCTTGAGAGCATTTTACTAGCTCATTTGCCATTGGCTCCTTAGGTATTTTATTAAGCAAATCAAGCTCATTTTCCTAAGGCATTTAAACTACATTAAGATAGTTTGTTTACCTCTTTTCCTCTCAAACTTCTTTCTTGTTTCCTTGAACCGAAAATCAGCAAGGAGCTTGATCACTTGTCAACTTTATAATCAATATACATATAAGGGTAATGAGCTTAAGAATTCACACTTAAACTCATATACAAACCCTAGTTTAACATAAGTGTTTTAATACACTAAAATGATATTTACCTTTGAATTTGAAAGAGAACTTGAATATGTAACAATAGAGGACTCCTCCTTGTCCCTTGAAGATTGAAATGGAGCTATGAAGAACAAGAGAAGACACCATCAAAGGTGATTCTCGGTTACACACAAAAACAAGAGGGAATGTTGTTTTTCTTTGATTTTCCTTACCTTGAAGCAAAGGAGAATACATGGCATGAAAATATGAGCTCAAGCTCCTTCAATGGTGAATCTTCATGGCACCGAAATGGATTTCTTGAAGATTTGAAAAGAGAGAAGTGTAGAGTTTGGCCTAACTAAGACAAATATGGTCTTAGAATTTGATTTGGCAAAGGAGCTAGGAGATATAAGGGTTCAAAGCTTGAAGATGGTGTTTGTGCTGTAGCATCACCGAAGGAGAAGGGAAAGAAGTTTGGAGACCGTGTGAATGAGAAGGAAGGAAGGAAATGAGGAAGAACTTGCTTTTGGAGATATTTATGCCAAAAGTAAATAGTAACATGCTTTATCCCTTTTCTTGTTTATTTGATTGGTCAAGTGTGGTGAGTCACACATGAAAAATCGGCCCCCTTTACATAATAGGGCATATCATGGTCTTTGTTGACCAACTAACTTACTTATATTGACTTATGTCATAAACTAGCATTTTTTTGTTACTATTCACAAAAACAAGGCACATAGTTTGTGAAATTTTTTATTTCCCATTGATTTAGACTTCCTAATGATGATACTAAGTAGTACACATGTTAATTAAAGAGTAATGATGGACATTTAGCCATTCAAAACTCATTTACAAGACAATATTTTCAAAAATGTGCTTTAAGACTCCTTAAAGCACATTTTGTGTTTTAACTTGTTTTCAAGCTTGGTTTTCTTTGGTAATTTATTAATATGTTCATTAACATATTTATAAGGTATAGGTATGACCTTTAGGTCTTATACAAATTTATCCCAAGCTTAGAGCACATTTTTGCTCATATTGACTTTAAGGTATTTATTTGTGTTTTGTTTGGTTTAATTGTCTACCAAGGTTTCCTAAGGACTTAATTAGCCTTATTAAATCATAATTGACTATTATTTAGTCTTGGTAGGTTCTTTGGGTCCTAACCAAGTTCACTCCAAGCTTAGAGCATGTTTTTGCTCAAACTGTCTTCATGGTGCTTTATTGTTTTTACCATGGTTTAAATTGTTCACTGATGTTCCCAAGGCACTTCTTAGCCTTTACATATCATATTTTAATGTTTAAAACAACATATCAAGGTTTGGGGTATTTCAGCCACCCTGAGAGGGGTGAGTCAGTTCCCTGGAATAGAACTGGTATGATTCTCCAAAACAAACTTATAAGCATAACTCTTTAATAAACAACAACTTGAAGACAAACACTTAAAATAACACAAAGGAACAAGGCACTTTAAATTCACCAAGAAAAGATAACAAGTTGAGAAAAGAGATAAATAACAAAAAGATAAAGTTAATCAATTAAAAGAAATCACACCATAAGTTAGTGAACATCCATTGCTTGTGTTAGATTCAGTTCCAATTAGGAGCAGGAAGACCCAAGTAGTCACTAGGACTAGGAATGAAGATGAGATCCAAGATCTAGCAACTCAAGAATGGAATAAAACCAATTGGGAGAGATGGCCCCCACCGCCAGTCACATCCTTTTAGGACAGGGGATATACAACCCCTCACTGTTTAACACGTCCTTTTAGGACAGGGGATATACACCCCTCACTGTTACCGATGAAGACGCGCGTACGTCACACAACAAAAGACTCAGCTCATGGATGAAACGACATCCAGAGTCAAAGAAGAATTTACCAAGATTAACATTTTCCATATTCCCACTAGATTGTTAACTGCGCAAGTGCAATACCAAAACACTCAGTTCTACAGAGTGCAGAGGCGTAAACCCTCAACAGTTAAAATCTAATGAGACAACCAAATGGAAGGAACCGATAATCATTTAAGTTTTATATTCAAGGCTCAGTTAGTCACATCAAGCTGAGTTAGTCACACAAAACAGTTTCCTTTTGAAATTCATTTAAGCTCAGTTAGCGTTTTTCAAAAATGTCTCTTAAGTCTGTTAGCAAAAGCATTGAGTACGAGAAATCGTACCTGGTATACATAGAAGTAGTAACCAACTTGAAGGTGCGAACTTCCACTAATAACCTATAATTAAGGTGTTCCAAGTATCAATTAGTTAAGGAACTTATAACATTAAACATTTTTTTTATTCTTACTGGTTTATAGTTTCTGGTTTTCAATTATTCTCTCACAAAGATTTGGGCTAGATTTTGTTAATTAAATCTTTCGTTAGGCCCATTTCGTTTAATCTGGAACGATTTAGGGTTTATCCCGAGAGTGGCCCAACTCTCGTTGAATTGTTTAAGTGGGCGTTTGGAGTTCATGAACTTTGGCCCAGTAGGATGGCCCAAGCCCGCGTTTACCTTTTCATTAGTTGATTAACTTTTCTAAAAAGAGTTTGTGAGGTTTCGAACGTGCAACCTTGATTTAATTCTAGGTTTGACTTGACCATTTACGCCATTGAATTTGTATGTCTTGAGGGTACATTTAATTTTATTTCAATCACTTACTCTTAGTCATAGGTTTAACATAATTAAGCTATGAGGTTATAGTGGATTAATTTTACTTTAATACATGATTAAGGTTTAGGATCTATATTTGTCCTAATAGTCCACTTATATGTCACATTAACATTTACTGTTGTGATTGTTGCGTATTAATTAGGTTTACTCGAATATTTTCCCTCTTATTACATTTCCTATAAGGTATGTATTTCCTTTATTTATTTTAATATATATGTATGTACATGTATTAGAATTTATTTAAGTCATCCTTTATGTAGCTTATTGTATTTAATTATATAAGTGTTAATTTAACTCCTTTTTTTTCACCTAAGTTACTTTTTATTTCTTTCATATATCTGTATATATATATAATATTTTTACTTCACTTAAAAGTTTACACCCCAAAAATATTCATTAACATTCTGTATTAAATGTTAGTTTAGTCTTATTATATTTTTCCCAACATATAAAGTTCTTTAATCAACTATACTTTAATTTTTTTGGTTACATTAAAAACCATATATTATAATATATCTTAGGAATAACTCAGAATTACAATTTTTAGACCTATTTCCTCTTGTCTAAAAATTCCCAAATTTAATATATAGTAACTATGATATTTTAGACATATTATAAAAATTTTATTTCATAAAATATCTTGTGTAATTATCTAAATAAATCCAAATACTCAGATTATCTAATCAAAAACAAAAATACTAAAAAACTTAAACATAACTTACTTAATAACTCAAAACCCATATTAATTTACATCAAAATAAACTAGATTTTATAAAGGAATATATGGTTAAAATTTCGTGTCAAAATACTTTAGGGAAGGCCATTAAATAAATACAATAACTTAGGGTTTAATTCAGGAATTTATAACACTTAATAGTTACTAATCTCCCACGTCTTAATCGCGGCCGTCCGTCCCATCTAACCATGATCGGACGGCTCTGGAACGTCGAGTTCATCAGTGAAAACCATTTGAATGTTGAGTACGATTTTGATGATTTCTTAAATCTACAGAACCAAATTCGTTGATTTTTGTTTCATTGGATTCGAAATTCCAAGACGGTTCAAATGGTATCAATTTCATCAATTATAATGCACGGATCACGGTTTTTGAATCTGGATTCATCTCGGGTTAGGGTTTGACAATACCGAATCAAAATTCTCTAAATTCTCTCTATACGATGCGTTATATGTCAAATTGGTAGTTGGGTTAGATCTAGAATGAAAAACCGAATAACAACAATAGAGGAATTGATCGGAAACATACCAAATAAGGGCCGTTGAGGGTAATTGAAATCGAATTTCTGGAAAGGTTCGAAAGTTCAGGTTGTTCGAGTAGCTAACTTTGAGGATGTATAAAATGCGGCACAGATTGAGTTAGGACAATTTTTTGGGCTTATTCGAAAGAGGACATATAGCTCTACAATTTTGATAGCAACATCTTAATCTAATACGCAACACATAGGAAGAAATTTAAGTCTAAGTCTCAGGTTTATACTTTGCGTTTTTCTAGAAATTCTATGATTTTATGTGCAGTTCGAGTTGGCTACTTCACGGACCAACTCTCGCTAACTGAGAAGAATTCAATCCACCACAAACCTGCCACATTTTAAAGTAGGAATGTAACTCTAAATACTAGTGGATGAATCCTTGAATTTGATAGATTAGAGAGAAAGTTACAGATCTCACAAGATCTGGGTTTACCTATCGATTTCTGGAAAAATCTGGGCAGGAAATCCACCGAGATCGAATAGCGAACTTTAGACGCCTTTATCTTCCAGCAAATTGAGAATCAGCCTTGGGTGTGAAAAGAAAAGTTGAAGAGGGATTAGAGATCTAAAAAATGAGCTATATAACTTGAATTTTATTGACAGACGAAGGAGATATTATTAGACGAAGTTACCTTACCGAATCGTTTTTCTAGAAATCTGGGTTGTAGATTTTTGGGGAGGCAACTTCAGATCAACTTTGCGGCGGATGTAGAAGAAGTTAGGTCATGTATGAGTAATGGTTAGAAAGAGGGTTTGAAGGAGAAGAGAATGAAGAAGACGGCATTCAAAAATACCCAAGGACGGCTAAGATAATGAAGTTTGAAAGTGGGGCAACAACTGACGGTGGCTGAGAAGAGTTAGCTGAATTCTAGCAACCGGGCATGGCATATTTCCCGAGGCACACGTGGCTGAATCAGACGGCCCTTGCCACGTCAGCAGCCTTCAAATTTTGGCTCTAAACTTCATTTCATCAAAACTTTGGCTAGGATGCTCCGTTTTTAATGTTTTTATTATCAATCTTCTTGGTTTTCCATAATCTTTTTATTGATATAGGTTTCATGGGTTGGTTTGACCATTCTCAAAAGTCAACCTTAGCAAGGCTTAAGGAGCTTTAAGGTTTCTTTGATTTTATATTGACTTTTATGTTTTAAACCAATGCTACAAATATTTCTAAAATCTTTATAATACAATTGGAGTTTCTAGAAAATTTTCCAAGATTTATTGACTTATAAATCTTAATATAAAATATATAATACTATATAATAATTTAGTATTTAATTATTATTTGGGGTTTAATGAAAGAAATCCCCTAAATTAATTAAATTAGTTTATGGGGTATTTCAATCATTGTCTGAATATTTGTGAGTGAATGCTTGTGTGTGAATGATTTATGACTAACATGTATGTGTGTAGAATAGTGACTACACAGGAAGGGAGGCCAAAAGGGGCCAGCTTAGACCCTAAAGGATTTATCTCTTAGCATTGGTAGAAATACGAGTGGCTCTTGGGAAGCATGGTGTTGAAGAAGCCACATGGGAATTAGAGAGTAAAATGAGAAACAACACCCACATCTTTTGGTTGATGTCAGTTATCAAGTTTCAGGGGAAACTTAATTTTAAGGGGGGAGGAAGATCAAGGGAAGCATAAGGATGAAAGTCATCAGAAATCCTGGGGTAAAGTGGTTAACGTGTTTATCATGATATGCTATGCCTTAATTGATGAAGTTATGCTTGCTGTTATTCTATGTGATAATGTTACTTATGGCATAAGTGAAATTTTTGCGTTGAACATTAATGCTTTATTGTATTATTAAGACTTGTGGTAAGCTTAAGCTTTGAGGATGAAGCTTTGTTTAAGGAGGGTAGAATGAAATACCCGAAGTTAGAAAGTAGCCCTAAAGTCCCGGAAGTCCTGGAAACACTTGGAAACCCTAATTCCCGGAAGTTTCGGAAATCCTAGGAACCCTAGTTCCAGAAAGTCTTGAAAACCCCATAAAGGACCTTAAAAACCTTGAGGTAAGCATTGGAAACTTAATAAGACACGAGGAAACCCTAATAACCAGAGATGGAAAGCCTTAGAAAATTCTACAAGACCCGGTAAAATCCTACTAGCCGGAAATGCCCCCATAGCTAGTTTTACTCCATCATAATCACGTTTCTCCTTAGGGAACACCTTAAGCAGTTTGGTAAGCACGAGGTGGCGACCTAGCTGAGGTAAGCACAAGGTGGTGACCTAGTTGAGGTAAGCACAAGGTGGCGACCTAGTATGTAGGAAGCTAGAGGTGCCAACCTAGTTAACCTAAGCATGAGGTGTCGGGAAGCACGAGGTGTCAAGAAGCATGAGGTGTCAAGAAATTATTGGTTAGCATGTTGTTCAATAAGAAACCCCCTCAGGAAGGAAACCCCCTCGGGAAGGAAACCCTATCAAGAAGGAAACCCCTCAAGAAAGAAACCCTCTCAACAAGGAAACCCTCTTATGAAGGAAACCCACTCATGAAAAAACGTATGTGTGGAAATTTATGAAACCCTCTCATGAAGAAATGTATTAGGTTTCCCTCACATGAAGAAACGTGCCTTAAGCAATTACACATATAAGTGGCACCAAGAACAAGGACTTAGCTAGATTTATCTTGACCTTTCATCTCCATGAAGTAACCTTAGACCACCTAGCCAAACAAAGCCTTAAGGGAGGCATCCTAGTCATGCCAAACATGGCCTTAGGTGCCAGCCACATAAATGTTTCATTTAATGCTCATTAATGTTACATTAAGGCGTTGTAATGATTACGTTTCAGCCCATCATTGCTCCTGCAATTGCAGACCTCCCCTAGAACTTCCCAGCCCTTGGATGTGTTGCATTACTTATTGAAATCAAGCGATACAATGATAGATAGGTGGTATGGTGATGTGTCACCTTTATAAGACTTACCTTAGTCTTAAGACTTCTTCCATTTGCCTGTAAGAAGAGAGCCATGACTTGGACTTCGACCACATCTATATCTACTTCTCCTACCTCATAAATAAACACATAGAACTTGAATTAAAAGGTATAGCAAGCCATCCATCCCAAGAACATCAAAACAGAACCAGTTACCTTCCTAGTGTAGAAGCCGTGTAAACATGAGGTTATTTAGAGGTCTTCCCAGGTGAACCTTGGAGTTTTCATGGTCCCCATTTATCTGTGTGAAAGTATACTCTTAAATGGGGATTTTTATGTATAATAAGCCTCAACAAGTTCTGGGAAACTTGATGAACAAACCTTGAACTTTTGATGTCAGTTTCTGTGAATTTGGTGCTCTAACTTGAATCCAGCTTGGTGAGTGATTTTCATGAATAACTTCCATGGGTTTTTAGCTAAATATTATGAGCACTTATCTCTTTACAATATTGTGATTCGTGGGTAAGTTCACCAGTTGAGTTTTTATGAGTTAAAGGTAAGACAAGACCTAAAAACGTGCTATAAGACCTTTCTGGTCTCTAATCAAATTATGAAGGGGTTTTCGAAGGTTTATTCCTTTGATTTCGTGTCCATATACTCATAAGATGTTGATATTAAACTATTTAAAAGGTGGGTCGAATTTACACAGAGGTAAGACCTTAAACAAGGAGTTGTTTTTTATGGTATTTTCAAGGTAATTAACTTGGTTTTTGCTTTGTTAATGGTGGCTATGTGCTTTGATTATGCTTGTTATGTTGTTTGGATGACTTATTAAGGTTAAGAACGTGTTTGGACCACTTAATCACTTGGTACTCACTTTGGAATCAAGTTACAGAAGTTTTTGAGCCCTCGGAGGCCAGACACTGATTTTCCCCACTACCAATGAATTGTGGGTAAGACATCATGATCTACTCTATGGGATGATGACTCATAGGGGGTGTGCACACTTAAGGACATGGGGTGAGGTAGAAAAATTATTTTTTCCAAGGGGCCGAGGGCCTTAGTGCTCTTTGTCGAAAGACCGGTGTGCCCGAGGATTGATGGAAGGACTAAAATGGACTTAAAGTTGGTGGTATTATCTTGCTTGGTATTTGGTTTGTTGTTTGGTAAGGTGGTTATATGGTTTCTGACTTGTTTGACTACTTGTGTGTTATTATGTTATTTCAAAGTGTTTTCTTATACTAAATGAATTTTACAGGTCATGAACATGGTTCTGATGTGTTTTGTTTTATGGTTGTTTCATGGTTATATGGATGTATTCTAATGTGCCTTGGTAGTATTTGTTGTGTTTTTGGTGATATATGTTGGTGTTGTTCTTTTATGTTACATATGATTTCATAAAAAGTTTTATAAGCTGAATGTATTTTACATGTGGTGGCAAGAATTACTCAGCTTTGCTGATGTTTGTTTTCTAGCATGTGCCCTGTGTGGTCTTTTCTATGTGATTGCATGATGGACCACAGGTACAGGAAAAGATGGTGTTTCTCCCTAGTCATGAAGTTACACAGAAGTGTGGAACTAGATGTGATTAGAGTCACAAGATAGAAGACGACATAGTTATTTCCATTAAGTTCAGTTGTAGTATGTTTAAACACTTTGTAAACCGGTAAAGGAAGTGCAAGTTGATATTTAGTTTAGAAATAAGTTGTTAGTTTGTATTAGTAAGTGTGAACCTCGATTTTAAACCGTATCCTATGTTGATTAAGGCTGATTAGGATCTAACCGGGTTTTAGGTCCACTTATAACCTAAGATTAATAACTATGTTATATAACAATAATTATTAAAACCTAAGCTAGCTCACTGGAATCTATTATGAGTCGCCACCTAATTTTAACCTAGAGTAAATTAGGAAAGGAGAGTTTGGGTTCGGGGCATGGTATTCGACTTATTTAGGGTTCAATTACTTTCATTACCCCTAGAATTCGTTTTTCCTCTAATTAGTTTAATTACGGCTTATTACGAGTCGTTTTTAACCTAAGTGTGCGCTTCTGCTTTTTTTAATTTTTTAGCGTTTTTTGACAGAAAATTAAAGTGAAATTAAAAGCTACCTAAACTAGGGTTTCGGAGGCAGGATTAGGTCAAATCTTAATCACGTCCGTAGCCACGGACCTAGTGTCCGAGACCACGGACCCCAGTTGAGATAAACAATTTCGAAAACAGAACTGAAATAAAAATGCAAACTTGAAAAGTCCGGGCCACGGACAGGGTGTTCGTGGGCCCGGACATGTATTGACAGAAACCCTAAAATTTGAAAATTGAAAAATATAAATCCCGCCACCTCCGTGGGTGTCCGTGGTCACAGACAACCCGTCCGTGGTCCCGGACAATGAGTCCGAGGTCATGGACAACCCACGGACAGTGGGTTTTTGATGGCTCCAGACGGTGTTTTGAGCTTAAATTTTATGGGTATGTAGCCTATTTTACCTTCGGGTTCACGATGATTCTTCTCACCGGGATTCGTCAAGTGCTCCGTTGAAGGCAGACCCGAAGGGTTTTTGAACCAAGCTTCTGGTTGTTGGTTGTTCATGTTGTTCTTCACGTTTTGGTGGTGTTTATATGGTGTTTTGATGATTATTGGTGCTTTGGGGATTAGAAAACGAGTTTAGATGGTGATTTCAGGGGATTTTCGGTATGGTTCGGGTGCCGGGCGTTGGAAAACGTGAGAGAGAGAGGGGGCTGTGCTTTCTGTCTTCCTAGGGTTCTTGAGCATATGAGATTCTGATTTTATCAAAAAAACCTATCCCCTTATATAGACTTTCTTAAAGATAAAGAAAATCTAGTAAAAGTAAGATTTTTTGATATTTTAATTAAATGACTTCCCAAAGGAATTTTGCTGTGAAATTTTAACCACATGTCTAGGATGGCAATTATGTATTTTTTGAAGTGGAATCGGATTTTTTAAATGTTGGAATATTTTTAAATTGAATTTGTCATCAGATTCAGTCAGAAATTTCTAGAAAATTATTGGAAATTCGAAAAATAAAAATTCCAATGTCATTATGCTTAAAATGTCATCCCCTATCATGGGTTAAAATATCAAAGCATTTCAAGCTGATTTGAGCATCCTTTAGAGGAGAGAGAAAGCATATAGGTGGTCTTAGGAGCCTTAAAAATTACGAAAACACCTCTGATAATGGCGAAGCCGCTCCCCATGCCTTGAAACGCGCTGATCGAGCCGGAATCTCTCACTACTTAATTGAAATGTCCCCCTCAACATCAAAACCTCGTAGACCCTAACCAGGGGGGTCAAAATTTGGGTATAACAGATTGCCCCCCGTCAACTGGACTTTGTAATGAATGTGAAAAGTCTGGTTGATGCTTGAGTGATGTCCTAAAATTTTGGACTCCACAGAATCCTCCATGTTGTGCGAAACCGCGTTGACTACGTCCAGCTATTCAGAGGCGCTGACTACCTAAGCAACAAAACGTTGTCGAGCTGTTCTAAGGCGCTGACTACCTATAGATGAAAATGTGTCAAGCTACCCTAAGGTGTTGACTACCTATAATAAATGAAATGACGTCAAACTATTCTAAGGCGCTGACTACCTGTAATAAATGAAATGATGCAATGTCAAGCGATTCTAAGGCGTTGACTACCTAGGATGTGAAAACTGGATGGTATGCAAATGCAAGAATGCTGAAATGCTAATGATGCTAACGATGCCGATGCCGATGCCGATGCCGATGATAATGTTGATGATGTTGATGATGCTCGGATGCTTCTGGGGACCGAAACCCATGCCAATGCTGGCGGGACCGAATGTGGACTTAATGCCATAGCCCCCAAGCCGGTGTGCAGGGATAACTCCTGGTAAAAACCCTGGGGACTTATTGCCTTTGCCCACCATTCGTTGATCCCAAAGTAAGTTGACATAACACAGGAGGATTTATTGCCATCACCTCACTAACTTTTCTGTCGCCAGGTCTTGTGACGCTCCTGGATAATGCAACTAGGTCTTACGACGTGCCTATATGAATGAGAATAATGCAATGTGTTTGATGAGAGTGGGTAAGCTAAAGGGTCTTATTACGAGCCTAAAGGAATGCAACTAGGTCTTATGACGAGCCTAAAGGTTGGATCTAGGTCTTATGACGAGCCTAAGGATGGTTCTAGGTCTTATGACAAGCCTAAGGAAGGATCTAAATAAAGGTGAGTTAAGTGTATGATGGATCTAAATGAATGTAAGAGCATTAGGGCTCAAGACGGGCCTGTGGATGTTTGAGTATGGAGGTAGGGCTTACGACAGGCCTAAGAAATTTGATGTGGAGGTAGGGCTTAGGACGGGCCTGACGAAATTTGATGTGGAGGTAGGGCTTAGGACGGGCCTGTGTGATATGAGGAGGGTTTGATCCTTTGGGTTCGGGTTTTTGGGCCTTAATCGGTGTAGTTGTTGCAATTGTTGGGACCAACAATTGCCACTAGTATTATTCCTTGAGGCGATCTGAGTTTTCAGGGCTTTATGGCAATCGAACGGAACGATCGATTGCCCCCAGTATTTTCTTTGATTAATTGCGCAAGAACAAACCTCATCCTCACAAGGTTAGGGTTTATTTTAATGTGGTGCCTTCTATCCTATACTCAAAGTGTTTGATGTTTGCACTCGTGCCCTCCTTTGGTCAAGACATCTCAACCATTGAATTTGACATTTGTTAGATTTACGCGTTCAACCTATTACTTTCACGTGATTGGATACACAACTACTAAGTCGGAAGTCTTTTAAGCTTATAACGTGGCTATGAGGTGTGATGAAACAAAGGGATGATGGAGGAATGTTTAGGATATGTGGGGCTATAAGGGTGACCAAAGCTGCAACTTGCACCTTCTCCCAGACATGCCTTCTCTGTCTTGAAGTCGTTTGGCTACTTCGCGATGACTTCGCTTATGAGCTTGGAAGTCTGGATTTTGAGTTGTTCCTTGCACCTTCTCGTTTTTCCCGATTTTAGATTTCTTCGAGGCTTTTCAGGTTTGCCTTTATTGAATCTCTTTTCCTTCGGGGTTCTTGTGTTTCCGGGTTTTAAACTTTGAGAGCTGTTTTTAATGTTAGCTCATTGGGATCCTGTGCCATTTTGGGGCCATTTACGGATCGTTTCGTAATGTTGGAAGCAGTTTTGCTTCTTTGGGCTTGTGAAGTTGCTGTTCGGAAGTCGGGCTCCATGCTTCCTTTGGTCACCGGGTCGGTTGTTCGTCGTTGGCTGGCTTGTTTGTGGAGTTTGTAATGTTATAAAAGAGGATGTTCACGAAAAGCTCAGCGGGGGTGCCTAGGGTTTAATGTCTGGGTTCACAAACTTTTTGGTTGTGGTGGTACTGTACCTAGGTGCTTCGTTATCCCTAATAGTTGTGTATTCGTTCTTTGTTACTTTTCATAGGTTTAAGCGTAAATTTACAAATTATCTCCTTCGGTTGGAGTCATGCCGTTTGCCTTACCTTTGAATGTGACCTCTCTGGAGCCGTGTAAAAATGACACGCTCGTTCTCTCTTAGTTTTACCACTCACGACACTCTCACGCTATGTACGCTCAAAGACTTGTTCACGCGCTTAAACAAAAAAATTATCATCTTCGGTCTTAAACTCAGATTGCCCCCAGTATTGTTGTGGGGTCTACTTAAGAAACCTTAGAATGCCCAAGTTATTTATGGAGGGTGATTGCATGTGCGATGGTAAATGATGGTGGTGTGTTCTTGTGAGGAGGTGACTGCTGATTGATTCATTTTTCCCTTTTCGTTTCGGGCTTCTTCTAGTTTAAAATTTGGTGAAGTGGTGGAAAGGTAAAGTGGTAAGACACATGGGTGAAATGATGAGATGACTTATTTTTTACCTTGTTTTGACAACAAAGATGCATAACTAACTTGTGATAGTGGACAACGATTTTCTACATGCAAGAGTTTTCTCAAATAACATTGAATAAAACATGCAACAAATGTCAAAGCACAAAATCACCAAAGGAAAACTCATGTCTGACGATACAAACGAAAAAGGACACGAAGTACCTAGAGAAAATACAAAATCCTAATACTACTTCCCTGGAGGAGGTGGATGTGGGAAGACTGAATACATGTGAGTCATGAAAGCATCCATGCGACCCTCCATGCGCATCTGCCTACGCTCCATGAGACCCTGGGTGATGTGGAGAGACTGGATATCCCTCTGCAAGCTCTCAAGTGTGGCTGGCTGCGGTGGTGGAGCGGGTAAGGCGTAGTAGGAAGAAAGTGTGTAGGGTACTCAGTACCCATGTGGCTCGACCCCTCACCCTGGTAGGCGTATCCTCCTGACGGGTCCTCGTGGTGTGGGACGTCTTCAGGCTCTAGTGCCTGCTGTCTCTGCTTGGGCCGGACTGGTCTTTGAGAAAAGACTATGGCCTGCTGTGGGAAGGCCCAACCCTGATCGGCTGAGTAACCAAGGGACCTCAGCATCTCCATGGTGTAAATAGGATATAGAGGCTCCCAATCGCCATCCTCCATCGGGACCTGTGCGCACTCGCATAGCCACTGGATGAAGCTTGGGTAGACTAAAGCATGGCGACCAACCCGAGCTGCCGTCATCAGATGGTCTCTCAGCAAGACTGATAGTGGAATTAAACCCTCTTGTGAATCGGGTGGATGCTGAATGTATCTCATGAGGAAGGAATAGCGGACAGAGACATCATTGCGCGCTTTTGGTAGCACGTTATGGGATAGAACCTCCAGAAGTACCCTGTCCAAAGCGATGGGTAGAGCAGAGGTAAGGATCACCTGCTTCCTCGACTGATCCCTCATAGAAGAGTGAACACGCTCCGACAAGGTGGAGTGCTGTAGATAAAACTGGCGTGCCTCACTCTCTGACGCTGCTATCATCTCGAACCCTCTATGCTCAGGGTCGCTAGGATGCAGGCCGTAAAAGTGCACAAAATCCTCTAAGCCTCCAGAGATGGGCCGACCACGCACATAGGATACAATGGCCCCGGTCTCATCTTGGTCCAAGTTAGCATAGAACTCTATGACTAACTCCCTGATGTAACTCCTCGGGCAGGTAAGCAACCCAACCCCAGTGAAGGTGCTGAAACGGGTGATCGAGATCAAAAGTGGCGATCACCTCATCACTCAAGAGACGCTCCTGCTGAATGGAAATATCCTGATTCTCATAAAACCAGCGCTCCTGCCGAGCTCCTCTGAAACGGGTATGGTCATAGGTAGCGGATGTCTCTCTGCGCGGCGCCTGCGACGTGGCTGAGAGCCTGATGCCCCAGCCTCAGCTACCCTACGGGAACTCCTATGACCCTCCATGATATGCCTAAGGATTCAACAAAAATAAAAGACATATAATTCTATAGGAATTTTGACAGAGTTTCCCCTAAATTTTCATGAATCCCGTGCTTTCAAATGCACTCCACACCATATAATCAGTCCTAGGATCTACCATTCATGCAAATTTCTAACATTCCATGAGCTAGAAACGCAAGGAACCTCATTTTGCACTTAAAACGCACTAAACCGAAATGGATGATTTTTGGCAATTACGAACGTTTTAACCTTCCAACGAACTTTTCACGTTTTAAAACATCTTTTAAAAGCTAATATTCCATAAAAATCAAACTTCGAAAATTTGACCCGAGAACCACCATTGTCGTCTTCTTCCTAGCTCCAAATTTCATTTTTCTTCGTTTCTTCACCAAAATGGACAAATGAGTAGTCAAAATGTAGAGGAAACTTACCCAAATACAATGGTGGAAGAGTATTTTGGATTGGGAGTTGGGAAAGTGCCGAAATCAGACAAAAACCGTTCACCCCGGACTTCATTCGGATGCCACTTTCAGCCTTCGTAAGTGCTCGAAATGAGAAGATCTTGGTATGGAAATGCTTAGAATTGAAAGAGGAATGTTTTGTGAGCAAAATGGCGGTTGAATGGAGTGATTTGGTCAAGCAACGAGTGAGATATGGAGGATGAAGTTAGGGTTTTGGAAATGGGGGTTGCTGGAACGAAAATGGTGAATTTGGGGGGAGAATCCCGATTTGAATCGGGTGTGTAAGGCCACTAATCAAAACGGCACCGTTTGGCGGTCAAACGGACGCGTCCGAGTCAACGTCCGGGGCCACGGATGGCGCGTCCGAGGTCACGGACGCCAATTTTTTTTTCCGAAAATTAATTGATTAATTTAAAAGAAAAATAAGCAAAATGAAATATTCTCTTTATTCATCTCGAAATTGAAAGAAATACAATTTATAGAGCTCTAGGAAAACAGGAAATGCCAGGACTAGATGTCTAACACGCGAGCTTCCTCTTGACAACACTTGGCTCTGCTACCTTCTCCTTCCTTCGTTTGAATGCATCTACCTCCTCCTTTCGACCGCGTAGCCATTTCCGATAACTAGCAGAGAGCTCCAGGTCTTCAGGTGCTCGGGGCTTTACCACTTGAACCTCCCCTTCGAGTCGATCCATCATGATTGCACGGAGAGCTTCGTGACCGTATGCTTTTCTTGGTGCTTCGTATAGCAAGACCTTGGGTCGGTTTTGGGCTTGCCCGATTTGACGATTGGAATGCCAGGGATGAATGACATGAAAGTTCTCAAAACCAGGTAACGAGATCCCTCCGTAGTAACCTCCACACATGCGAACTCCCTCAATTTCCAAGTCGAGAATGTCCATCGGACCTGATATCCCTGCTAAATAAAGTTCAAGAAAGCTGGCCATCATCTGTTAACCGGTTCCTCAGGGGTGCGTCTTCTAGGGAGATGCTGAATCATGAACATTTGGTTGTACTTAGGAATCAGCTTGAGCCGCTCGAAAAGCCAAACTTGCAGAAGATGAATGCTTCCTTCGAAGAAGTAAGGGGTATCCTTTGACTTGGGCCATGAATCCAAACTCTGAATAATTTGTGCAACTATCAATGGTCCCAAGGTGAAACCAGCTCGAACCTGTAGAAGCAAAGGGAAACTTTTCGGTGTATGGCCATGTACGGGGTTCTGAAGAGGTAGATTGCTAGCAATGCGAGATCAAGAAAATTCCTCTTGTGCTCCAGGGAGGTCTCAGAGGTAACGAAGTCTGAAAGAGTTTCCACTGGCAATCCCTCGGGCCCTATCATTCCTAGCAACTGGGTCAGACATAGCCCAAGTAAAAGGGAATGGGCCTCGACCGGTGAGGGTGTCAAGTTCGGCATTACTGGACTAGCTAGGGTATTGGCCCCTAGAAGTGCGTCAAATTCCTCAGGTAGTAAAGTTAGCTCGTTGTCTCCAAACTTGAAAAGATGTTCAACCGGATCCCAATGGTTAATAGCCACTCTCAGGAAATCTTCATGCAATCACGTCTGGGATAAATATGCCAGAGTGTGGAGGATAGACAACTTATGACCTTCTTTGACCAGTTGAACACATCTTTCATAGTTCTGTCACAGGACTTGATGAATTCGAAGCAGTGGGCCATGGACTCCTTCTTCTATTTTTATCGGGAAAAGAAAACACATACAGGGTATCAATCAGCACTCAACTTTGCTTATGGACCACAAACAACTGGGACATTGAACTAGGTTGGGCCAACTGTGGGGTGATTCCCTATCCGTTCTGAGTCTAGTCATGGGCCAATCACAAGAGCAAACAAGGTTCCACACAAATTCAAAATGTTCTCACCACCACGACCTTGACTAATGGGTACGGATCGATCCAGAGAAGTGCTTGGGCGCAGGCCCAGGTCACCACAAAGGAATAGGGCTTGCACGCTATTCTCTTTGGGCTTCCCCACTTTTTTCACATCACCTGAAGGTGTGCGTCTACGGTCGGGCTTTGACTGACCTGAAAGAATAGAGATAGTAGGATAAGGATACTGCAAGGAATTGCATGCTGGGGCTAAATGATAAGTGTCCAATGAGCATGTTTTATAGGTGTATTTCATATTTATTATTAGCACTTTTCTTGCTCATGCTTCTCCACTTCGGTTAGTTTTCCTCTAGTTTATGTTTTATTATTATCTCACAAATTTATTGGTTTACATGAGGAAAACCAAGCTGGAAGTAAAGTAGACGAAGAGACGAACACATAGACGCAAACGGCTCAGAAAACGGAGTCCAAACGAAGAATCTAGAGCCGGTCAAAATTCGTAGAAGAAATAAGCATGTACGTCGTGAAAACAGGCGGACAAGAGACAAGTGCAACCGCCTGTTATGTGGCGGACACTCACACTTGCAACCGCCCATAAAGTGGCGGACAAGAGTAAGGCACAACCGCCTGATATGGGGGGGACAGCAACCACTAGCCACCGCCTGTTATGTGGCGGACACAACATGAAGAACCGCCTGTTCTTGGGCGGACATGGAAGCGGACAGCAGCAGTTAGTCAGTCGCGCCAGTTTTCTTCTTCGCGTCGACTTCCTCCGTCGACTTGTTTCTGCATATCCTTCGCCCGTCGACACCTTATTTTCCTCAACTCTGTCCCCTGCAATAAATGAAGCAATCAATGCTTCAATCAATGAAGCAATCAACTGCAAATCCTCTACGCAAGCCTCTTCCTTTTTCTATAAATAACCATTCACTGCAACCTTGTACGAGTACACGGAGAAAACCAGAAAATCACTCACACTCACCTCATCTCATTCTCTTCCAGTAAAACACTCTCGTACATCTCAACACTCCATTCAGTCCACAGATCTCAAACTCTCCAATTCACTCATTCCACTTACAATAACCTACGTACATGTTCCACACTTCGATCTCTTCATTTCTCCACTCACTATTCACGTCTCTGTGTGTTATTACGTCCAACCTCTGTCTGACTTATTACCAGTTAATATGTTAGGCTAAGGAGGATTTGCTCCAGGCAAGGGTTTTAATAATTATGGTTTGTTTAATTATGTAATCAATATTTCTACCGGTTAAAATAAATACAGTTTGTTACGCTTAAAGGTTTCTCTCTCCATTTTAATAAATTACATGAATTTATTAAAATGCTTTCCTAAGTCTATTTTGATCAGACCGGGTGATAAATAGACAGGTTAATTAAGCCGTAAATCTGGAGAAAGCTTATTATGATTTAATAGGTTAGTATTTTCAGATGCAATAATAATTCCTCGAATTTAACGTCCGTTTACATAGTTTGCTCGAACCTTGATTAGACCGAGCATTTTCTGGTAAACGAGTTCTTAAGGGTCTATGACTTAGTCTTTAGGATAAAACAGGAATTTTGCCAAACTAATATCTTAAACCGGTAGAGATAACATAATTAATCAGATTATATAAAACCTGAACCCGGAGTTCCATTTAATTCATCTGCACTCAGTTTTCTAATCTGCTTATTATTTCTCTAAAACCAGTCAATTAACTTCCCCCCTTTGTGACAAGCTTAGGAACTATTTTATCTCGCTATAAGTCCCACGGTTTGACCCCGGCCGCTTTTGTCTTCTATACTACTGCGACCGGTTTTATTTTGCAGCCCGATGGATATTTTGAGTATTTAATTTCTTCTTTTTATCAATTTCACCAGCACTATTCACTCGCGATAAATCCATTCTGCAAAATGGCGCCGTTGCCGGGGACTTGATTTAATCTAGTCCCTAAGCCCCGGTTAATTCACCTGTTATATTATAATAATCTGTTAATTAGTAAAAAAATAAAAAAAAACTGTTAATCCAATTTCGGACATATAATCTCGGACATCTGACTTGGACATTGGACATCTAAACTTCTGATCTGACTTGGACATCTGACTACTAACTTCTTATATTATTGTCATTTCTGTCATTTCAATTCCATTGTCCTTTAATATTCCATTGTCTCTAACTACTAACTTATAATTTCTGTCATTTGTTCCATTGTCATTTCGTTCCATTGTCATTTTCGTTCCATTGTCATTTCAATTTTCTGTCATTTCTTTCCATTGTCCCTAACTACTAACTTAAATTTCTGTCTACTAATTCCTTAAATTTTTATTTATTCTAACACATAACCAGTTCTTTTCTCTGTTTTGAGTGGTGAATGCCTTTTTACCAGTCAAACAGCCTCCCAGAAAATATCAATAATCACACGGTTGGTTACAATCCAGAAATCGAGAGAACCTTTCTGCGCACCCTAAGGCAGAGACGAACTCAACGAAATACCACCACAGTGTAGATTCTGACCCGGAAGCTACCATGGCACTACACCAGCAACGGTTCGAAATATCAACAGGCCGTCTAACCAAGGACAGCAGCCTGCTATCATCCTTCTCACCTCAGCCCATCCGAATACGATGAGTGGAAGAAGCTGAAGCCATATCATCAAATCAGATGTGTGAAAGAGTTGGGCATGTTTGATGGGCACCAGTCCAGACGAAGCCCTGTTACATGTTACAAAATTCTTGCAACATGCCAACAGTCTTACTGCGACCGACGCAGTACTTCAATATGCAAGATTGTCTTTATTCCCACACAGCCTGACGGGAATGCGAGCAAGTGGTATCATAGCCTAACAACCGAGTACCATTGGTACCTGGACACATGGCCACCAAGTTCTACGACAAATTCCTACCTCCGAGCCGAACTTTGGAGATGATTGCTGAAATTTATAATTTCAAGCAACCAGGGTCGGAGAATATTTGTGAAACTTGGGACCGTTTCAAAGGTCTACTACTCACTTGTCCTCACCACGGTCTGACGAAAGAACCCAAGTATCACAATTGTGTTTACAAGGGCTTGATCGGTCCGTGCAGAACAATGGTGCTATCTTCGTTAGGGGCTGACATTCTGAAAAAGCCAGGAGCACAATTTCTGAACAGCATGGAATCTCTCTGTGAGGAAATCAGAGACTGGGCCTCCGGTGGATCAAGGAGCGGTACTCCAGGATTATATCATGTTGGGGAAAGTGATAACAAGTTCGACCAATTGATGAAAAGCCATGAGCAACTCATGGAGAGCAATGCTCAGCAGGCAACAAAAGTCAGCACTCTGCAAAAAGTGGTTGAGCAGATGGCTATGAATTCCTTCCCCAGCAAGCTAAGTCGATGATTTCCGACACCTACTACCCCTCCAGGCTATGCTCCTCTATCCCAACCATCTCCAACTAATTCTTGTACGCAATGTGGCGGGCCTCATGACTATGAACAATGCCCCCAACTACAAGAATTAAGCAGCGGAGGAGGCAAACTACATCACCAAACAATCAAGGGTACAGACAACCTTGGCAACGTAACATGCAATCCAACCTTCGCTACTCAAACACAGAAAATATCCAGAACCCACATACCCTACAAACATCCCAAAACTACAGACCTCAGTCCAATTTCCAAGGAGGCCAAAGGCAATATCAACAACAGCCTTATGGCAATGAAGCTTCTTCGAGTCGACCGGCTCCACCTCCTTCGAATCCTGAGTCTGATATGTCTCAAATGCAAGAGATGTTAAGGCTATGATGGGTAAATCCCGAGATACGCAAGAAGAGGTCGCAGCTCTGCGCAAAGACCAAAAAGCCTTGCAATCTCAGATCCAACAGTTACTCACAACAAAGACCACCTGGTCAATTCCCTTCACAGACTAACCCAATCCAAAGGAACAAGCGAATTCAATCCTTATAGACGATGGCACATTTCAATCAACAAACTTGTGTGCAGTCTCCTTAAGGAGTGGAAGGGAACTTGCCACCAGCAAAGGAAAGAAAAAGAAAATCATGAAGATGCCTATATCAATGTTGAAGAAACACCAAACCAACTTCACCTCCCTCAGAAATCCAAGTTCCTACTCTTGCTACTCCACCTCCATCTCGAGTACCATCGACATCCCAACTTCCACTCATAAAAACAGTGAACTCCCATTTCCCAACAGAATGAAAAAGAAACACCTAGATGAGCAGTTCTCCAAATTCTTGAGCATTTTCAAGAAACTGACTCTCGACATACCTATATTGATGCTTTGCAAGAGATGCCTAACTACGCCAAATTCCTAAAGGATCTCTTGACAAAGAAGAAAAAGAAACCTGGAAAAGAAACAGTGCACCTCACGGAGGAATGCTCTGCGGCCCTTCTTCGAGCACTTCCCCCAAACAAACAGATCCGGGAATCCCGTGATCCCGTGTTTTATAGGAGGAGTGGACTGTGGAAGTGGTCTATGCGACCTAGGAGCCAGCATTAATATCATGCCATACGCCACCTTCTTGAAAGTTAAAGGAGGAGAAATGCAACCGGTTCCTTTCAAACTCCAACTAGCAGACAGATCAGAGATCAAGCCCATGGGCATAGTCCGGGATCTGGTAGTTGGAGTGTCTCGCTTTATCTTTCCAGCTGATTTCGTCATTCTAGAAATGGATGACGATGTTGAGGTTCCCCTGATTCTGGGTCGACCATTTTGAGTACCGCCAAAGCCATCATTGACGTCCACGACGGAAAATCACTCTTCGGTACGAGGATGAAACGATTGAATTCGACATGCAGAAAATGATGAAGAAAAGCTCTAACTTTTCTCCTCATGCTAAGCAGTGGGATTCACAGATGATGAGGAGGAGGAAGGCGATTTTGCTACAGATGAGGACATGTATTCCCCATCTTCCATCTTGGAAGCTGAAACTGAACCGCTAGAGCGAGTATTATTTACTTCTCTAGAAGAAAAGGTGGAGGATCCGGAAGTTAACGCCATGCTGGCGTATGTAGAAAAAGGAAGGGCTGGTTATCAAGCGTACCGGCCACCAATCGAAGAACTCGACAGAAAACCTCAAAAATCAATTCCATCAGTGGAACAACCACCTGAACTCGAGCTTAAAGAAATACCCTCTAACCTCAAGTATGCCTTCCTAGCTGAAAATGACCATTTGCCTGTCATTATTTCCTCTTCTCTGAATTAGGAGGAAACAAGGTTACTTGAGGTATTAAAAAAGCACAAGACAGCAATCGGGTGGACTATTGCTGATATCAAAGGAATTGATCCCTCCTTTGCACGCACCACATTTATATGGAGGAAAACTACAAGCCTATCAGGCAACCTCAACGCCGGCTAAACCCTAACCTCAAGGAGGTAGTTCGAAAGGAGGTTCTGAAACTCCTTGACGCGAACATCATTTATCCAATTTCTGACAGTCCATGGGTCAGTCCTGTTCAAGTTGTCCCCAAGAAGGGGGGCATCGAAGCTGTTATTAATGAAAAGGGAGAGACTATCCCTCAAAGAAAGATCACAGGATGGCGCATGTGTATTGACTATCGGCGTTTGAACTTGGCAACCAGGAAGGATCATTTCCCTCTCCCCTTTATCGACCAGATGTTGGAACGACTAGCAGGGCAAGAGTACTACTGTTTTCTAGATGGGTTCTCGGGTATTTTCAAATACCAATCGCACCAGAGGACCAGGACAAGACAACCTTCACTTGTCCTTACGGTACCTTTGCATACAGACGAATGCCTTTCGGTCTGTGCAATGCCCCTGCTACCTTCCAGAGATGTATGCAAGCAATATTTGCTGATTTCATCGAGCAGAGCATAGAAGTCTTTATGGACGACTTCTCAGTCTATGGCTCTAGTTTCGACAAATGCTTGGCACAACTAGATTTGATCCTAAGACGGTGTGAGGATACGAATCTCGTTTTAAACTGGGAGGAGAAATGTTTATGGTCAAGGACGGGATCGTCCTTGGACATAAAATATCAGCAAAAGGAATAGAGGTGGATAAAGCCAAGGTAGAGGTTATCGAGAAGTTACCAGCACCAACTACTGTCAGAGATATACGAGCGTTTCTAGGGCATGCAGGATTTTATCGGCGGTTTATACAAGACTTCTCCAAAATCAGCAAACCATTGACCGACCTGCTACAGAAAGATGCCCCGTTTCATTTTGATGAAAGGTGTTCAGCTGCTTTCCAAACTATAACACAAAAATTGGTGTCAGCACCTGTGTGTCATACCACCTGATTGGTCTCTTCCGTTTGAGATCATGTGTGATGCAAGTGACTACGCCGTGGGGGCAGCTCTATGCCAGAAAAAAGAGAAAATTTGAAGTGATCGCTTATGCCAGCAGAACACTAAACGACGCCCAAAGAACTATACGACCACCGAAAAAGAACTTCTGGCTATAGTTTTCTCCCTTGATAAGTTCAGGTCGTACTTATGGGGAAGCAAAGTCATCGTGCATACAGACCACTCCGCTCTCAAATATTATTTACAAAACAAGAAGCCAAGCCTCGCTTGTTGCGCTGGATTCTTCTACTTCAAGAGTTTGACATCGAAGTCAAAGATAAGAGCGGAAAATTGAATGTTGTCGCTGACCATCTCTCTAGATTGGTGACTCCTAAGGATAGTGTGCCTATCAACGAATTCTCCCCGATGAGACTGTCTTCTCAATCACCAAGGTACAGGAGCCATGGTATGCGGACCTGGCCAATTATTTAGTCTCTGGAACAGTACCCTATGACTATCCTACTCCCAGAAGAAGAAATTTCTTTCTGACTCAAGGCATTATTTCTGGGAGGATCCGTATTTGTTCCGAGTTAGTGCTGATGGGTTGATTCGACGATGTCTCCAGAAGATGAGGTTTCAAGCGTCATACATTTTTGTCACTCACGGGAAGCCGGAGGTCACCATGGACCCACAAGGACCGCAGCTAAGATCCTGGCCTCAGGATTTTATTGGCCGACCCTTCATAAAGATGTGTACCAATTCTGCAAACAATGTGATAATTGTCAGAAAATGGGTAACACATCCAGGAGACATGAAATGCCACAACAGGGGATACTAGAAGTGGAGCTTTTTGATTGTTGGGGCATTGATTTCATGGGACCGTTCCCTTCCTCGCAGGGCCACCAATATGTTCTAGTGGCAGTTGATTACGTGTCGAAGTGGGTAGAAGCTATACCTTGTCATCATGCGATGCAAAGACAGTAACCAGGTTCCTCAAAAAGCACATCTTTACCCGTTTCGGCGTGCCAGAATTATTATCAGTGACGGAGGATCTCACTTCTGCAACCGTTTATTCGAAGCGCTTATGGTTAAGTACGGGGTACGTCACAAGGTAGCTTTACCTTATCACCCCCAGACAAACGGCCAAGCAGAAGTTTCCAACCGTGAGTTAAAATGGATCCTCCAGAAGACGGTTAACTCATCACGAAAGGATTGGGCACTTAAACTGGATGATGCGCTTTGGGCTTACCGCACTGCATTCAAGACTCCCATCGGGATGTCTCCTTTTAAGCTGGTCTATGGGAAAGCATGCCACCTTCCTGTAGTAGAATGGAGCATAAGGCATATTGGGCAATCAAGGCCCTAAACTTTGACATGACTTCTGCAGGAGAGAAAAGGAAATTCCAACTTTCCGAATTAGAAGAGCTGCGAGATCAGGCTTACCAGAATGCTAAGATCTATAAAGAGCGCACCAAGAAGTTCCATGACAGGATGATCCTCAAGAGGGACTTCGAAATTGGTGATTGGGTTCTCTTTATAACTCTAGATTAAGGATCTTCCCTGGGAAACTCAAGTCTCATTGGGCCGGCCCTTTCCAGATTGTTAGTGTGACCCCGGTGCCTTTGAACTCCAGAACAAACAAGGCGAAACTTTCAAGGTCAACGGGGCACGTCTTAAAAGGTATAATTCTCATTCTAATATTTCAACTGACCTATCTGCAACTTATTTTGTCCAAGAACAGCAGGACAATTCGCCCTCCAACTCTTCTCCAAACTAAAGCTTGGTCAAATACGTCTAGCTAGAGACGTTAAACCCGGGCAGCTTGGTGGGAGGCAACCCACTATCTATTTTGTTTTCTTTAATTTAATATGTTTTCTTTTTGTACTATATTTCCCTTTTATTTGTTATAATAAAATGCAGGTTTCACTTGAGTTCTTCTGCTGTGTAGAATATTCTTTACAGGTTCAATTCATGACATTCCACAGCTGCACTCAAGTGTGGGGGAGCTCTACACACTCTACGAAATCTGGGGAGTACACTCTTTCCTTTATTAATTGCATGCCCTATTAATTTTATTTCATCTACGCAATGAGGGCATTGCTTAAGCTTAAGTGTGGGGGAAGAGCCTTTTCAGGGCATTTTGTGCTTAAATGTTTAAATCTCTCTGCTTATCTTGCATTTGTTCAAAAATTAAATTATGTACCCTGCTAATGTAGGTTGTTCTCTTTAAAAACAAATACTATTATGAATTGTGGGATAAATGGTACAAATTTTAAAATTTTTCATTTGATTACTTTTGAGGAGCATTTTTCTATGCGGTGTGACCAAATAATCTGCAAATGGTTGGATTTTATTGCTCAGGGTTTCTTTCTGTCTTCTCTCTTAGGGATTGCTAAGGGGTACTTCTCTGTTAAAAAAAAAAGAAGAATACAAAAATAATAAGGGACTTCGAGACACCATTGGTAACCAACAAAAGAGAGTTGAGTGTTCTTAAATACAAAGGCGTTATGCTACATTTTCTCATCCTCATATGCAAAAGTGAAACAAATGCATAAATCTATTTTTCCTTTTGTTTTCTCCTCAATGCCCATTCTTGAGAGAAGTTGGCCATGGTAAAAGTTCTCAGAGTCACACAAAAGAAACATTGAAGTACCTTAGATCATACCCCGAAACTCTATATTTTATTTTTACCCTGAGCACACCTATGCCACCAGCAGTTGATTTTTCACACTCCTCGAAAAGTTTGAAGATCATGTTTATCCTACCCTTCATAATAATATTTGTTAGTATTGAGCATTTCCTACTTGCTTAGGTACGTGGTTTTGCTTGAGGACAAGCAAAAAGATAAGTGTGGGGGTGTGATAAGTGTCCAAATGAGCATGTTTTATAGGTGTATTTCATATATAATATTAGCACTTTTCTTGCTCATTTCTCCACTTCGGTTAGTTTTCCTCTAGTTTATGTTTTATTATTATCTCACAAATTTATTGGTTTAACATGAGGAAAACCAAGCTGGGAGTAAAGTAGACGAAGAGACGAACGCATAGACGCAAACGGCTCAGAAAACGGAGTCCAAACGAAGAATCTAGAGCCGGTCAAAATTCGTAGAAGAAATAAGCCTGTACGTGTGAAAACAGGAGGACCAGAGACAAGTGCAACCGCCTGTTATGTGGCGGACACTCACACTTGCAACCGCCCATAAAGTGGCGGACAAGAGTGAGGCACAAACCGCTGATATGGGGCGGACAGGACAGCACACATAGCCACCGATTGTTATGTGGGCGGACACAACATGAAGAACCGCCTGTTCTTGGGCGGACATGGAAGCGGAAAGCACAGTTTAGTCAGTAGTCAGTCGCGACAGTTTTCTTCTTCGCGTCGACTTCGTCCGTCGAACTGTTCTGCCATATCCTTCGCCCGTGACACCTTATTTTCCCAACTCTGTCCCTGCAATAAATGAAGCAATCAATGCTTCAATCATGAAGCAATCAACTGCAATCCTCTACGCAAGCCTCTTCCTTCTTCTATAATAACCATTCACTGCAACCTGTACGAGTACGGAGGAGAGAAAACCAGAAAATCACTCACACTCACCTCATCTCATTCTCTTCCAGTAAAAACTCTCGTACATCTCAACACTCCATTCAGTCCACAGATCTAAAACTCTCAATTCACCATTCCACTTACAATAACCTACGTACATGTTCCACTCTTCGATCTCTTCATTTCTCCATTCACTATTCACGTCTCCGTGTTATTATTACGTCCAACCTCTGTCTGACTTATTACCAGTTAATATGTCAGGCTAAGGAGGATTTGCTCCGGGCAAGGGTTTTAATTATGGTTTGTTTAATTATGTAATCAATATTTCTACCGGTTAAAATAAATACAGTTTGTTACGCTTAAAGGTTTCTCTCACCATTTTAATAAATTACATGAATTTATTAAAATGCTTTCCTAAGTCTATTTTGATCAGACCAGGTGATAAATAGACAGGTTAATTAAGCCGTAAATCTGGAGAAAGCTTATTATGATTTAATAGGTAGTATTTTCAGATGCAATAATAATTCCTCGAATTTAACGTCCGTTTACATAGTATTGCTCGAACCTTGATTAGACCGAGCATTTTCTGGTAAACGAGTTCTTAAGGGTCTATGACTTAGTCCTTAGGATAATAACAGGAATTTTGCCAAACTAATATCTTAAACCGGTAGAGATAGCATAATTAATCAGATTATATAAAACCTGAACCCGGAGTTCCATTTAATTCATCTGCACTCAGTTTTCTAATCTGCTTAATATTTCTCTAAAACAAGTCAATTAACTTCCCCCTTTTGTGACAAGCTTAGGAACTATTTTATCTCGCTATAAGTCCCACGGTTTGACCCCGGCCGCTTTGTCTTCTATACTACTGCGACCGGGTTTTATTTGCAGCCCGACGGATATTTTGAGTATTAATTTCTTTTCTTTATCAATTTCACCAGCACTATTCACTCACGATAAATCCATTCTGCATAAAACCTCAGGTATAAGGGGGTGTGGTTAGACGACACCCTCCTCTTTTCCCCCACTTATTCACATCACCGAAAATGTGTGAGTCCTGACAAGGCACCCTCAAAACAGGTCCGGGGTGAAACGGTTTGCGTGGGACCCTCACTCTGCCCTATGATGCAAAGGTGCAGCAAATAAAGTCGCGGCACAAAATAAAAAAACAAAGTATAAGCCATAAATAAACATTTTTCGAGGTTAAGCTCTTTCTTAAAATTAAACAAGTTAAAAATTAAAGACATTTTGTCCTCAGCAGAGCGCCAGTCTGTGAGCCTCGATTTTAAACCCTATCCTATGTTGATTAGGCTGATTATGATCTAACCGGGGTTTTAGGTCCACTTATAACCTAAGATTAATAACTATATCATATAACAATAATTATTAAAACCTAAGCTAGCTCACTGGAACCTATTATGAGTCGCCACCTAATTTTAACCTAGAGTAAATTAGGAAAGGAGAGTTTCGGTTCGGGGGCTTGTATTCGACTTATTTAGGATTCAATTACTTTCATTGCCCCTAGAAGTCATTTTTCCTCTCTACTTAGTTTAATTACGGCTTATTACAAGTCGTTTTTAACCTATGTGCGCGCTGCTGCTTTTTTTCATTTTTAGCGTTTTTTGACAGATGATTATTAAAGTGAAATTAAAAGCTACATAACTAGGGGTTCGGAGGCAGGATTAGGTCAAATCTTAATCACGTCCGTAGCCACGGACCTAGTGTCTGAGACCACGGACCCCAGTTGAGATAAATGATTTCAAAAACAGAACTGAAAAAAAACGCAAACTTGAAATGTCCGGGGCCACGGACAGGGTGTCCATGGGCCCGGACATGTATTGACAGAAACCCTAAAATTTGAAAAATTTGAAAAATATAAAATCCTGCCACCGTCCGTGGGTGTTCGTGGTCACGGAAAACCCGACGTGGTCCCGGACAATGAGTCCGAGTCACAGACAACCCCCGGACAGTGGGTTTTTGATGGCTCCCGACGGTGTTTGAGCTCAAATTTTATGGGTATGCAGCCTGTTTTACCTTCGGGTTCACGACGATTCTTCACACCGGGATTCGTCAAGTGCTCCGTTGACGGCAGACCGAAGGGTTTTGAACCAAGCTTCTGGTTGTTGGTTGTTCTTGTTGTTCTTCACGTTTTGGTGGTGTTTATGTGGGGTTTTGATGATTATTGGTGCTTGGGGATTAGAAAACGAGTTTAGATGGTGATTTCGGGGGATTTTCGGTATGGTTCGGGTGGCCGGGCGTTGGAAAACGTGGAGAGAGAGAGGGGGCTGTGCTTTCTGTCTTCCTAGGGTTCTTGAGCATATGAGATTCTGATTTTATCAAAAAAAAATATTCCCCTTATATACACTTTCATAAAGATAAAGAAAATCTAGTAAAGTAAGATTTTTTGATATTTTAATTATATGACTTCCCAAGGAATTTTGCTGTGAAATTTAACCACATGTCAAGGATTGCAATTATGAATTTCTGAATTGAAATCGGATTTTTTAAATGTTGGAATATTTTTAAATTGAATTTCTCGTCAGATTCAGTCAGAAATTACTAGAAAATTATTGGAAATTCGAAAAAATCAAAATTCCAACACCATTATGCTTAAAATGTCATCCCCTATCATGGGTTAAAATATCAAAGCATTTCAAGCTGATTTGAGCATCATTTGGAGGAGAGAGAAAGCTTATAGGAGGTCTTAGGAGCCATAAAAATTACGAAAACACCTTGATAATGGCCAAGCCGCTCCCCATGCCTTGGAACGCGCTGATCGAGCCGGAATCTCTCACTACATAATTGAAATGTCCCCCACAAACATCAAAACCTTGTAGACCCTAACTAGGGGGGTCAAAATTTGGGTATAACAGTAAGTAAAGGTTGTAATGTTTAAAAGATAATTTTGGAAGTACAAGAGGTTCAATGTTGTGGTTAGATTTTGAATATATATAATTAAGAGTTTGATTAATGTGGTATAGTGGTGGTAAATAAGCCTTAACATCCACAGTGAGTATGGGTGTGGCGGTAGCACCCCGACTAGTTTTGTGAGTCTTCCGCTATGTAAGATGTTAACAAAGAAAAAAAATTAGAGCCCGAAAAAGTGGGCAAAATCAATCAAGCCTTTTCACTGAAATTCTTTCGGCCCAGGCCCATTCTAGCCTAGGTAAACTTTTTGTCCGGTCCAGGCCCAAAGTCCTAGATCTTAGTGTCGTACCTTTTAGGCCCACTCAAAACCGTTTGTTTAGGTTTCAAACCATTCGAATTCACAATAGCTTGCGTAACTCATTTATTCTAGTTTCTGGCCTCAAGGCACAATTGGAACATCAAACAAATCATAGGACTCTCTCTCGGCCCAGTTGCCCATCACAGTCCATGTGGCTTCCATTAGCCTGTACGCATCACTTCTAAATTAAGGGCATTCTGGACCACCACATCATTCTAGTCTAAAAGTATCTCTAACCCATATGTCTTACTTCTAGCCCAAACACTTTCTGGCCCAAGTGCCACATTCCCAAATCATTCTAGCCCAAGCAACACATTCCCAACCACATAAAGGCCTAAGCATCACACCCTCAAAAACTTTTTGGCCCAAGTGCCATATTTTAAACACATTATGGCCTAAGTGCCACACTCTCTAAACATTTCGGCCCAAGCGTCACATCTTCACAATATTCCGGCCCCAAGTGCCATAATCTCACAACACATTTCGGCCTAGTGTCGCATTCTCATAACAATCAGGCCCAAGTGCCTCATTTGTCATCCATAGGCATCCTAGTTCAGGAATTTTGCAAAGCCTACTAAGATTCCAAGAAGAAGATGATCATAGTCATCTTAGCCACATCCCGGCGGTCAAGAGCTCAGTCTTCAGCATGTCGACATCAGACAATTTAGCAGAGCTTGGATTCAATAAAAGTTTAGGGTTCCCTTCATTCTATTGCATAACTTATATAAACTCATCTTTTAAATGCATCACTCATAGTTTTTCAAAGAATGATTGTTTTCAAACCACTAATAAGAAGCATCGATTTTGTAAAATCATCTTCTTCCTCATAGTTTTCAAAGAATGATTATTAAAAAGATTATGTTTTCACACAGTTTCTTTTGAGAAAATGGTTCATGAAATAATCATTTCCTGGCAATGGAATGCAAAAAAGACCGGTATTTTGTTTCCCAAAATTTGAACATGCCTTGCCAAACACCATAACGTATCCCAAAAACATCCAAGAAAGCCACAAAGCGATTCAAAATTCCACATCTATTTAATCATTGTCATAAACCCCAGATCAATACTAGGGGCAATCTGAGTTTAGATTCGTCATCTTTCATCTCTTATTAAACATGTGAACGAGTTTCTGAGTAAAAATCCCGCGAGAGTGTATTGAGTGGTAAAAATGATGAGATCGAATGAGCGTGGTCAATTTAACACAACTCCGGTGATGAGACCACATTCAATAATGGTAAGGTAAACGGCATAACTCCGACTGAAGGAGATAATTTGTAAATATACGCTTAGACTTGTGAAAAGTAACAAAGAACGGATACATACCTATCAGGAACGACGAAGCACCTAGGTACAATACAACATAGCCAAAATCTTGTAAACCTGACATCAACCCTAGGCACCGTTGCTAAGCCTTTCATATATCCCTTTTCGATATTATGAACTCCATAAAATAACCAGCAAATGATGAATATATAGGACCTGGTGACCAAGGGAAGACGGGAGCCCTACTCCAGATAACGTTCTCATCAGTCCAAGAGTGCAATGCCGCTATCAGCATGACGAAGTGATCCGTAAATGGTCCCAGTGAAATACCCCAAACCTTGATATGTGGTTTAAATATCAAACTATGGTATGTAAAGGCTAAAAAGTGCCTTAGAAACATCTGTGAACAATTTAAACCATAGTAAAATGCAATAAAGCACTAAGATGTAGTTTGAGCAAAAAACATGCTCTAAGCTAGGAGTGAACTTGGTTAGAACCCAAAGAGCCTACCAAGACTTAATAATATTCAATTATGATTTAATAAGGCTAATTAAGTCCTTAGGGAACTTTGTAGACAGTTAACCAAACAAAACACAAGAAAATACCTTAAAGTCAATAAGAGCAAAAATGTGCTCTAAGCTTGGGATAAATTTGTATAAGGCCTAAAGGTCATACATATACCTTATAAATATGTTAATGGATATTAAATCAATACTAAAGAAAACCAAGCTTGAAAACAAGTTAAAACACAAAAAAGTGCTTTAAGGAGTCTTAAAGCACGTTTTTGAAAAATTGTCTTGTAAATGAGTTTTGAATGGCTAAATGTCCATCATTACTCTTTAATTAACATGTGTACTATATAGTATCACATTTGTAAGTCTATATCAATGGGAAATCAAAAATTTCACATCTATGTGCCTTGTTTAGTGAATAGTAACTTTAATAAGCTAGTTTGTAACATATGTTATTATAAGTAAGTTAATTGGTCAACAAAGACCAAAACACCCCTAGACTACTAATGGGGGCCGGTTTGTGAGGTGAGTCATCACCTTGTAAGTTAACAAAACAAATAACAAATACTAAAGCAACTTACTATTTGCTTTATTACATAATATCTTCCAAAAAGTAGAACCTATCTTCATTCTCATTTCCATCCATTTCACATGGTCTCCAACCTCTCTTCTCCTTCTCTTCGGTGATGCTACAGCTCAAGCACCATCTTCAAGCTTTGATCTCTGTAACTCCTAACTCCATGGTCCAAATTCAATTTCAAGACCACCATTCTTCTAGTTGGAGCAAGCTCTACACTTCTATCTTTTCAAATCTTCAAAAGCCTCATTTCGGTGCCAAGGAGATTCACCATTGATGGAGCTTGACTTCACCTTTTCACACCTTGTTGTTCTCCTTTGCTTCAAGGTAAGGAAACTCAAAGAAAAATGATATTTCCTTTATGTTTTGTGTTGTCCGAAAATTCACCTCACAATGGTGTTTTCACCTTGCTTGTTTTAGCTTCATTTGAATCTTCCAAGGGCTAGGAGGAGTCCTCTCTTGATACTTATTCAAGCTCTCTTTCCATTCCAGGTAAAACAATCATTTTAATACCTTAAAACAATATGTGTAACTAGGGTTTACAATGAGATGAAGCATAATGCTTGAATGCTCATTCTATTATATGTACATTGTTTAGAAGTTGACAAACAACCAAACACCCTACCGGTTTTACAAGGAAACAAGAAAGAAGGTTGTGAGGAAAAAAGAGGTAAATATGCTATCTCAATGTAGTTTAATGCCTTAGGAAAATGAGCTTGATTTGCTTAATAAAATACCTAAGGAGCCAAAGGTGAATGACCTAGTAAAATGCTCTCAAGGAGACTATTAAAGGGCATATGTGTTGTTGTATGTAATTGCAGGTCAAAGGCATTATTTATGTGGGAAATTCAGTGTTTAAGGTTTATGTTATTTAAGGGCCTAAGAGCCATGTTATTAAGGGCCTAAGTGCTAAGCAATTTAAGTTTATGCACTATATTGTGATGTAGTGTAAAATTTGGTGAAGTTTGTGTGTGAGGAAGTTATTGATGGATCTTAGGTGTTCTTGAGTGAAATAAGGTAAAAACCTAAGTGTTTGGATGCGGGGATATACAAGAGAAGCTATGGCAAAATTTGGAAAATGTATAAGAAGTTCTAAGTGTTTTAAATAAGTCTTGGTGAACTAGGAAGTGTTAAAGGTGAACAAATGTTTTACTAGGGAAGAAGAAAAAATATTACTAAGGTGATTTAGAGTGATACAAGGATTTGGGTATTATCTTGGAAGTTCTAGGAACTCAATTTGTGTTTTTGAGAATGTATTTAAGTCTTGGAGAAGTTTGTTTAAGGTTTAGGAATGTTGATGTACAAGGAAGAAGTGATGTTTAGGTAAGATGCGAAAAAGGAGATTTAGTTAGTAAGAAAAGAAGTTTGAGAGATGATGTTAAGGTGTAGAGGAAACACCTTGGTATAGTGGTCATTATTGGTGAAATACCACTTAGAAATCTAAAGGAGGAAACATTCCAAGTGCTAAGAATTTTGTAAGAAATTTGTGAATGATAAGATGGTTTGGTGTGTGATTTAAGGAGTTAGTACATGGCTAAAGATGTGTTTCAAGTGCCCAAATGAGGTTAGGACATATTAGGATATATGGGGTGAAGTTTGGAGTTAAATGGGCAATGGAAAATAAAGGTCTGGAGCAGACCGACCTTGCGACCGAACTTGCCAAGGTCGGTCGAGCCCAGTTTACCTGCGAGAATTAGTTTCTGGAACGGACTGACCTTGGGGACCGGACTTGCAAGGTCGGTCGGGCTTGTATTTTGTGTACGAATTAAGTTTCTGGAACCGACCGAACATGGGACCGGACTTGGCAAGTTCGGTCGGGCCTGAATTTTCAAAGGGAGAAAAACTCTCGGGAATGGACCGAACATGCGACCGAACTTACAAGGTCGGTCGGAGTAGTAAAATTTTAACGGTAATGTGTTCTGGAATGGACCGACCTTGTATAGGGTCGGTCGGTGGGTAAGGTCGGTTCGGACCAAAAACATTGTTTAAGGTTATAAAATGATATGTAATGATGGGGATTGATTAGTAATGATGTTATAAGGTTGCTTAAGACATGTTAGGTGAGTTATAATGACAATTTAGTGGGGGAAAAAGATGTATAAAACGTAAAAGTAAAACAAGTTAAAAAGTGAGTTATGTAAATAAGTTAACAGGAAAAGTTATAAGCATTAGACTTTAAACAATCATGATACCCCGATGTTAATAAAAATACATGTAATGTTATCAGTTGTTCGAGGATTTCTCGAGGAACATAAGTGGACACGATAAAGTGGACTCCGGTGACAGGTATGGTTTTCTTGCAACCTGTGTCCTACCGGATTACACCGGCTTGTATGCCAATGTGTTTTCTGTATGTTTGCCATGTTGTAAGATAAAACATGTAATGAGTTTACAGTAATTCATTTAAGTGGCGTGTTCAACTCCGATACCATTTAACCTTGGAAGTGTTAACCTTAGTTAACTGAGTCTAGGATCACATGAGAGTTCGGTATTCGGATTAAATGACCCGAACCATGGGACGTTCTAACCACGGCTATGCGTGTGTTAAATGTGTGGTATGTGTGTGTGAATGTAGGGATCTCCCTTGTGTGTTTAACCCAGTTGTAATACTGTATGGTGTGTAGATGTGATAGACTCCATAGTGGAGTTCTAACTAATATCTAAAAATAAGTATGTACTAACAGTGGTGAGGAATCCGGTTAGGCCGGTCGCGCGTTGTTTGGGAGTGGGTATCCTTCTTAGCCTTACCCTTCTCTTGTTATGGTTGTTTCCCTCACGGGTTATGATCTCCCATTAGCTTATTCCAAAGCTTAGCTATTCTGAATTATGATCGGTTTAGGGGGGGAACATGTGTTTGTGTGGTGTGTTCGGGCCACCAAACCCGAACCATCTTAACTTAAGTTACTCGTCCGACTATTAGGACGGTAATGATTGTTGTTGTTTGTTGTATAACGAGCTTATCATGAGGGTGACTTCATTATCTAGGCTCACCAATGAATTAACAATGTTTGGGTCGGTTCCTAAGAGGACCGTTCCCGTTATGTTATGTGATGTTGTTGTAATGCAATTTCTATTGCGATGTTATCATGTGCACGTCGAAACGTGAAAAGTGTTGTTATGTTTGTTATGCGAGGAATGTTATATGTTGTAAAATATGGAGTGTGTGGATCACGGAAATGAATCCCAGTTTGTGATAAGAGGTGTTTAAGGATAACCCGATTTATGGGTAAGTGTCGTCTATTAAGGAAGTAGCTCCATTAGAGGAGGAACACTCTAGGGATAATGAATACCATGAGTGACTTATCAAGTAAGGATGTATTATCCGTTTGTCGAGCCCATTGAGGCGAAATGTTATGTGTTGTGTGTTTACAGTTGCATGCATGATTTAAATATAATCAACCGCATGCTAAGACGACAATTAGTTGTGCGTGGCCCGGTGGTAGCATGTGGGCTGCGGGATTACCATACCAGCAAAGGTGCTGAGCCCCTTGCGGGCCACCCTTTTCTCTTCTTTTTCCTATTTGCAGGTACAAGGAGCTGGAAGCCGTTCGAGAGTAGGACGGGGTAGGGTAGTCATTGTACATGGTTAATCATTTAAGTTGTATATGTACAGTAGGTGTAGTAAGACCGAGATTGTTATCGGCATCAGTTTGTGAATACTCGGTACAGTTGAAAGGTGTATGTGTTGTGTTGTTAATGAAAAGGGATAGTAATGTGTAGTCGCTCGGGAATCTAGTCCATCAGACCGGTACAATGTATATGTAATAGCCTTGTTAGCCACGTGGGTGGTTAACGGCGTGTAACACCAACGAGTTAAGTAATGTGATGAAGTATATTTCCGCTGTAGAATGTTGTTATGTGTTGATGTTGGATGGGGTGTTACAAAAAGTGGTATCAGAGCGAAGTATCGCTGATGATGACTGAATACCGAGCTTAGAGAAGCTTAGGAAGTACCGAGTTAGGATTTAGTATTTGGGTTAAGGGTTGAGTGATAGCGTGAGAGATACGCTAGTTGGGTATTACCAGTGTGTACTGGAAACTGCTATGTCCTTCCCGCCCTCCACAGTCCCTGTTTTATAACTTGGGAAACAACGCCAGGGAGATAAAAGTCCTCTCATACTCGGAAATACCCGATCTGGCTGTTATTAAGTACCTCTAAAGGTATGGAGAACCTGTCATACGGTAGATCCTGAAAGGTGGGAATCCCGGAGACGGTTTCCGTCTGAACAATGTAACCACATTAAATAGCGAAGAATGAAGAATTTTGTGTATAAGAGAATAGAATTTCCGGCAACCTGGGTCGACATGCTAAGCAGTCGAGAATAACCAGCTTGCAACGCACCAACCGTGCAACAGGTAAGAAATGGATTAATGAAGCCCGAGACGAGTGTCTACGGAACCACAGTTGTCAAGTGATACACCAACGGTATACCAACCGACAAAGGAACTACAACGTAGTGCCCAAACAAGAGACAAGTCTCAGTGACCACGACAAGTGCGTGGAACGGGCTACGAAGAGGATGCAGTACTAAGTAAGAAAAGGGGGTCTCCCAGAATGGGAAACACCCTGGCTAATGATTATCATGTGAAGACAGTGAGGAGTTACCCAGAGAGTTATTGTCAAGACTGTAAGATCCAGTAAGGGCCAACAAGGCCACTAATGACAGTGCGGGTAAAAATAATACCACAACCGATATGTGTTGGACCGATAGCCAGTTAGCATGGCGCACTTGCCATAGCAAGTGCTGCTATAACAGGGCTGTTCGGGAAATTTATAACAACTACAAAGTGCTTGGTAAGTACCCACGAAGTTAAGTGTGATCATTATAACCATGGAAGGGCTTAACAGCCTGACCTTTGTAATTGGAAGTACACCAGTCAGCAAGAAGCTAGATTTGGTTAAGGCAAGAAGGCATTGTAAAACCATGAGAATTTTTCTTTCAAACTCAGATTTATTTCAAACTCTTTTCCTTCAAAACCAGATTTTCTTTCAAACCAATACTTCTTTCAAACCTTCTTCTAAACCAAACCAGTAAAACCAAGGGCAGTTAATAAGAATTCAACAATGGATAAAGTTTCCCTTGATTAAGTTCGGGAAGCATGGAATGAATATTGTCACGAGACAATATAAGGGAGTTGACAACAGAATACTTCACTAGGCGTGTGACGGACACTACGAGTGTACCAACTGAAATATGGGACGACCGCACTCCGATAGGAGCTTGTGGGCCTGACAGACCTACTTATGGGTTAGTTGGGTAAGTAGTAATGTACCAGTAGGATACCCCACATATGTATACAAGTAGAGTCCGAAACACGGGAAGTAGTCGACTCCGTACTACGGTCAGCAGTATAAATCAAACAAGAGCTAAAGATTACCATGAATGGTTGAAGTAAAGGAACTCAGTTAAGTTAGCGAGATTAAAGGAATTAACGAATCGTTTCAAGGAAATGTTTAAGAGTCAAGAGGTGCGAAGTGCACTAACTATAATGTAAAGACTGTATACGTCTTAAGGATCCTTAGGGATAAACATGATAGCTGGAACGGAGACCCAGCCTGTGCATGGCAAGGCAGATGCCTAATGTGGACACATTAATGTGCAATGAACGGGATGAAACTCCCAGAATGAGTACCTACACTATCAGGAAATGTTGATCTTCAAAGAAGAAGATAATAACCAGTTAAGAACGCAAACGGCGTGGCTAACTGAATATACCAATAAGTGTGAACCAAATGTAAAAGCATAACTCAGTAACACCCAGGAGCAATCCTTGAAGGGTGTTCGCATCAACAAGTGTTGCACGAAATGGCATGACAGAAACACAAGGGTTGAAGCTAACACCCAGTTTAGACATAAATTGTCAGGAGACGGACTGACAATTAAGGGGGCATTCCATGAAAGGAGACGGAATGCAACGACCTTGTCATGGAGCTCAATATAACATCCAAACTATGTAATGTTGTACAGAGAAATAAATGTGTGTGAACCGTCCACAATGGACAAAGCTCGAAGCAGCAGTAAGGCTTATAAGCCACAAATAAAATGTGTTATGTATATTAGATTGATTGCAGAAGTTTATGTTATATAAGTGAATAGAGTGGATGACGAACCACTGCACTAAGAGTGAGGATACCTCTCGATGCTGTGAAACCGCTGGAGCGGTAGTTATGTGAACCAAGTCCAAAAAATATGTTAAGGATGGACAATATTATTATTATTTGAGGGCAGTTAGTTTAGCAGTATGTGTGTATAAAGTGAAGCACCGAGCTTAATAATGCCGGCTTGTGACTCGAATGATCAATGCTTAAGGAGCATTCAGTAGTCATCCAAGTGAGTGATGAACCATAATACGAATAATGTAAGTATGAGTGTGGAAGTTAATGTGACAGTAAATACCATGTAAGTTAGTGTTATGCAATGAGTAACAGCACGGTTCGCACCAAGCGACCGTTGTATGAGTATTGTTAAACGATAATGTAGCAGATGAGACCAGTTATGAATTAAACTCAGAGGAGATGCAAGGTAAGTGATGTTAAATAGACTGGGCAATAAGCCAGTGGTAGGTACTATGTGATGAGGAACTCAGTGTAAATTCCATGGCGAGTCGCATAAGAGATTTACTGTCAAGAGTTTACGCCTCTGCACTCTGTATGACTGAGTGTTTTGGTATTGCACTTGCGCAGTAATGATCGAGTGGGATAGCTAGGAATTGGAAACATGTTAATTGTGGAGGAATAATGTATAATGGCTGATGCATAGGAAATGCAAGGCCGCACCAATAAAAGAGTACTTGTACAAAACCAAATGTGGAGGCATGATTAACAGTAAGTGACCACAGTAGCACTAACTGCCAAATATCGGTATGGAAGATACCCCAAATGTTGTAAATAGTTGAGAGAGCACTACACACTAGGTAGTAGCTCAATCTCAACCGACAGTAAGTCGGAAGGGAACAAGTCAATCATTGTGAAATACATAGCTGCATACACAGAGATTATTATGGAAGTGGATAGAAAGTTTATAACTCACCGAATTCGCTAACGGTAAGAGATACCACGCGTCGGTTGAGAAACCATTGTTACCAAGATGAAGGTGACAATTGGGGATGTACAATACTGTAAGAATAACAAATGGGGCAACTAAGCCCTACAGTTATTAGAGTTTCGCAGCAGAAACTAGTGAGCCAGTGATTCAAGTGTTGAATGTACATGGTGAACATAAGTGAACGGCTAATTATTAACGCCTAGAAGCCTCACAGGCCAGAATCGAAACCAACTAAGAGTTTGAACAAACTCCAATGAGAATTCTTGGTTTAGGAATTAAACCGCCAATATGGTTAAGATCCTCTAATCAGAATCCATTGTGTAATAGACCGCGTGGAAGTTAAAACACTTCACGACGGCAGAACATTTAAAGCAAATGTTTAGTGATTGATTACGTGGGCGTAATCCCTTTTAAGGGGGGGGGGGTAGAGCGCAAAACCACTTAGTGTGTATTACCGTACAAGTGTACGTGACTTATGTTGTGCATAGCATAAAATAATTTGTTTTGATGATTGGTGTGTGTGTTACGTAAACATACACATCCATTCATGGTTTAATTGTGGTAGTTGCGCACAGATGATGCGAATACCATTGTGATAAGTGTGTTGATTTATTAACAGTTGTGTGTGATAGTACAAGTGTGGGGAGTAGAGAAACCCGGGGAACAAAAACCCCGACAGTGTATAAATGTGAAATGGTGTGTTGTATTTTGATAAAATATATGTGTATATATATACTATATAGTGACTCATGGAAGGGTATGAGACCGATATAAAACCTAATGAGGATAAGGTTCCCTAGGTAACAAGATTAAGTGAATGGAGGTAACTGATAGGCGGAGTTCTATTCCTTGGAGATGTTATGATTATGACTAGAAAGACTAAAAGATAGAAAATTGGAAATGAGTGTATTACTTGATGCTTGAAAATGAAGTGGGAAGTGGAACTTGATTTGCATGCGATCAAGGGAAGCCGAACACAAATTGGGGTGGGGGTGGAAGGATAGTTCAAACACTGATGCTGATCACATCAGGGTTGGATGACCTTGAAGCTCCCTATAAGTGGTCACAAATAACCACGCTAAGAAAAGAAGCAAAGAGCATAAGTTGGACTTGGAGTTGTGTGTGTTTCAAAAGGATTTTCAATTGGTACTTACAAAACGTCGATAGATACTTTACAAAATTAAAGTTCTCTTACTTAACCTCGCAAGGAAATTTTAAATTTAAGTGATTGTTTTGATCTCCCAAAGGCACGGGGGGAAGGTGTCCATCGCGACCGGGTTCTGCGGGATCACAGTGTATATCAAAGATATTTTTGATTGTTATAAATGCTATGACATGTTGTTGTGTGGTATGTGTAATAAATGTTATTTTGACCTTGAGTTCTAAAAGAGTATGCTATTAAGACCTATGAGTCTAAATGTGTTGTGTTACATAGACCTATGTGTCTAAAGGCTGTTATGCTATCAAGACCTATGTGTCTAAATGTTGTTATGTTACCCAAGACCAGAGAGTCTAAGGGTTGTTATGTATGTGTAAATGTTGTTAAGATACCCGGACCATTGAGTCCGAGGTTATCTTGTGAATATGTTATGTTATGTATGGATGTGAATGTGTTACCCGGACCATTAAGTCTGAGGTTGTGATGTAAAGTGTGTTTGGTTATGGAATTTTATTTCTATAAGTAATCCCAGTATTCTAATCCAAGATGTGTGAAATACCCCAAACCTTGATATGTGTTTAAATATCAAAATATGGTATGTAAAGGCTAAAAAGTGCCTTAGAAACACAGTAGTAAACAATTAAACCATAGTAAAATGCAATAAACGCTAAGATACAGTTTGAGCAAAAACATGCTCTAAGCTATGTGTGAACTTGGTTAGGATCCAAAGAGCCTACCAAGACTTAATAATATTCAATTATGATTTAATAAGGCTAAATAAGTCCTTAGGAACCTTGGTGGACAGTTAAACCAAATAAAAAACACAAGGAAATACCTTAAAGTCAATAGAGCAAAATGTGCTCTAAGCTTGGAATAAATTTGTATAAGACCTAATGGTCATACCTATACCTTATAAATATGTTAATGAACATATTAAATCAATTACCAAAGAAAACCAAGCTTGAAAACAAGTTAAAACACAAAATGTGCTTTAAGGAGTCTTAAAGCACGTTTTTGAAAAATTGTCTTGTAAATGAGTTTTGAATGGCTAAATGTCCATCATTACTCTTAATTAACATGTGTACTATATAGTATCACATTTGGGTGGCTATATTAATGGGAAATCAAAAATTTCACTTCTAAGTGCCTTGTATAGGTGAATATGATTTTTATAAGCTAGTTTGTAACATATGATGTATAAGTAATTAAATGAGTCATCAAAGACTATTATACCCCTAGGTAAAGATGGGGGCCGGTTTTTCATGTGTGACTCACCACATTTGAACAAATAAGTAAGTTAAGTATGACAGCAAGAAAAAAGTACTATTTGCTTTTAGCTTAAATATCTCCAAAAGCAAGTGTTATCTTCATTCTCTCATTCCTTCCTTCATTTCCCACGGTGGTCTTCTTCTTCCTCCTCTCTCCATCGGTTTCCAACAGCCCACACTCATTTCTCATCTTCTTTCACTTTTAACTTGTGATTCCCTTGGCCAAATCAAGTTCCAAGACCATATTTGTCTTAGTTAGTCAAGCTCTACACTTCCCTCTTTTAAATCTTCAAGAACTCAATTTTGGTGCCATGGAGATTCACCATTGAGGAGCTTGAGCCTCTTTTCACATATTCTCTCCTTCTCAATTTCCGTTGTTTCAAGGTAGAGGAAACTCAAAAAAAGTTCACCTCCCTCCCTGTTTTGTTGTTGTCCGAAAATCACCATTAATGGAGCTCTTATATTGCCTTGTTCTAGCTTCATTTGAATCTTCCAAGGGCTAGGAGGAGTCCTCTCTTGATACTTGTTCAAGTTCTCTCCAATTCCAAGGTAAAACAATTACCTTAATGTGTTAAAACAATATGTGTAACTAGGGTTTACAATGAGGTGAAGCATAATGCTTGAATACTCATTCTATGTTTTGTATAATGTTTAATAGTTGAAAAGGGACCAAATGCCCTACCGGTTTACAGGAAACAAGAAAGAAATTTGTGAGGAAAAGAGGTAAACAAGCTATCTCATGTAGTTAAATGCCTTAGGAAAAATGAGCTTGATTTGCTTAATAAAATACCTAAGGAGCCAATGGCAAATGAGCTAGTAAAATGCTCTCAAGGAGACTAGTAAAAGAACATATGTATTGGTGTATGTATTTGCAGGTCAAAGGCATACTTATGTGGGAAATTCAGTGTTTATGGTTATGTTATTTAAGGGCCTAAGAGCCATGTTATTTAAGGGCCTAAGTGCAAGCAATTTAAGTTATGCACTATATTGTGATGTAGTGCTTAATGTGTGTGAAGTTTGTGTATAAAAATGTGTTTGATGGATTTTAGGTGTTTTGAATGAAATAAGGTAAAAACCTAAGTGGTTGGATGTGAGTATATACAAGAGAAGCTATGGCCAAATTGGGAAAAATGTGTGAGAAGTTCTAAGTGTTTACATGGTCTTGGTGATCTAGGAAGTGTTAAAGGTGAATAAATGTTTACTTGAGAAGAAAACATGTGTTAAGGTGATTTAGAGTGATGCAAGGATTAAGGTGTTATCTTGGAAGTTCTAGGAATTCAATGTGTGTTTTGAGAGTGTATTGAAAAGCCTTGAAGAAGTTTGTTTAAGGTTTGGGTGATGTTTGATGAATGAGGAGAATGATGTTTAAGTAAGGTTTGAGAAAAGAATTCAAGGAGTTGTAAAAAGGAGATTTAGTTAGTAAGAAAAGAAGTTTGAGAAATGATGTTAAGGTGTAGAGGAAACACCTTGGTATAGTGGTCAATATTGGTGAGATACACACTTGGAAAAATTAAAGGAAGGAAGTTAAGCTTGGGAAAGGAATTGTAAGAATGAATAAGGAGTTTTGATATGTAAGAAGGATGTTTGAATGATGATGTTAGTGGAAGAAATGTCTTGGTATAATGGTTAGAATTGGCATGAATCATCACTAAGGGACTTAAGGAGTATAAACTATAAGTGTTGGAGGATTTGGAGGAATTGGCTAAGTGTTTAAAGGTGTAGAAGTTGAGATTTTTCCGTGTCCGAACTTCGTCGGACATGGAAGTTCGGACAGGCTCTGTTGGGTAAAGGATTTTCTGATCTTCGACTGATGTCCGAACTACCGTCCGAACATGGGAAGTTCGGACACACTTATTTTATTCTCTGGTTTGGCCTCGAACAGCGTCCGAAACTTGGGAAGTCGGACGCAAGTTCGGACGTTCACCAGTTTGCACCATAGAGTCTCGAACGGTGTCCGAACTTGGGAAGTCCGGACACAAGTTCGGACAAGGCACTGTATGGACCAAAATTGTTGTTTTTAAGGTATGGAAATGATGTGAAATGATGGGGATTGATAGGTGATGATGTTATAAGGTTGTTAAGGACATGTTAGGTGAGTTTAAACGGCAATTAGGTGGGTTAATAGTTGTAATAAAATGTGAAGTAAAATAAGTTAAAATGTAAAGTTAAGTAACTAAGTTAACAAGGAAAGTCATAAGCATTAGACATATTAAAAATCAAGCGACCCCGATGTTAATAAAAACACATGTGATGTTAACAGTTGTTCGAGAATTGCTCGAGGAACATAAGGGGACGTGGTAAAGTGGACTCCGGTGACAGGTATGGTTTTCTTGCAAACTGTGTCCTACCGGATACACCGGCTTGTATGCCAATATGTTTTCTTGAGTGTTTGCCACCTTGTAAGATAAAAACATGTAATGAGTTTATAGTAATTCATTTATGTGGCGAATTTGGCCTCCGATACCATTAACCTCAAAATATGTGTTAAAACCTTAGCTAACCAAATCTAGGAACACATGAGTGATCGGTATTCGGGGTTAACGACCCGAACATTGGGAATGTGCTAACCACGGCTATGTGTGAGTTAGTTGGATATTGTTGTTGTATGCAAGTGTGTGAACCTCCCTTGTATGCTTAACTCGGTTGTGATACCGTATGGTGTGTGGATGTGGTAGGCTCCATAATGGATCTCTAACTATTTTTAAAGAGTATAGGGCTAATGGGGGGTGAGGAGTCCGGTTGTTCCGGCCACGCGTGTGATGGATGGATGGGAGTCGTTATCATATCCGGTTCGGCTCTCTTGGTGTATGTTTAGGTGGTATTCCAATTTGGTTTCAACCTTCCCTTAGCTTATCCAAAGCTAGTTTACTGACTCACGTCGGGCCACAGGGGCATACTGTGTTGTTTTGGTGTGCTTGGGATCACTATATCCGGTAACACCTTGGGTTTTAAGTCAACCGTTCAAATAACAGGATGGTGATGAGGTAATAAACGAGCTTGGTATGAGTTTGGCAACAATCTCTATGCTCATGGTATGTACTAACTATGGTGGAAGGATCTTAATGTGAACCGTCCTCGAGGTGATATGTATTGTTTGTTGTGCTCACGCAAATTACCTGGCTATTGCTTTGGTTTATATATATATTGGATGTTTTAAATGAATGCAATGTTGTCATGTGTACGTCGAAACAAGAAAGGTTTGTTATGTTTTGTTATGTGTAGGATGATTATTTTGTGTAGGATATGGAATGTGTGGATCATGGAATAAATCCCAGTTTGTGACAAGAGGCGTTTAAGGATAACCCGATTGATGGGTAAGTCATTCGTTAAGGAAGTAGCTCCATTTAGAGGAGAGCCACTCTAGGGTTCAAGGAATCATTGGATGGTTGGTTAAGTGTGGATGTTTTGGTTATAGGTGAGCCCCATTGAGGCGAAATGTTATGTGTTTGTATGGTTATGGGCTTGTATGCATGATTTAAATATAATCAACTGCTGCTAAGACGACAATTAGTTGTGCGTGGCCCGGTAGCATGTGGGTGCGGGATTACCATACCAGCAAAGGTGCTGAGCCCCTTGGGGCCACCCTTTCTCTCCTTTTCTATTTCAGGTACAAGAAGCTGGAAGCCGTTCGAGAGTAGGACGGGGTAGATGTTATACATGGGTAGCCATTTAAATGGCGTAAGCATTGTAGGCGTAGTAAGACCGAAGTTGTTATCGGCAGTAGTTTGTAAATACTCGGTACAGGGGGAGTGTATGTATATAATAAATGTTGAAATTGGAATGAGGATTGTATTGTGTAGTTGCTCGGGAATCGAGTCCATCAGACCGATACAAATGTACATGTATTAGCCTTTTAGCCACGTGGGTGGTTAACGGCATGTAACACCATTGGAATAAGTAATGTGATGAGTTGAGTTTCCGCTGCAGATGCAGATGTTATTATGTGTTTGTTGTGGATGGGGGTGTTACAATGTGTGGGAAGTGTAAACTTCGAGGACGAAGTTCTTTAAGGGGGTAGATTGAAATACCCCAAACCTTGATATGTGGTTTAAATATAAAACTATGGTATGTAAAGGTCAAAAAGTGCTTAGAAACATCAGGGAACAATTTAAAACCATAGTAAAATGCAATAAAGCACTGAGATGCAGTTTGAGCAAAAACATGCTCTAAGCTAGGAGTGAACTTGGTTAGAAACCAAAGAGCCTCCAAGACTTAATAATATTCAATTATGATTTAATAAGGCTAATTAAGTCCTTGGGGAACTTTGGTAGACAGTTAAACCAAACAAAACACAAGAAAATACATTAAAGTCAATAAGAGCAAAAATGTGCTCTAAGCTTGGGATAAATTTGTATAAGGCCTAAAGGTCATACCTATACCTTATAAATATGTTAATGGACATATTAAATCAATTACTAAAGAAAACCAAGCTTGAAACAAGTTAAAACACAAAAACTGCTTTAAGGAGTCTTAAAGCACGTTTTTGAAAAATTGTCTTGTAAATGAGTTTTGAATGGCTAAATGTCCATAATTACTCTTTAATTAACATGTGTACTATATAGTATCACATTGGAAGTCTATATCAATGGGAAATCAAAAATTTCACATCTATGTGTCTTGTTTAGTGATAGTAACTTTAATAAGCTAGTTTGTAACATATGTTATTATAAGTAAGTTAATTGGTCACAAATACCCAAACACATACCTAGACTACTAATGGGGGGCCGGTTTTTGTGAGGTGAGTCATCACCTTGTAAGTTAACAAAACAAATAACAAATACTAAAGCAACTTACTATTTGCTTTATTACATAATATCTTCCAAAAAGTAGAACCTATCTTCATTCTCTCATTTCCCTTCATTTCACACGGTCTCCCAACCTCTCTTCTCCCTCCCTTCGGTGATGCAACAGCTCAAGCACCATATTCAAGCTTTGATCTCTTGTAACTCCTAACTCCATGGTCCAGATTCAATTTCAAGACCATCATTCTTCTAGTTGGAGCAAGCTCTACACTTCTATCTTTTCAAATCTTCAAAAGCCTCATTCCGGTGCCAAGGAGATTCACCATTGATGGAGCTTGACTTCACCTTTTCACACCTTGTTGTTCTCCTTTGCTTCAAGGTAAGGAAACTCAAAGAAAAATGATGTTTCCTTTATGTTTTGTGTTGTCCGAAAAATTCACCTCACAATGGTGTTTCCTTTGCTTGTTTTAGCTTCATTTGAATCTTCCAAGGGCTAGGAGGAGTCCTCTCTTGATACTTATCCAAGCTCTCTTTCCATTCCAAGGTAAAACAATCATTTTAATACCTTAAAACAATATATGTAACTACGGTTTACAATGAGATGAAGCATATGCTTGAATGCTCATTCTATTATTTGTACATTGTTTAGAAGTGACTAACAACCCAAACACCCTACCGGTTTTACAAGGAAACAAGAAAAGTTTGTGAGCAAAAAGAGGTAAATATGCTATCTCAATGTAGTTTAATGCCTTAGGAAAATGAGCTTGATTTGCTTAATAAAATACCTAAGGAGCCAAAGGTGAATGACCTAGTAAAATGCTCTCAAGGAGACTATTAAAGGGCATATGTGTTGTTGTATGTAATTGCAGGTCAAAGGCATTATTTATGTGGGAAATTCAGTGTTTAGGTTTATGTTATTTAAGGGCCTAAGAGCCATGTTATTTAAAGGCCTAAGTGCTAAGCAATTTAAGTTTATGCACTATATTGTGATGTAGTGTAAAATTTGGTGAAGTTTTGTGTGTGAGGAAGTCATTGATGGATCTTAGGTGTTCTTGAGTGAAATAAGGTAAAAACCTAAGTGTTTGGATGCGGGGATATACAAGAGAAGCTATGGCAAAATTTGGAAAATGTATAAGAAGTTCTAAGTGTTTTAAATAAGTCTTGGTGAACTAGGAAGTGTTAAGGTGAACAAATGTTTTACTAGGGAAGAAAACATGTACTAAGGTGATTTAGAGTGATACAAGATTTGGGGTATTATCTTGGAAGTTCTAGGAACTCAATGTGTGTTTTTGAGAATGTATTTAAGTCTTGGAGAAGTTTGTTTAAGGTTTAGGAATGTTGATGTTCAAGGAAGAAGTGATGTTTAGGTAAGATGTGAAAAAGGAGATTTAGTTAGTAAGAAAAGAAGTTTGAGAGATGATGTTAAGGTGTAGAGGAAACACCTTGTATAGTGGTCATTATTGGTGAAATACCACTTAGAAATCTAAAGGAGGAAACATTCCAAGTGCTAAGAAATTTGTAAGAAATTTGTGAATGATAAGATGGTTTTGGTGTGTGATTTAAGGAGTTTAGTACATGGCTAAAATGTGTTTGAAGTGCCCAAATGAGGTTAGGACATATTAGGATATATGGGGTGAAGTTTGGAGTTAAATGGGCAATGGAAAGAAAAGGTCTGGAGCAGACCGACCTTGCGACCGAACTTGCCAAGGTCGGTCGAGCCCAGTTTACCTGCGAGAATTAGTTTCTGGAACGGACCGACCTTGGGGACCGCCTGCAAGGTCGGTCGGGCTTGTATTTTGTGTACGAATTAAGTTCTGGAACCGACCGAACATGGGACCGGACTTGGCAAGTTCGGTCGGGCCTGAATTTTCAAAGGGAAGAAACTCTCGGGAATGGACCGAACATGCGACCGAACTTACAAGGTCGGTCGGAGTAGAAAATTTTAATGGTAATGTGTTCTGGCATGGACCGACCTTGTGTAGGGTCGGTCGGTAAGGTCGGTCGGACCAAAAACATTGTTTTAAGGTTATAAAATGATATGCAATGATGGGGATTGATTAGTAATGATGTTATAAGGTTGTTTAAGACATGTTAGGTGAGTTATAATGACAATTTAGTGGGGGAAAAGATGTATTAAAACGTAAAAGTAAAACAAGTTAAAAAAGTGAAGTTATGTAACTAAGTTAACGGGAAAAGTTATAAGCATAGACTTTAAACAATCATGATACCCCGATGTTAATAAAAATACATGTAATGTTATCAGTTGTTCGAGGATTTCTCGAGGAACATAAGTGGACACGATAAAGTGGACTCCGGTGACAGGTATGGTTTTCTTGCAACCTGTGTCCTACCGGATTACACCGGCTTGTATGCCAATGTGTTTTTCTGTATGTTTGCCACGTTGTAAGATAAAACATGTAATGAGTTTACAGTAATTCATTTAAGTGGCGTGTTCAACTCCGATACCATTTAACCTCGGAAGTGTTAACCTTAGTTAACTGAGTCTAGGATCACATGAGAGTTCGGTATTCGGATTAACGACCCGAACCATGGGACGTTCTAACCACGGCTATGCGTGTGTTAAATGTGTGGTATGTGTGTGTGAATGTAGGGATCTCCCTGTGTGTTTAACCCAGTTGTAATACTGTATGGTGTGTAGATGTGATAGACTCCATAGTGGAGTTCTAACTAATATCTAAAAATAAGTATGTACTAACAGTGGTGAGGAATCCGGTTAGGCCGGTCGCGTGTTGTTTGGGAGTGGGTATCCTTCTTAGCCTTACCCTTCTCTCTGTAATGGTTGTTTCCCTCACGGGTTATGATCTCCCATTAGCTTATTCCAAAGCTTAGCTATTCTGACTTATGATCGGTTTAGGGGGAACATGTGTTTGTGTGGTGTGTTCGGGCCACCAAACCCGAACCATCTTAACTTAAGTTACTCGTCCGACTATTAGGACGGTAATGAGTGTTGTTGTTGTTGTATAACGAGCTTATCATGAGGGTGACTTCATTCTCTAGGCTCACCAATGAATTAACAATGTTTGGGTCGGTTCCTAAGAGGACCGTTCCCGTTATGTTATGTGAGGTTGTTGTAATGCAATTTCTATTGCGATGTTATCATGTGCACGTCGAAACGTGAAAAGTGTTGTTATGTTTTGTTATGCGAGGAATGTTATATGTTGTAAAATATGGAGTGTGTGGATCACGGAAATGAATCCTAGTTTGTGATAAGAGGTGTTTAAGGATAACCCGATTTATGGGTAAGTGTCGTCTATTAAGGAAGTAGCTCCATTAGAGGAGGAACACTCTAGGGATATGAATACCATGAGTGACTTATCAAGTAAGGATGTATTATCCGTTTGTCGAGCCATTGAGGCGAAATGTTATGTGTTGTGTGTTTACAGTTGCATGCATGATTTAAATATAATCAACTGCATGCTAAGACGACAATTAGTTGTGTGTGGCCCGGTAGCATGTGGGCTGCGGGATTACTATACCAGCAAAGGTGCTGAGCCCCTTGGGGGCCACCCTTTTCTCTTCTTTTTCCTATTTGCAGGTACAAGGAGCTGGAAGCCGTTCGAGAGTAGGACGGGTAGGGTAGTCATTGTACATGGTTAATCATTTAAGTTGTATATGTACAGTAGGTGTAGTAAGACTGAGATTGTTATCGGCATCAGTTTGTGAATACTCGGTACAGTTGAAAGGTGTATGTTGTTGTTGTTGTTAATGAAAAGGGATAGTAATGTGTAGTCGCTCGGGAATCTAGTCCATCAGACCGGTACAATGTATATGTAATAGCCTTGTTAGCCACGTGGGTGGTTAACGGCGTGTAACACCAACGATTTAAGTAATGTGATGAAGTATATTTTCCGCTGCAGAATGTTGTTATGTGTTGATGTTGGATGGGGTGTTACACCCAGAGTGACACAGGATCTAAAGAGCTCACACCAAACAGCTCTCGAAACTAAAAACCGGTAGACACAAGAACCCGAAGGTGAAGTCAAGAAAGGATAAAACCAAAAGGCCAACCCGAAGTGCCCTGAAGAAATCCATATGACAAAAAGAAGAGAAATGGTGTAAAGGACAAATTTAAAAATCCAAGTCCAGAAGCTCGAAAACAATGTCAACACGAAGCAGCTAGACAACTTTAAGACAAGGAAGATGAATCTGAGAGAAGACGCAAGGTGCAGCTTTGGTCACCCCTTTTAACTCCACATACCTCAAATATCCCTCCATGGTCCCGTAGTCTTTCATCACACCTCATGGTCATGTTATAAGCTTTAAAGACTTCCGACATGGTAATTGTGTATCTAATCACTTGAAAGTAATAGATCAAATGCATAAATCCATCAAATAGCAAATTCAACGGTCTAGAAGTTGTGACCGTAATCGAGAAATGAGTGCAAACACCAAACACATCAAGTGTAGGTTAGGAAGCACCACATCAAAACATAAGCCTTGACCCTGTGAGGACAAGACTCGTTCGCACGTTTAATCAAAGAAAATACTGGGGAACTCTAGCTCGGATTGTCGTAAGGAAAAAATACTGGTTCCAATAATTGCCATGACAACACCAATTGAAACCCAAAGCTTGAGCACCACCATCACACCACAAGCACATATAAGCACTTGTATTCACATAAAACACCTCAGACACACATAAACCCTAACCTCCACACACACACACCTCTAAGCCCGTCATTCACCTTACCTCCTGATAAGTGTCCAAATGAGCATGTTTTATAGGTGTATTTCATATATTATATTAGCACTTTTTCTTGCTCATTTCCCCACTTCGGTTAGTTTTTCCTCTAGTTTATGTTTTATTGTTTATCTCACAAATTTATTGGTTTAACATGAGGAAAACCAGGCTGGGAGTAAAGTACACGAAGAGACGAACGCATAGACGCAAACGGCTCAGAAAACGGAGTCCAAACGAAGAATTTAGAGCCAGTCGAAGTTCGTAGAAGAAAATAAGTCAAACACATGCAACCGCATGGACTTAGGCGGACGTTAGTGAGTTACTTAGGCGGACGTGAGTGAGTTTACTAAGGCGGACACACACATTGTCGTGGACTACACTTGTGTCCGCATGAAATGAGGCGGACGCCCACGCGGACAAGAGATGCAGACCGCGGGCGAGAGACAGAGACGTCCGCATGGTTTCAGGCGGACAGGGAAGCGGACAGCCACGCGGACGTGACTAAAAATCAACGCGCGCCAGTTTTCTTCTTCGCCCGTCGACTTGCTTCTGCCATATCCATCTACTCCGCACCGCCTACCTTATTCCCTCACGCGTCTTCAACTCTGTCCCCTGCAATTAATGAGCAATCAATGCTCTTCCACTCCAGATCTGCCTCTTCCCTTCCTCTATATAAACACACTGCACCTTCAACCAAATACACACGTTCCACCCCTAAACTCAACACTCCAAATCTTTCATTTCATATACAGAAATCTTACGTACGCTCCCATTCTTCTTTCTCTTCATTTTCTCCATTCTTCATCCACGCATCTCGTATTATTATTACGTCCAACCTCTGTCTGACTTATTACCAGTTAATATGTCAGGCTAAGGAGGATTTACTCCGGGTGAAGGTTTAATTATGGTTTGTTTAGTTGTGTAATTTATATTTCTACCGGTTAAAATAAATACAGTTTGTTACGATTAAAGTTTATCCCTCACCTTTTTAATAAATTTTGTCGATTTATTAAATGCTTTACAAAGTCTATTTTGATCAGACCGGTGATAAATAGGCAGGTTAATTAAGCCGTAAATCTGGAGAAAGCTTATTATGATTTAATAAGTTAATATTTTCAGATGCAAATATAATTCCTCGCACCTAATGTCCGTTTATTAATATTTTGCTCGAACCTGATTAGACCGAGCATTTTCTGGTAAACGAGTTCTTATGAGTCTATGACTTAGTCCTTAGGATAATAACAGGAATTTGCCAACTATATAATAAACCGGTAGAGATAGCATAATTAATCAGATCATATTAACCTGAACCCGGAGTTCCGTTTAATTTATCATAATTCACTAAATTAATCTGTTATTTACTTTACAAAAACAAGTCAATTAATTCCCCCCTTTGTGACAAGCTTAGGTACTACTTTATTTCACTATAAGTCCCACGGTTTGACCCCGGCCGCTTCTGTCTTACTATACTACTACGACCGGGTTTTATTTGCAGCCCGACTGATTTTTGAGTATTAATTTCTTTCTCAATTGTATAATTACACCAGTTCTAACCACTCACGATAACACGTCTGCAAAATGGCGCCGTTGCCGGGGACTTGATTTATTCTAGTCCCTAAGCCCCGGTTAATTCACCTGTTATAATATAATCATCTGTTAATATTATTTTGTTGTTAATCTAATTTTGGACATCTAACTTTGGACGACGGACATCTGACTTTGGACATCTAATTACCAACTCTTTATATTATTGTCATTTAATTTCCATTGTCCTTAACATTTAATTCCATTGTCCTTCAATTTCCAGTATACTAACTTATAATTTCCAGTATACTACTACTAACTTATAATTTCTGTCATTCATTTTCTGTAATTTCTTTCCATTGTCATTTCAATTTTCTGTCATTTCTTTCCATTGTCTCTAACTACTAACTTATAATTTTTGTCAACTAATTCCTAACATTTTTATTTATTCTAACACATAACGAGTTTCTTTTCTTGTTTTGAGTGGTGAATGCCTTTTACCAGGTCAAACAGCCTCCCAGAAAATATTAATAATCACACGGTTGGTTACATTCCAGAGATCGAGAGAACCTTTCTGCGCACCCTAAGGTAGAGACGAACTCAACAAAACATTACCACCACAGTGATAGAATCTGACCCGGAAGCTGACATGGCATCTACACCAGCGACAGTTCGAAATATCAACAGGCCGTCTAACCAAGGACAACAGCCTCTATCATCCTTCCTCACCTTAGCCCATCCGAATACGATGAGTGGCAGAAGCTGAAGCCATATCATCAAATCAGATGTGTAAAGGAGTTGGGCATGTTTGATGGTTCCAGTCCAGACGAAGCCCTGTTACATGTTACTAAGTTCTTGCAGCATGCCAACAGTCTTACTGCAACCGACGCAGTACTCCAGTACGCAAGATTGTCATTATTCCCTCACAGCCTGACGGGAAGTGCGAGCAAGTGGTATCATAGCCTGACACCAGTACCATTGGTACTTGGGATGACATGGCCACCAAGTTCTGACAAATTCCTACCCCTGAGCCGAACGTTGGAGATGATTGCTGAAATCTATAATTTCAAGCAACCTGGGTCGGAGAATATTTGTGAAACTTGGGACCGTTTCAAAGGACTACTACTTACTTGTCCTCACCATGGTCTGACGAAAGAACAAGTATCACAATTGTTCTACAAAGGCTTGATCGGTCTGTGCAGAACAATGGTACTGTCCTCGTTAGGGGCTGACATTCGAAAAAGCCAGGAGCACAATTTCTGAATAGCATGGAGTCTCTTTGTGAAGAAATCAGAGACTGGGCCTCCGGTGGATCAAGGAGCGGTACTCCAGGTTTATATCATGTTGGGGAAAGTGATAACAAGTTTGACCAGCTGATGAAAAGCCATGAGCAACTCATGGAAAGCAATGCTCAGCAGGCAACAAAAGTCAGTACTCTGCAAAAAAGTGGTTGAGCAGATGGCTATGAACTCCTACCCCCAGCAAGCTAAGTCGATGATTTCCCGATCATCTACAACCCCTCCAGGCTATGCACCTCTGTCCCAATCATCTCCTGTTATTTCTTGTACGCAATGTGGCGGGCCTCATGACTACGAACAATGCCCCCAGCTATAAGAATTAAAAGCAGCAGAGGAGGCAAACTATCTCACCAACAATTCAGGATACAGACAACCTTGGCAACGTAACATGCAATCCAACCTTCGCTACTCAAACACCGACAATATCCAAAACCCACATACACTTCAACCATCTCAAAATTACAGACCTCAGTCCAATTTCCAAGGAGGCCAAAGGCAATATCAACAACAGCCTTATGAAATGAAGCTTCATCGAGTCGACCAACTCAGCCTCCTTCGAATCCTGAGTCTGAAATGTCTCAAATGCAAGAGATGTTTAAAGCTATGATGGGTAAGTCCCGAGATACGCAAGAAGAGGTCGCAGCTCTGCACAAAGACCAAAAAGCCTTGCAATCTCAGATTCAACAGTTACTCACCCAACAAAGACCACCTGGTCAATTCCCTTCACAGACAAACCCTAATCCAAGAGAACAAGCAAATTCAATCCTTATAGACGACAGCACATTCCAATCAACAAACTTGTGTGCAGTCTCCTTAAGAAGTGGAAGGGAACTTGCCACCAGAAAAGGAAAAGAAAAAGAAAATCATGAAGAGGCCTACATCAATGATGAAGACACAACCAATCCAGCCTCACCTCCCTCAGAAATCCAAGTTCCTACCCTGCTACTCCATCTCCATCCCAAATTACCATCGACATTCCATCCTCATCTCCTGAAAACAGTGAACTCTCATTTCCCAACAGAATGAAAAAGAAACACCTAATGAGCAGTTCTCCAAATTCTTGAGCATTTTCAAGAAACTGACCCTCGACATACCTCTTATTGATGCTTTGCAAGAGATGCCTAACTACGCCAAATTTCTTAAGGATCTCTTAACAAAGAAGAAAAAGAAACCTGGAAAAGAAACAGTGCATCTCACGGAGGAATGCTCAGCTGCCCTTCTTCGAGCACTCCCTCCCAAACAAACAGATCCGGGAAATCCCTTAATCCCGTGTTTTATAGGAGGAGTGGACTGTGGAAGCGGTTTATGCGACCTGGGAGCCAGCATTAATATCATGCCCTACGCCACCTTCTTGAAAGTAAAAGAGGAGAAATGCAACCGGTTCCTTTCAAACTCCAACTAGCAGACAGATCAGAGATCAAGCCCATGGGAATAGTCCGAGATCTGGTAGTTGGAGTTTCTCGCTTTATCTTTCCAGCTGACTTCGTCATTCTAGAAATGGATGATGATGTTGAGGTTCCCCTGATTCTGGGTCGACCGTTTCTAAGTACTGCCAAAGCCATCATTGACGTCCACGATGGGAAAATCACTCTGCGGTACGAGGACGAAACGATCGAATTCGACATGCAGAAAATGATGAAGAAGAGTTCTAACTTTTCTCCTCATGCTAAGACAGTGGGATTAACAGATGATGAGGAGGAGGAAGGCGATTTTTCTACAGATGAGGACATGTATTCCCTATCTTCCATCCCGAAGGTTGAAGCTGAACCACTAGAGCAAGTATTATTTACTTCTCTAGAAGAAAAGGTGGAGGATCCGGAAGTTAACGCCATGCTGGCGTATGTAGAAAAAGAAAGACTGGTTATCAAGCCTACCGGCCACCAATCGAAACACTCGACAGAAAACCTCAAAAATCAGTTCCATCAATAGAACAGCCACCAGAGCTCGAGCTTAAAGAGCTACCTTCTAAACTCAAGTATGCCTTCTTAGCCGAAGATTACCATTTGCCTGTCATTATTTCCTCTTCTCTGAATTCCGGGGAAAACGAGGCTACTCGAAGTGCTAAAGAAGCATAAGACGGCAATCGGGTGGACTATTGCTGACATCAAAGGAATTGATCCCTCCTATTGCACGCACCACATCTATATGGAGGAAAACTACAAGTCTATCAGGCAACCCCAACGTCGGCTAAACCCTAACCTCAAGGAGGTAGTTAAAAAGGAGGTTCTGAAACTCCTAGATGCGAACATCATTTATCCTATTTCTGACAGTCCATGGGTAAGCCCGGTACAAGTTGTCCCGAAGAAGGGGGGCATCGAGGCAGTTGTGAATGATAAGGGAGAGGCTATCCCTCAAAGAAAGATCACAGGTTGGCGCATGTGTATCGAATCGGCGCTTAAACTTGGCAACCAGGAAGGATCATTTCCCTCTCCCCTTTATCGATCAGATGTTGGAGCGACTAGCAGGGCAAGAGTACTACTGCTTTTTAGATGGGTTCTCAGGGTATTTCCAAATACCAATCGCACCAGAGGACCAGGATAAGACCACCTTCACTTGTCCATTCGGTCTATGTAATGCCCCTGCTACCTTCAGAGATGCATGCAAGCAATATTCGCTGATTTCATCGAACAGAGCATAGAAGTATTATGGATGACTTCTCAGTCTATGGCTCTAGTTTCGATAAATGCTTAGCACAACTTGATTTGATCCTAGACGGTGTGAGGATACAAATCTCGTTTTGAACTGGGAAAAATGTCATTTTATGGTCAAGGACGGGATTGTCCTTGGACATAAAATATCAGCTAAAGGAATAGAGGTGGATAAGGCCAAGGTAGAGGTTATCGAGAAATTACCGGCACCAACTACTGTTAAAGATATTCGAGCATTTCTTGGGCATGCAGGATTCTATCGGCGGTTTATACAAGACTTCTCAAAAATCAGTAAACCATTGACCGACCTGCTACAGAAGGATGCCCCGTTTCATTTTGATGATAAGTGTTCAGCTGCTTTCAAAACATAACACAAAACTGGCATCTGCGCATGTTGTCATATCACCCGACTGGTCTCTCCCGTTTGAGATCATGTGTGATGCGAGTGACTATGCAGTGGGGGCAGCTCTTTGCCAGAAAAAAGAGAAGATTCTAAGAGTGATTGCTTATGCCAGCAGGACACTAAACGACGCCCAGAAGAACTATACGACCACTGAAAAAGAGCTTCTGGCTATAGTATTCTCCCTTGATAAGTTCAGGTCGTACTTATGGGGAGCAAAGTCATAGTGCACACAGACCACTCCGCTCTCAAATACCTATTTGCAAAACAAGAAGCCAAGCCTCGCTTATTGCGCTGGATTCTTCTACTGCAAGAGTTTGACATCGAAGTCAAAGACAAGAGCGGAAAATTAAATGTCGTCGCTGACCATCTCTCCAGATTGGTAACTCCTACGGATAGTGTGCCTATCAACGAATTCTTCCCCGATGAGACTGTCTTTTCAATCACCAAGGTACAGGAGCCATGGTATGCGGACCTGGCCAATTATCTAGTCTCTGGAACAATACCATATGATCTATCTTACTCCCAGAAGAAGAAATTTCTTTCTGATTCAAAGCATTATTTCTGGGAAGATCCGTATTTGTTCCGAGTCTGTGCTGATGGGTTGATTCGCCGGTGTCTCCCTGAAGATGAGGTTTACAGCGTCATACATTTTTGTCACTCACGGGAAGCTGGAGGTCACCATGGACCCACAAAGACCGCTGCTAAGATCCTGGCCTCAGGATTTTATTGGCCGACTCTTCACAAAGATGTTTACCAATTCTGCAAACAATGTGATAATTGTCAGAGAATGGGTAACACATCTAGGAGACATGAAATGCCACAACAGGGAATACTAGAAGTAGAGCTCTTTGATTGTTGGGGCATTGATTTTATGGGACCGTTCCCTTCCTCACAGGGCCACCAATATGTTTTAGTGGCAGTGGATTACGTGTCGAAATGGGTCGAAGCCATACCCTGTCATCATGCTGATGCAAAGACCGTAACCAGATTCCTTAAGAAGCACATCTTTACCCGTTTTGGCGTGCCTAGAATCATTATCAGTGACGGAGGATCCCACTTCTGCAACCGTTCTTTTGAAGCGCTTATGGGTAAGTACGGGGTATGTCATAAGGTAGCTCTACCTCATCACCCCCAGACAAACGGCCAAGCAGAAGTTTCAAACGTGAGTTAAAATGGATTCTCCAGAAAACGGTTAACTCATCACGAAAGGATTGGGCACTTAAGTTAGATGATGCGCTTTGGGCTTACCGTACCGCATTCAAGACTCCCATCGGGATGTCTCCTTTTAAGCTTGTTTATGGGAAATCATGCCACCTGCCTGTAGAGCTGGAACATAAGGCATATTGGGCAATAAAGGCCTTAAACTTTGACATGACTACTGCGGGAGAGAAAAGGAAATTCCAACTTTCTGAGTTAGAAGAGTTGAGAGATCAGGCTTACCAAAATGCTAAGATTTATAAGGAGCGCACCAAGAAGTTCCATGACTGGATGATCCTCAAGAGAGACTTCGAAATTGGTGATTGGGTTCTCCTATATAACCCAAGATTAAGATCTTCCCTGGGAAACTCAAATCGCATTGGGCTGGTCCTTTCCAGATTGTTAGTGTGACCCCATACGGTGCCTTTGAACTCCAAAACAAATAGGGCGAAACTTTCAAGGTCAATGGGGCACGTCTTAAAAGGTATAATTCTCATTCTGATATTTCAACTGACTTATTTAGAATTTATCTTGTCCAAGAACAGCCGGAAATCGCCCTCAAACTCTTCTCCAACCTAAGCTTGGTCAAATACGTCTAGCTAGAGACGTTAAACCGGGCAGCTTGGTGGGAGGCAACCCACTATCTATCTTTTGACTTTCCTTTAATTTAATGTTATTTTCTTTTGTACTATATTTCCCTTTTATATGTTATAATAAAATGCAGGTTTTACTTGAGTTCTTCTGGCTGTGTAGAATATTCTTTACAGGTTCATTTCATGACATTCCACAGCTGCACTCAAGTGTGGGGGAGCTCTACACACTCTACGAAATTTAGGGAGTACACTCTTTCCTTTATTAATTGCATGCCCTATTAATTTTCTTCCATCTACGCAATGAGGGCATTGCTTGCGCTTAAGTGTGGGGGAAGAGCCTTTTCAGGGCATTTTGTGCTAAAAATGTTTAAATCTCTCTGCTTATCTTGCATTTGTTCAAAAATTAAAATTATGTACCCTGCTAATGTAGGTTGTTCTCTTTAAGAATAAATACTGTTTGAATGTGGGATAAATGGTACAAATTTAAAAAATTTTCATTTGATTACTTTGAGGAGCATTTTATATGCGGTGTGACCAAATGATCTGCAAATGGTTGGATTTTATTGCTCAGGGTTTCTTTCTGTCTTCTCTCTTAGGGATTACTTAGGGGTGCTTCTCTGTTAAAAAAGGAAAGAAAAATACAAAAAAACAAGGGACTTGCGAGACACCATTGGTAACCAACAAAAGAGAGTTTAGTGTTCTTAAATACGTGATGCCTACATTTTCTCATCCCTTATGCAAAAGTGAAACAAATGCATAAATCTATTCTTCCTTTTGTTTTCTTCTCAATGTCCATTCTTGAGAGAAGTTGGCCATGGTAAAAGTTCTCAGAGTCACCTAAACAAAGAAACATTGAAGTACCTTAGATCATACCCCGAAACTCTATATTTTATTTTTACCCTGAGCACACCTATGCCACCAGCAGTTGATGGATCACACTCCTCAATAAGTTAAAAAGATCATGAACTGTTCACCTCTTTATCCTACCCTTCATAATAATATTTGTTAGTATTGAGCATTCCCTACTTACTTGGGTACGTGGTTTTGCTTGAGGACAAGCAAAAAGATAAGTGTGGGGGTGTGATAAGTGTCCAAATGAGCATGTTTTATAGGTGTATTTCATATATTATATTAGCACTTTTTCTTGCTCATTTCTCCACTTCGGTTAGTTTTTCCTCTAGTTTATGTTTTATTGTTTATCTCACAAATTTATTGGTTTAACATGAGGAAACCAGGCTGGGAGTAAAGTAGACGAAGAGAGAACGCATAGACGCAAACGGCTCAGAAAACGGAGTCCAAACGAAGAATTTAGAGCCAGTCGAAGTTCGTAGAAGAAATAAGTCAAACACATGCAACCGCATGGACTTAGGCGGACGTGAGTGAGTTACTTAGGCGGACGTGAGTGAGTTACTAGGCGGACACACACATTGTCGCAGACTACACTTGTGTCCGCATGAAATGAGGCGGACGCCCACGCGGACAAGAGATGGAGAGACCGCGGGCGAGAGACAGAGACGTCCGCATGGTTTCAGGCGGACAGGGAAGCAGACAGCCACGCGGACGTGACTAAAAATCAACGCGCGCCAGTTTCTTCTTCGCCCGTCGACTTGCTTCTGCCATATCCATCTACTCCGTACTGCCTACCTTATTTCCCTCACGCGTCTTCAACTCTGTCCCCTGCAATTAATGAGCAATCAATGCTCTTCCACTCCAGATCTGCCTCTTCCCTTCCTCTATATAAACACACTGCACCTTCAACCAAATACACACGTTCCACCCCCAAACTCAACACTCCAAATCTCTCATTTCATATACAGAAATCTTACGTACACTCCCATTCTTCTTTCTCTTCATTTTCTCCATTCTCCATCCACGCATCTCGTATTATTATTACGTCCAACCTCTGTCTGACTTATTACCAGTTAATATGTCAGGCTAAGGAGGATTTACTCCGGGTGAAGGTTTAATTATGGTTTGTTTTAGTTGTGTAATTTATATTTCTACCGGTTAAATAAATACAGTTTGTTACGATTAAAGTTTATCTCTCACCTTTTTAATAATTTCGTCGATTTATTTAAAATGCTTTACAAAGTCTATTTTGATCAGACCGGTGATAAATAGGCAGGTTATTAAGCCGTAAATCTGGAGAAAGCTTATTATGATTTATAAGTTAATATTTTCAGATGCAAATATAATTCCTCACACCTAATGTCCGTTTATTTATATTTTGCTCGAACCTGATTAGACCGAGCATTTTCTGGTAAAGAGTCTTATGAGTCTATTGACTTAGTCCTTAGGATAATAACAAAACTTTTGCTAACTAAGATATAAATAAACCGGTAGAGATAGCATAATTAATCAGATCATATTAACCTGAACCCGGAGTTCCGTTTAATTTATCATAATTCACTAAATTAATCTGTTATTTACTTTTCAAAAACAAGACAATTAATTCCCCCTTTTGTGACAAGCTTAGGTACTACTTTATTTCACTATAAGTCCCACGGTTTGACCCCGGCCGCTTCTGTCTTACTATACTACTGTGACCGGGTTTATTTGCAGCCCGACGGATATTTTGAGTATTAATTTCTTTCTCAATTGTATTAATTACACCAGTTCTAACCACTAACGATAACACGTCTGCACCTCCACAAAAACATCAGACTCGTCATAACCCTGACCATCATCCAAAATCACAACCCAATCCTAGGTCTATAATAAATCCTAAACACCAGCAAAAGCGTTTAGCACCACAAAAAAAACACACACTTCCACCAGCGGCATGTTCATCTTCTATGAAACAAATTGCAGATCTGAAATTCTTAGTTAGGAAATGATTATTTCACTTTCCTTTTCAGCAGAATTTTTCCCAAGCATTGCCACGTTTGGCGCATTTTCCAATAATTTCTTGCTTTGAACGATTTTCAATCCTCATCATAGCCACGTTTGGCACATTTTCCAGCAATTTCTTACTTTGAACAATTTACAATCCTCATCATAGCCACGTTTGGGACATTTTCCAACAATTTCTTGTTTTAGGCATTTTTGATCCTTATTAGCACTTTGATTTCACATATACCTCAACATTGCCACGTTTGGCATTTTTATGATCAAATTTCATCATAATCGTTTACATGAGACCATTATCATTCCATAACCCGAAGATACAAATTCTTCAAAGATACAGATTCTTACCCGAAGATACAGATTCTTTAGAGATATAGATTCTCACCCAAAGATGCAGATTCTTCAGAGATATAAATTCTCATCCAAAGATACAGATTCTTCATAGATACAGATTCTCACCAGAGTAGCAGAACTCACCAGAGTAGACGAACTCATTGGAGTAGAAGAACTCACCAGAGTAGCAGAACTCACCCGAGTAGAAGAACTCAATCCCTTAGGCTCGTCATAAGACCTAGATCCACCTTTAAGTTCATCATAAGACCTAGAAACATCCTTTTAGGCTCGTCATAAGACCTGTATCCAACCTTTAGGCTTGCCATAAGACCTAGATCCATCCTTAGGCTCGTCATAAGACCTAGTTCCATCCTTAGGCTCATCATCAGACCTAGATTCATCCTTAGGCTCATCATAAGACCTTGATTCATCCTTAGGCTTGTCATAAGACCTAAAAACATCCTTTTAGGCTCGTCATAAGACCTAGAGCCAACCTTTAGGCGTCATAAGACCTAAATCCATCCTTAGGCTTGTCATAAGACCTAGATTTATCCTTAGGCTCGTCATAAGACCTAAACCCATCCTTAGGCTTGTCATAAGACCTAGATTTATCCTTAGGCTCGTCAAAAGACCTATATCGAACCTTTACGCTCGTCATAAGACCTAGTTCCAAACTTTAGGCTCGTCATTAGACCTAGATTCATCCTTAGCCTCGTCATAAGACCTAGATTCATCCTTAGGCTCATCATAAGACCTAGATCCAACCTTTAGGCTCGTTATAAACCTAGTTCCAACCTTTAGGCTCGTCATAAGACCTAGATTCATCCTTAGGCGTCATAAGACCTAGAATTATCCTTAGGCTCGTCATAAGACCTATCATCATTTCTTTAGGCTTGTAGTAAGACCTAACACCACTCCTTAATTTACCTTCTTTCATTAAACACATTGCATTCATTTCATTCATATAGGCGCTTTGCAAGACCTATCTGCATTATCCAGGCGTGTCACAAGACCCGGCGACAGAAAGTTGGCGAGGTGATGGCAATAAATCCTCTTGCGCTATGTCAACTTATTTTGGGATCAACGAATGGTGGGCGATGGCAATAAGTCCCCAATGTTTTTACCAGGTGTTATCCCTGCACACCGTCTTAGGGGCAATGACAATAAGTCCACATTGGGTCCATCCAGGAGCATGGGCACGGGTTTCGTTCCCCAGAACCATCCGAGCATCATCAGCATCATCAGCATACCAGCATTCCTACAACTTGACATTATTTCATTTTTTCTTTTAGGTAGCGAACGCCTTAGAACCGCTTGACATTTATTTAATTATTTCATTTTCGCTTTTAGGTAGTCAACGCCTTAGAATCGCTTGACATTATTTTATTTTCACTTTTAGGTAGTCAACGCCTTAGAATCGTTTGGCATCATTTCATTTCACTCATAGGTTGTCAGCGCCTTAGAACAGATTGACACCATCTGGATGCAGGGTTTATGATCCAAAATTTTGGGGTATCACTCAGGCATCAGCTAGACTTTTCAGATTCATTGCATAGTCTAGTTGACAGGGGGCAATCTATTATACCCAAAATTTCACCCCCCCCCCGGTTTAGGGTTTGTTAAGCTTTAGTGTTGTGAGAAGCACTTTGGTCAAATGGTGGTGATTCCTGGTCCAATCGGCGCGTTCTGGAGCATTAGGGGCAGTTCAGTCATCCTCGGGGGTATTTTCATAATGTTTGAGGCCCTTAGGACCTCCTATAGGCTTTCTCTCTCCTCGTAAGAAGGGTCAAATCAATTCAAAATTCATTAAAATTTTATCCCATGATAGAAGATGACATTTTGGACATTAAGGTGTTGGAATTTTGATTTTTTGAATTTCCAATAATTTTCTAGCAATTCTGATTGAATCTGACGAGAAATTGAATTTTAAAATATACCAATATTCAAAAAACTTGATTCCACCTCAAAAAATCATAATTCTCATCCTTGACACGAGGCTAAAATTTCTTAGTCAGATTCTTTTAGGAAACCACTTAATTAAACTTGGGAAAAATCTCATTTTACTAGATTTTTTCTATCTTTAAGAAAGTCTATATAAAGGAGCAAATCTCTTCATAAAATCAGAATCACATAAGCTCGTAGAACCTTAGGAAATCAAAACTCTCTTCCATAGCCAGCCTCTCACGTTTTTGCACTTTCAAGCACCAAAACAATACTGGAATTCTTCTCAAATCCACACTTCCACACAATTTTCAACTCCCAACATCGTTCTACCATCAAATAGTGGCTAAATCATCACCAAAACGTGAGGAATACCTTATTCCATCAATAATCAATAGTCAGAAGCTGGGTTCAAACTCAATCCAGAATCGAGATCAACGAAGCTCCCGATGAATCCGGACGTGAAGAATCATTGTGAATTCGAATGTAAAACAGGTCGGAATCTCACTTTTCCGACTCTCCACGACATTACTAATCTTATTTCAAAATTTGGGCTCTAACCGAGTCTTTTCAACTTCTGTATTGCTATTTGTTTTCGCTTCTGCCTTATTACTTATTTGTTAAGTTGCGTGGTTAATTGGACTTCAAACTGTGAATATTTAATTACTAACATCTTGGAAATCTTTCAGGCTAAGTGTGCATACTTTTTTAGCCGAAAACACCGTCGGGAACCACCAATAACCAACTGTCCGTGGGTGGTCCATGACCTCGGACCCATGGTCCGGGACTACAAACGGGTTGCCCGTGGCCACAGACGACCCACGGACGGTGGCAAGATTTCTTATATTTTTTATTTCTCAAACTTTATAGTTTTTAACAGTCCATGTCCGGGCCCACGGACACCCTGTCCGTGGCCCCGGACTTTTCAAGTTTACGTTTTTATTTTAGTTCTGTTTTCATAATCATGTAATTCAATTAGGGTCTGTGGTCTCGGACATTAGGTCTGTGGCTACGGAACATAATTCAAATTTGACCTAATTTTGCCTCCGAAACCCTAGTTTAGGCACTTTTAATTTTTACTTTAATTTTTTGTCAAAAAATGTTAAAATTTTTTAAAAAAAATCAGAAGCACGCACTTAGGTTAAAATGACTCGTAAAAAGCAGTAATTAAGCTAAGTAGAGAAAAATTACTTCGAGGGTAATGAAAGTAATTGAACCCTTAATTAAGTTGAATATCAAGCCCCCGAACCCGACTCTTCTTTCCTAACTTAATTTAGGTTAAAATTAGGTGGTGACTCGTAATGAGGTTCCAGTGAGCTAACTTAGGATTTAATAATTAGTGTTACATGACATAGATATTAATCTTAGGTTATAAGTGGACCTAGAACCCGGTTAGACCCCAATCAACTCTAATCTGCATAGGGTAGTGGTTCAAAAATCGAGGCTCACAGTGGCTTAGGTTGCAAGCGCACTCGGTTCACGACATGGGCCCAACCAGTCGGGTACCTATCTAGGAGAGCTCACGCTTGAACTTCTAGCACACACAATAAGTCAGGAACTGCACGAAGATATCTTTTATGCTTCAGGGGTAAATCAAAGACAAAACCTGCAAGAAGATTGACATATCTATGCAGACTCACATAGTCACTCTGTCAACTAGCACACGACAAGAATATAACTCATTAATGTGCAAATGGACAAGATAAGTAAAGGGCTACTTATCATAACAATTACATAGCCATAATGAAGACTAAAGCAACATTAATGAGCATTTAATGAGCCAGACAGGATCAGACAAGTGGAGCACACAAGTGGTGCTCGACCAATAGAGAGAGCTGCCGCCGATATGTCTAGTAGCAAGGGAACACATGTTCTGACAACTCTAGATTAAGTTGAAGCCTCTCTACATTACTAGTATGGTTGTTTGTGATAGGACGAAAGTAGAATAAACTCCTTGACTTTACAAGCTTATAAGTCGGTAGTTACATCCTAACTAACCATATATATACTTGCATTTATTTCGTGTGAAAACAAGCCTTTACAAGAGAGAAGAATATAGAGATAATCATGACAAGTGTGAGTCAGACTTAAGTGTGTGTAAAGGCTAGAGAATGGGTAATCTGGTTAGGATTGGAGTTGTGTGACAACACTCTGTAAGTTGGTTGACTGATCAGTCGGGGAGCGGTTAGGGAATCGTAGGCCAGCAGTCAGGAGATGGTAGAGGACTTTGGGATAAAGTCCTAATCTTTCTTGGAGTCCGTGTGTGAGGGCGAGGGAGAATAAGTGAATTCCTTTGTGTAGATTCTCAATTGAAATGGAGTTGCTAGTTTAAGTTTATCCTGTGTCTTTCCTTAACCAACAAAGTTTATTTGGGTCCACGATACGTCCACGATCAATCGGGGACGCATCAGGAGCGCTAGCTAGTTTCAATTGGTATTAGAGTGGGTCTCTTCTAGAAAGCTAACTGCTTTGAAAGACGATTAAAATGTCTCACACAAGCGTACTAGCGTTAGAAGAAGGTTCTGCACCAAACCGACCACCACTTTTCAATGGAGATAACTACACTCGGTTGAAAGAATAAAATGGACTTTCATATCAAGTCTGATGATCCAAGGATGTGAAGGGTTATATCACAAGGTGAATTTACCATCGAAAATTCTCAAAGACAATACATATATGCTGACAGCATGACGGATGATCAAATCAAGAAGTTGGTATTCAATGCTCGAGCCGTAAGGATTCTACATTGTGCACTACCACCTAAACAATATTCCAAAATAGCCTCAGCTAAAACAGCTCAAGAGATTTGAAAACTCTTGAAGTCATGTATGAAAGGAATGATGAGTTAAAAAAGACTTGCATTGAGTTGCTGCTCACACATTGGGAGCTATTCAAGAAGGAAGAAAAGGAGAGCATTTCTGAAGTGCATACAAGGTTCATCCTGATGATCAACGAAATGTTGGTACTTGGAAGAACTATCTCGAACAAGGATCAAATTTGGAAGTTCCTCTGATCTCTTCTTGCCTCCTTCGATAGTAAAGTCAATGCCATACAAGAAGTCCATAATATATCTAAGATGTCTTTGGCGGACATGTTAGGTTCCCGAATGGCGTTTGAAATAAAACTATAACAACGAAACTTAGAAAACTCAACAAAAGAAAAAGGGAAAGACATAGCCCTTAAGTAGCTGAAAACTCTGAGACAGAAGAAGACAATGACGAGATGGTCCACTATGCTAAGAGGTACTTTTGAATGTTCATAAGAAACAACATGAGGGATGGAAGAGAGCCTAAGGAGACCGATGATCATCGCCAAAAGAACAATGACATGTGTTTTGGGTTCTCAAAGCATGGGCATCATATCAAGGACTGCCCTCAACAATCCCGAGAGGACAACGACTAGGTCAGGAAGCCTGTTCGATGGTCATTCAATAAAGGGCCAAGGAAAGAAGCGCTTGTTGTTGCATGGGGAACTTAGAGCTAAGCGACAGCGATCAAAGCGTATGTGATTCCTGTGAGGTTAAGAAGGCTGACCTATGCCTTGAGGAAGTTTTCTTGATGGCGCAAGATAAAGACACGTCAGAATCTGAAGAAGAAGATCAAAACAAGGTAAAACTACTAAACTTAGAAAGAGAATTCTAAAGGCTAAACGTCATGGGCTTAGAAAATTTTCTCTTATACTAGTTGATCAACAAAAGGCATTGGAAAATGAAAACAAAGAACTTTTGGAAGAAAATGAAATAGTGTGGAGAAAACTCAGATAAGGATAAGGTAGAAATATATGATGGCTGATAAGTGTCTAAATGAGCATGTTTTATAGGTGTATTTCATATATAAATTAGCACTTTTCTTGCTCATTTCTCCACTTCGGTTAGTTTTCCTCTAGTATGTTTTATTATTTATCTCACAAAATTATTGGTAAACATGAGGAAAACCAAGCTGGGAGCAAAGTACACGAGAGACGAACGCGTAGGCGCAAACGGCTCAGAAAAACGGAGTCCAAACGAAGAATCTAGAGCCGGTGGAAGAAATAAGGCATGTCCTCCTGATAAGATGCGGACAAGACACAAGTGACCTCCTGATAAGAGGCGGACAAGGCATAGCAACCTCCTCGCGGACAAGACATAGGCAACCTCCTGATAAGAGGCGGACAAGACATAGGCAACCTCCTAATAAGAGGGGACAAGGCATAGCAACCTCCTGAAGACCACGCGGACGCTCCACTCTTGTCCGCCACTTAACTAGCGGACGGCACACAGGCTACCGCCTCGCGGACGCTCACTCTTGTCCGCCACTTACACAGGCGGACAAACAAGAGGAGACCGCCACTTAATGGGCGGTTATGCAGGCGGACTCAAGGCTGATTACAGTCGCGACCAGTTTCTTCTTCGCGCAGTCGTCGTCTTCAACTTGACTCCGTTATCTATCTACTCCCGCACCGCCTACCATAAATCTCTCACGCATCCAGCTCTCTGTCCCCTGCAATCAATGAACTAATTAATGAGAGCAATCAATGCTCAATCACGTACGGATCTGCCTCTCCTCAATTCTCTATATAAACCCAACACCATTACTGCTCAAACACAGAACGTACGACCACAGTCTGAAGAAATCAAATAAACACCACACTCCATTCTCTTCCAATTAATTCCTCCCGTAACACCACACTTCTTCATCTTTTATTTATTCTCACCATTACACCACATTCACGTACGTACTCAAACACTCAAACAGAAGCAGTATTTTACAAAGAGAGAAAAGAGGCAGGCGAGTGCAGACCGTTATTCGCAGGCAGTTCCTGAGTAATGAATATTTCAGTCTCTACTCTGTTTTATTTCTGTCAATGTCTGAGTAATCTATAATTGTGCTTAGGATGGGTGTTTAACCCAAAATAACTCAGCGTATTTATAATACCGAGTTTGCTTATAAATATTGTTTTGTCTCTCTCTATTATTAATGTTTAAGAACTGATCATTTTTACTCATTTACGGTTTCTCTAATTTCAATGATTTTGTAAAATTAGAGAATAGATCACAAAGAGAGACAAACGTTGGATATTATTCTCCTTGATTAGCAGATAAAATCCATCGCTGTTATAAAAGAATTCTCACTTAAAGCTAATTAATGATTTAGACTTTTCAGATTGTAAGAAGTTTAATGAATTAATAAGAGCTGTCCTTATCTATGATTTGAAAGGCCACAAGATAAAATTCTTAACAGACAAATAAGAGCAAACTAGGATTATAATATTATCTGAGTTATATTCGGGCGATTACACCTTCCTTAGCACATTTTTCCATCCACTTAATTCACAACTGTTTTAACTGTTTTTATATCTGTATTAATTCAACAAACAAATCAAGCTTGCCTCCGGCTAAACCCCCTTTTACAGTTTTTATTAACTACCTAAACTAGGATAATTGAACAATCCCTTGTGGATACGACACTTGTTTTACTACTACGAATAGGTACACTTGCCTATAGTTTGTTATAAATCTATATATATTAAGTGTAGTTATCCCAACAATGGCACTCATGAAATTGCAAATCGACTATAGTGAGATTCTTTCTGCTCATGAAAAGATGAAATTAGGAAAACAACCAGAACTAGATGAATTGATTGCTGCACTTAGCTCAAAAGAAAAAGAACTAGCAATTGTAAAAAAAACATGCAAAGCTAGAAGTTGTTTGTAGGACACCCATGTGAAAAAACAAACGACAGGTCGCGTATCAGTCAGGGACTAGTCGTAGAGGTTCCTTCCTCTGTGCAGAGAACCTGGTCGTTATGAAGCCAAATGCTATAAAACTATATTCATGAGGCATTGGTAACTTCAGAAGATAGGACTAAAATAGGTAGTCAAGAATGATTTTAAACAATGATTGATGGTGGAAAGGGGTCCAACCATTTTGTGGACCCTAACCCATAACACTAACTTGTTAAGTGCATAATCGAGTGGGAATGGCCCCTGCCGGTACATCGACAGTGGGTGCTATAAACACATGACAGGAGACAAGATGAAGTTCTTCTCACTCGAACCAAGAAGCCAAGGAACTGTTTCTTTCGGCGACAACAAGAAAGGAAAAATCATCGGTGAAGGTAAGGTTGGTTTTACCTCAGATTATGTCATAGATAATGTCATTTTAGTTAATGGTCTAAGATTCAATTTGCTCAGCGTATCTCAAATAGGTGACAAAGGCAATTCAGTTCCCGTCTATTTTACACATTGTACATAGTAAGTCAGGACAATGGCAAAGAGTTGCTAATGGGAAAAGGTGGAAATTTTTTTATGTAACTAGTTTGGAGAATATGGACAGTCCAAACATTCAATGCTTAACTACTTCAATAGATGACTCCACACTATGCACAAAAGACTGGGCATGTTAGCATTTTCTTATTAAGAAAACTTGTCAAGAAACGGTTGGTAAGAGGTCTCCTTGAGATTACAGAGTGTGAGACCAATCTTTGTGATGATTGTGTTAGAAGCAAGCAAACTAAGCCTTATTTCTACTCAAATAACTTAGTAAGTACATCTAAGCCACTTGAATTACTTCACATGGACTTATGTGGACCTATGAGAATCAAAAGTTTTGGAGGATATTGGTATGTGTTTGTAATTTTCGATGATTACTCACGATTTGTTTGGACATTGTTTATTACTTCCAAAGACGAAGCCTTTGAGAAATTCCAAGTCTTTGCAGGAAAAGTCCAAGTACAACTCAACCACAAAATTGTGGCTTTTCGGTCTGATCTTGGGTCGGAGTTTGAGAATCAATAATTCATGGATATGTGTAAACAATATGGAATCAATCACACATATTCAGCACTAAGGACACCCTAACAAAATGGGGTAGTTGAGCGTAAGAACAGAACACTAGAAGAGGTAGCCAGGGCCATGCTATTGAGGAGTAGTCTTCCTCAGGTCTTCTGGACAGAACCTGTTGTGACTGCATGCTACATTAAATAGAACGCTTATACGACCTATCCTTAATTAAAAACAATATGAGCTAATAAAGGGAAGAAAACCAAACATAAGTCACTTCAGAATCTTTGGTTGTAAATGTTATGTCCACAACAATGAAAAGAATCCCTTTGGAAAATTTGATGCCAAAAGTTATATGGCCATCTTCCTTGGGTACCCTGAAAGAAGACGGGCATACAAAGTCTACAACAAAAAGACATTAAATGTGGAAGAAAGTGTACATGTGGTATTTGATGAGGCTGATGCTCATAAGGTCAAGAAATCTGAAGAAGATGAAGAACTTGGATTTGATCTAGCTGATCAAGATCACATAGATAATCCCAAAGATGAATCACCAACCATGGGAAACCCGCCCGACAGGTCAGCGATAGGTCAATACAGGTCAATGAAGAGATCAATGATATCAAAGATCCTATATCACCATCAACCATCCACCAATCTCGTACTCTATACAAAAATCATCCAGGTTTTAAGACTCAAGAAGGAAAAGACATGGTACTCAAGCTTGAAAAAGCTCTTTACGGGCTCAAACAAGCTCCAAGATCATGGTATGACCGTCTATCCTCCTATCTTTTAGAAAACCAATTCAAGAGGAAAGTTGGATAAAACCTTGTGTGTTTATAACAACAAAATGGACTTCTTAATTGTGCAAGTATATTGAAGATATAATTTTAAAGCCTCTGATGAGAAATATTGCAAGATGTTTGAAGCCTTGACGAAAAAGGAATTTGAGATGAGTAATTTAGGAGAATTGAAGTTCTTCTTAGGACTTCAAGTCAAGCAAGATGATGAAGGGACGATCATATCCCAGCAAAGTATGTGAAGGATTTACTAAACATATTTGGAATAGAGGCATGCAAAGCATTTGACACACCTATGGCAGTTGGCACAAAAATGGGCATCAGGATTGGTGACCAACCGGTCGACCATCGATCATACAGGGAGTTGATTGGTTCTCTACTCTATTCAACTGCTAGTAGATCTGACATTATGTATAGTGTTTGTATATGTGCCAGGTTTCAAGCAGATCCAAGAGAAAGTCACCACACAGCCATAAAAAGAATTCTACGTTACCTCAGAGGGACCATGAACCTTGGTCTCGTTTATCCTAAACTCACCAACTGTAATATTATAGGTTTTTTAGATGCTGAATTTGGAGGATCTATCACCGATAGAAAAAGCACGTCAAGGATAGTATTCTATGTTGGATCATGTTTGATCGCAGGGTTTAAAGAAACAACAAAGTGTAGCCACCTCAACTGCTGAATCTGAATACAAAGCCACGACAAGTTGTTGTGCTCAACTCTTATGGCTCAAACAGCAAATTGGTGATTATGGAGTCAAGACAGGTACGTTGCCAATTATGTGTGATAATACAAGTGCCATCTCTATTTCCAAAAATCTTGTGTGTTGTTCTCGTACCAAACATAATGACATTAGACATCATTTTCTTAGAGATTGTTATGGAAAGGAATTAGTTGGTTTAAAGTACATTTCCACTGAAGACCAACTAGCTGACATTTTTCTAAGCCATTAAGTAGAGAAAGATTCAACAAGATTTTTCTTGATCTAGGAATGATATTCATTAAACATGATTAGGCTGTCTTTTACTTCCCACAATCGGTCACCGACACGTGAGCATCACCTTTAAACCAGTCATTTAGTAGTCAACGAACCGCTAAATGCATGGTAATTATGTCAAACGACTACTTAAAACAGATATGTCCACATTTCCACAAAAGTAAGGTTAGTATAGGGAGTGTGCAACGGATAGAAATGGGAAAAATGCAACGGATCGATGACAACCATCACGACCGCTGCCCGTTATAGCTGTTGGGACATGTCAGCAAGAGGACGAGGAGCAGTCGCCGACCGTTACTCGATAATTGTAAAAGGGCGACGTAAGTCTTGCTATTGTCACACCATTGTCCTCAATGTCTCTAATCTCCTTAAGCATTCAAAGCGATTTCTATTCTCTCTACGAACACTCTGGTGATCTTAGTGCAAAGAACCCTTGCCTCACAGCCACTATAAGGATTCTCTAGCAAAAAGTTCGTAAATTCTAGAAAATCCTTCGATCCACCATGGCACAAAAAACCGCTCTCCGCTCAAAGAACAAAGCTGTCCTCAAGGAAGCTTCGTCAGTGCAAGTGGCCGACATGCGGCCGATAGAACCACACAAAGAATCACCGCTCCCTCGCCTGTCCAAAGAATTAGAAGATCAACTTGTGCGCAGGGTAACAGATGAATGCGAGTTGCAACATGAAGAGTTAAACAATATAAGCCTTTACTTTCCTAAACATCACCACTTAATCCAAACAGAAATTCTCAAACCCAAAATACTACCAACTCCTACTTCTACCGAAAATCCAAACATGTCTTCTCTTGCTCCTTCCCCAAAATCACCCCCAAACATTCCAAAGCGAAAAATCCAAAAGTCCCTAAAAACCAAGACCTCTTCACTGCTACAACAAGTCGCGTAACTCGTGCAACTCGTGCCTCTAAACAAGCCATAACCCAATAAGAAACTTCACAAAAAAACCCACTCCACACCTGAAGGAGCAACTCATAATTTGCACTTCACCGAAGACTAGGAAGCCACTCCCTCAGCGGTCGTAGAAGCTGTTAATCGACATATAGAAGAAGCAGAAGTGCAAAGTGACGAAAAGTCACAACATGAGGCCATAGTATAAGAAAGACGTTAGGAAGAGAATATAATGGTGCCTGACTCAGAAGAATAATCTAGGCTTATCAACGTATTTGGGGAACCAGTCGTTGCTAGGTCCCCAATAACTCTAGAGACCAGATAGGGAGGTGTTAGCTATACTGAATCCTCACCAATCCTACCAACGGCCGAGCAACGACAACAATCAGAGAAAGCGAAGGGCAAAGGAAAGATGACCCCTTCTCCACATGCTAAGGAGCATGACGATCTCGTTCAAGCCAAGAAGGCAATTACAAAATCTCAACCACAATAGTCATTGAAGCATATCACGAAGCTCAAGGAGCTAGACTCATCCTTGATCAAGGCTAAAAATGTCAATGACATGTCTGGCCCCATCTTACTAAAGACGGTAGACCTAAAATGGATGGAGAAGATGGGTCTAGGAGAGATCCAGGAGTTGTTGGAATACCATGGATGGGTGGACTTCTTCCAAGAGGCCATTATCGTCTATACAAAGCTGCAAAGAGCACATGCGCCATCTTGGTCCACTTTAAAGTGACGACGATGACTACATTATCTCAAGGGTTCAAGGCGTAGAAATCAACATCTCCAAGTCTTGGATCTCCGAATCTTTCAGCCTAGAGCCTGAAGAACTGGTCGCTCCAAAAGAGACAACTTAGAATGATCTAGGACACCTCGGAGGAAAAATGGTCAATCTGCTCAATAGAGGTGCGACAATGAAGAAATTCCATGTAGCAGAGATGTCCATACCAGACAAGGTGCTCTTCAGTCTGCTCACCCACAACAGCACCCCATGGAACCAACGCATTCACATCGTCTACGTAAGAGATGTGAGGTTGCTTTATGTGATCAAGACCAATGAGATGCTTGATCTCTCAGCTATGATTCTGCTCACCATAGAGAAGAGTAGGTACATCAAACAAGGTCTAGTACATGGAGGAGTGGTGACCAAGGTGCTACAACAAAACGGAATGAACACTGACAGGTTCCACGAGTGCGCGTGCACTGCTCAGAACAGTAAAATGTGAATCAATACGAATAGAGATCAGTTGGTGGCTGCTTAGAAGCCAACCAAGAGTCAAGACTCAAGGTTAGAGCCTCGCCCAACCGTAAGAGCATTAAGCCTCAAGAAGAAGCGAAGTTTTTTACCGTTCCACTACAGGTCGGGGACCAGTCTAGATACTTCAGCTAGGGAGGTTCTAAAAAGGGTGAGAGTTACTCTCACTGCTGTGCAGGCCGTCTCCAGAGAACCAAGTGTTCATCACATGGTTCAAGGAGCTATAGACTTTATAGACTCCCACCTCTAGCCTGAGTGTTCTTTGTCTCCTAGTGACATAAGTGGAAGCCATGAGAACAATTAGTTTGTAGATTAGACTTTTCTTTCCTTTAAAGTTTTTTTCACCAATGACTATCTATTTCTCATAAGTTCTTTTGATATGAATGAAATGCAAACTGTTTCTTTGTTGACTTGAATGATCAGACCATTGGTTACATAATACTTTATTGTATTGGCTACTTCTTCTTTGATTAAAAATAACAAAATGATCAGAGATATTTAGTCCCATCCATTCCACTAATACTATCTCCTAACTTGAAACCTAAAAGCCTACAAACATAGCCCACAAGACGTTGCATCTCATTTATTGCCACTCACCGTGCAGTCATAGAGCATATCCTTAACTATCTACAAATACTTGCTCAGCTCATTCATCACTCACGATCATCATTTTCTATCTTACAAAATGGCACAAACACCACAAAGCTCCTATAGCTCAAATGAGAACACAATCCATTCCACCATTCCCAAACTCATGTTCACAAAACATCCAAAGAAATACGTCGCCCAAAGCTATGTCCAACCCATCTCTGACTCATTCCCAGCTTGCTCAAGAACCTCAAGTGTCACTCCCTCTCATACTAGGACTCCTCACTGCATGAAGTTCACAGTAGATTTTGAGGAGTCAAATCTTTCCACCATAGCTGAATCACCTTTGTTCGATTCCACCATAACTAAAAAGCCTTGGATTAAAGCCTATTTTTTGAAGGATGAACCGTATGGCCTAGATTTCCTTTAATGGGATCACTAAACATGTCACTCTATCTAGATTATCTCGATCATGCTTGTAGTTTATACTCTATGGAATGTTATGGCCTTTACAATCTCTTATGTCGTGTAGTTGCTCCTTATTTTTGCTGTACGGCAAAGAGGGAAAGAAAAGATATGTACATGTGTTAGTATGACTATTTTCCTTGCGTTATTTACAACCTAGTGAAGAACTTTATACTATGGTGATAGTATAAATAAAAGTTGCTATCTTTGTTATTCAAATCTTTAAACCTTTAACAAACACAAGGGAATCCTTCTTAGGGGGTTTGGCGGGTGATTTTTCAGTATGAGGGGGGGTCAATCTAAATATGGGCTGAGTGAGAAGCCTAGATCCTAGAAAATGTCATTCTGTGGAGGGTGAAAACCCGTTATTATGGCATCCCTCAAATACCTACTACATCTTCTATCTTTCCCATAAATCTTATGGGGAATGCTAGTGAGCACTACACCCACTCTCAATGGGCTCCACGCGGACTTATGCCCTAAGGGTGGAAATTAACTAGAGTCGCCACCTAGTTTGACCTAAGGCACTAGGAAGGGGGGAAGGGTTCTAAGAACTGCTAATTGACTCTGATGATTTGTTGCCAATGGATAGGACTTATCTGATCATACTAGATATTCTGTGTGGGTTCGCACTAGGTTACACCCCTTAGAACTGGCAACGACCACAACTTTGGATTGGTGCCCGAGGAAGCCTCGGTCTCCAATTGTCGGGATTGCCTTCTTTCAAAACCTTACTAGAGAGATTCAATTGAAGCAAAAGGATATGATCCAGTATGGGCTGTGGAATGGATGATTTTGAAGAGTTGAAGGAATAGGCAGGTCTCGAAGAAGTTTGTTTGAGTGTAGAGAGGTTTCGGTTGTTTTTGAGGGGTTTGAGATTGTTTCGAATCTCGCAGGGCTAAGAAGATGCTGGAAGTTTTATGGAGTGAACGGGCATTTTGGTCATTTTATGAAGTTGAGGGGTGTTCGAATCATTTGGTGAAGTTGAGGATTTTTTTCGGGTTTGTGAAATTCAGCTTTTGGAGTGGTCTGATTTTTGAGGTGTTATAGGAAGTCAAAGGTATTGAAAAGGAGTTCGGGTTTTTAGGATGATGGAGTATAAAGGAGGACATTTAGTTTACTGGTGTTCGGGTTTTGAAGGCGTTTCAGATTTAAAATGGCTAAGGTTGTTCGGGAGCATTCGAAAATTGGAGGTCCTATATGACTTAGAGTTTGTTTAGAGAAGGATTAAGAAGTGTTTATATGACTTAAGGCTCTAATGGGAGGGTTGAATTTGTTTACTCAAAATTATATCTCTTAAAGTTTTTTAAAACCAAAAAATCATTTTTGTTGTAAAAGGGCGCATAATCCCGAGGGGGTACACTATGTACCCCCTCGAACACGACACTTAATTAATGGTAAGTGCTGAGGCTCGAAAGACGGGGCAATGAATTTATGTCGAAATATAGAGTTTAGAGAGAAGTATCATGAATGTGATACTCTCAGTCAAACCCTAATAACGTCTCTAACTCCCGGGTTTTAAAACGTTAAAAGCCGAAAATACTGAAATCAAGTGGAAGGAAGTTAGACGTTTCTAAAATCCCGGCTGCAGCTAGCAAGGTCGTTACTTCCCTAGCACCCTGCCTTGAAAAAATCTATGCTGCAATTAGGGGAAGTTTTTCACCCTAATGCCCCGCCTAAAGCGATCCATACTATGACAAGGGAAATTACGACCTCAATACCCCGCCTCGGACTTTATTTTTGGAAGGGAGACAAGTGACATCTAACTAGGAAGAAAACATTTCAAAGGTGTTAGACATTTCTTGTTCCCCGAAAACGGTTTTATTTTGGATTTAAAAAGTAAGTTAGAAAACTTCTGAAGTTGTTCTGAATTCTCGAAGAGGAAACACTGATTTTAAGAAATGTTTTAGGAGAAATTTTTTTGTATATGTGAGAAGAACTTTCTACGTTTTGAAAAGAGTTTTCTGTTATGTGAGAAGAGTTTTTCTTTAAAAATCCACAAAATAGTTTCTTTGAAAACTTGATGAAATTTGAATAAAATGATTCTTTGAAACTTTTAAGAAGATTTTTGAATTTTTCAAATTTGTATGGGATTTACAAATTGAGTATGGATTGGATTAAATGAATTTGGGTTTGACTCAAACTTGGCTGAATGAATTGGGTTTGAATTGGACTTGTTTTGAAAGAATTCGGTTTGAATTGGACTGGAGTCCGGTTTGGATTGAGGTCAAGTTTGAATTGGATCGAGGTTTAGGCTTGAATTTGATAGAAGTTCGGGTTGGATCAAAGTTGGGAGTTGGACAAGGTTCGGTCAAGGTCAAAGTTCGAATCAAAGGTCAAAGTTTAGGTCAAGATTAGATTCTTGTGGACTTGCATTGATTTTTGTGGACTTGGTTTGATTTTTATGGACTTGGTTGGGTCAAAGTTCGGGCCAAAGTCAAAGTTTTAGGTCAAACTTGGGTTTGGTCAAAGTCTCAGATCAAACTTGGGTTTGGTCAATGTTCAGGTTTGGTCAAAGTTGGGAGTTGGAGAAGGTTCGGGTCAAAGGTTCGCTTAACTCGGGTTTTTAGTAGACTTGATTAGGATCAAGGAATCCTTGGACTTGACATATTTTTGTGGAATTGGGTCGGTCTTGTGGGTTTTGGGCTAGGCTTGGATTGGGCATGGGCCGATCTCGTGGGCTTTTAGTCCGATTTTGAATTGGGCTTAGGCCGGATTTGGATTGGGCGTGGGCCGATCTTGTGGGCTTTAGTCTGATTTCGAACTGGGCTTAGGCCGGGTTTGGATTCGGCGTGGGTTGATCTTGTGGCCTTTGGGCCTTGACTTGGGTCTGTGGGAAACGGGCTAATCTAATTGGCTTTGGGCTGACCCGGATTGGGCTTTGTGCTGATTTTATGGACTTTGGCTGACTTTGTGGGTTTTGGGCCTAAGTGGGTTAGTTATTGGGCCATGTGGGTTCGGGTTTGTGGACTTTGGGCCTTGACTTGGGTTTTGGACCGGACTTGGGTAATGGGCTGGACAGGGTATGGGGCCGAACTGGGTATTGGGCTGGATCTGTGGGCTTTTAGGCCGGATCTGAGGGCCTTTGTCAGTTGGGGGTTCTCCCATTTTTTTATTTGGATTATGAGCTTGGATGGAAAATTTTTGGCTTGGGATGATTTCTTTTTTTCTTTTTTGAAACAAAATTTTGAAATTATAAGAAGAAATCAGATTGGAAATGAATTTACCACTTAAGAAAAAATATTGGGATTTATATTTACAAAATGATTATGGAAAATGCGAGACAATTTTGAATTTTGAGGATGGAGGACGAGAAGGTGAAGTGTTAGTGACAAAATTTTGAGTAAAGAGTTTGAAGGTCTGAGATGGAAATAGGATTGGTATTTACACATATACATAATTTAGGTGCATTTAGGGTTTAGGGTGTCACCACCACGAGATAGGCCAATGGTCTATCATGCCAGGGGAACACCGCCTCTATCCTAAAGGAATCATTATTTGTTTATAAATAAATGTGTGCTTTAAGGTTTAGGATGTCAGCACCATGAGATAGGCCAATGGTCTATCATGCAAGGTGTACCCCACTATCCTAATGGCTTGGACCTATAGAGTTATTTTAACTAAGGCTTAGTTAAAATAAGCATCAAATAAAACATTACAACATAACAGATAGAAGACAGGAAAATAATACATGTGTCATGGAGCTGCAAAATGGAAGAATAGAAATCCAATAATGAATAACAATCAAATTGACAGAAATGGCCAAACAAACTTAAAGGAGATATTTCTATTTACGGCCTTTAGAGACTAATGAGAGTTCAAACCTACAGATTAAAAGCAAAGAGCATAATTCCATTGAAATTGATGACAAGAGTTAACTAAAGGTAAGAACTAGGTTGAACGACACAGATTCAATAGCGGATGACTATTATGTACATGGTGAAGTGAACCAAATCATCAGACTAGCAAGATTCTATAGAAACACTAATTAATCTCTAGAAATCAATTTGTGTTTTTCTTCTCTTCTGTTTTTTTTTCTATCCTCTCATGACCGAACGAAGTCTGTATAGAGCAGGCAGGGAGGAAAAACGATAGAAAGTAGCTGAAACTACCACGGTCTGACCAAGTTGGAGAGAACTGCACTAAACCTTTTATTCCTTCTACTTTATTCAGTCAACCCTTTTTGTTTAAACCAAATTCGAGAGTTAACAGATTCCGAAGGCAACAGGCAAACTTCTGAAGACTACATGATGAATCCTAGCTAGGTGCTAACCACTCAGGACTGAACAGTAACCCAGGATTACACCAATAATGCCAAACACATTTACTCCCTTTCTATGCCCTTAGGCTTCTAGCTAGTTAACGCTAAGAATTTGAGACTAGGCAATTTCACACGATTCACCCATTCATGAACATACACTGCAGTTATAAAGTAAATCGATACCGCATCAGCAACCATCATCACGCTTAAAAAAAACTAGCAGAATGAACTCATGTACGAGCATTTTTATCAGTTTTTAACAGGCCCAAATAAATTGACAGGGAATGACTGTGTTACTTATGAGTTTGAATCTAACATAAGAGCAATTGAATATCAACGAGCATTTGTGAAGTATAAGTTGGCAAACAAATCATGGCCAATGATAAGCAGCAATCAGAGAAGAATATGGGCAGTAGAAAGGAAATGGTGTACCAGGGAAACAATGATACTCTCCTGAAAAGAAAGGAAAAGAACAACACACAGAATGAAGATCTTGGATTAGATTCGTGAGCATATTCAGTGGAGTAAACATTCAACAGAAATTTTAAACAGACAACACGATAAGACACGCCAGTGAATCAAGGAGCAAATGATAATTTAGGTCAGAAATAGATACCAAAGGGAAGAAGAGTACCCTCCTGCAGTAAACCATCAGAACGAAAGCAAAATACACAAGGAAATTAAAGCATTAGTCCAAGAACATAATCATAAAGAGAAACGGATGCGACCAGATGGAATGGTGCGAATGCCTACAGTAGTAGTCGAATATACCCTAGACTTCTTACAGAGGCAACAAACTTCAATTCAGAGAGACAGATCAAATTACTGAACTAGAGAATAACAACTCAAGCGTATGGTTTTTGTCGGGAGCAGCTTCAGATTGCACAGGCATTATCCAAACCGAACGTGTTATACGATTCGAAGGATATAAATACATGAATAGTGAAGAAAAATAGTAATATGACATTAAACTGAATCTCGGGGAGGTGATATCAAATTATTCAAAACCATACACAGGTACTTCCCACTCGGAACCAGATTTTCAGACAAACTAGAAGTATGCAAGGGTAAAGAGGGCTCTGGTTCTCAACCCCTTTCATTTCCCTTAACACAATGGCAAGCTTATGAGCAATAGGGTGTGTAAACGCATTGGACCAGAAGAAAACAAGCATAACCCACGTAAACTGAGAATCAAAATTCAAACTCGCATTGCATCCCAGTCATCTGTTCATGGACTGCTTTGTCCATACCAGGTTGGAAATTACTCGAGAAGTAGTAGCAGCAAAAATTTGCAGCAACAGACCACAAGTGGCACATGGGGACGAAGAGAAGCAAACTGAGGAGTGAATGAATGTTACAATCGGGATGGTTACCGGAACTACATTCGCTCCCCGCGATTAAAGGTATGCGGAAGAATAAAATGAAGAGAGAAAACGAGTCTGAATCTAAGATGGAAATTAAGTGCTTAAATTCTATGAAGTCAAGGACTACGAAACAAATTATCCGAGGCCTGCTTTTGTTTTTACCGAAAAAAACGGAAGAAAAAAGCAGTAGGAAACGGAGGTGGGTTTTACGTCGGAAGTGATTTCTCGACTGAACCACAAACGTCAACGTCATCGGTTTCAGCCCTTGGGCAAAATGCATTTGAGATAACGTGATGGGAAGGACAAAAACTAAGATTATTGAAACCAGGGAAACTTTGAGAGCTAGGGTGATGAAACTAACTTACGCTGTCGACAAGGTGATGAAGAAAAGCTACGAAGGGATTGACTACGCTCGAAGTTTCTGGTGGAACAGGGTGTTGATGGAAGAAGAATTTGTGAAGGAGGATGGCTTTTCCGGCAAACGAAGGTGGCAGAGAGAAATTCTCTGGGTCGAGTTCGAGAGAAGGAAGAAAGATAGAAAGAAGGTAGAAGTTCTATTTGAGAATATTGGGGATTGTGTACCTGGGATACTGTAGGGTTTAAGGTTGTAGTTTTATACTCCCTCCGTCCTGAATTGACCGTCCTGTTTACTTTATGGCACGTTTATCCACTTCAATATTAATCATATAAGATAAAATAATTTTATAAAACTAAATTTTGTAACATATAGTTTATCATGTAAGGAATCATATGCAAAATTTAAATTTTCAAAATTAATTTATCTTATATGTTAAAATTGAAGTCAAACGACATGTCCAAATAGTAAACAGGACGGTCAATTCAGGACGGAGGGAGTAATAGAGATATTAGGGTTTTGAGGGGAATGTCTGATTATTTCATGGGCTAATTATAAAGTGGGCTTTATTTGGTGTATAGTGACAAAACGGACCCAGAAACAAGGTTGGGCCACGTTTTGGTCCGCCTGATTAAAAAACAAAGAGCAGGCAAAACTTGCTGATGCCCAGAATCAAATTCAACACCTCTGGCACTAGTAGAAAAAATATTTTTAACCACGGTTATTTTGCCTATATACCACGGTTAGGAACTGTGGTTTATGCTCGTGTGGTATATAGAAAATTGCCTATATACCACGGTTGAAAACCGTCGTTTAAAAGAAGACTATATACCACGGCAAATCACCGTCATTTAAGACCGTTTTTGGACGCGGTCCTCACCGGTTTTAAACGACGGTTAACTTCAGAACCGTGGTATAAAGTCATTTTATACGACGGTTAAATGTCAAAACCGTGGTATATTATCTATAGAATCAAAATAAACCACGGTTTACATATAACCGTGGTTTATAGTCTATGAACTCTTTTTCAAAATCGCCGGCGATTTAGTGGCGTCGCTTCACAGATCTCAAACAGAGAAACAGAAGAGAATGAAGAGGCTATAGAACATGTATGTCCCTTGTTTACGATTTAGGGTTGCAAATAATGAGTGAAGAACTCTGGCGTAGTATGTTCCTTGTTCACGGTGGGTTGCAAAATTACCGTGAGAAGAATGAAGAATGGAGGCCATGTTCCTTGTTCGCCGGTTATGGTTGCGAAAATTGCACTGAGTGGAGATGATGTAGAGCATGTGTTCCTTGTTCTAGTTGTAAGCTGCAAAAAATACCGAAAAACAAGAGAATGAGTGAGGATGGAGCATGTTCCTTGTGCGCCGGTGAGGGTTGCAAAAATTACCGTGAACTTGTAGAGAATGAAGAAGAGTTGCAGAGCATGTTCGTCGGTTGGGTTCCAAAATTACTGTGAGGTTGAAGAGAATGAAGAAGAGTTGCAGAGCATGTTCGTCGGTTTGGGTTCCAAAATTACCGTGACATTGAAGAGAATGAAGAAGAAGAGTTGGAGATTTTCGTCGGTTTGGGTTCCAAAATTAGCGTGAGAATATAAGAGAATAGATAGAAAGAGCCGTATTAAATTTGGGCCGAAAATTAAAAATCCCGCCTAGACTATATACCACGGTTGACAAAAAAAACCGTGGTTTAATATAGTAAGATGTGCAATATAAATGACGGTTGCCTAGTGTAGACACCAAAAATTCTCACCCCTTAAAGCAAAATTCAGACAAACAAATAAATTAAGAAGGTCGTGGCCTTTCTTTTCAAACTTATTCATGTACACATATTTTAAAAAAAAAATCGATTTTCAAAGCATCCGTTTTCAAACTCGTCCCTTTTCGTTATTTTCTTACTCCACCATTTTGTTTTGATTTATTTCATGTACACGGTTCTATTTATTCGAGTATTCATTATTTTTATTTCAGTTTATGCTTTTTCTTTTTGTTAGTTGCTTATCTCATTTCATTTCATTGATATTTTTACTTGTATTTTCTTTATTGGTACTTGTTTTTTTTATTTTGTCTTTATTATTATTATCTTAGAATCATTTTCATCATTTTATGTACATTTTCACTATTATTATATTAGTATGTTTCCTTTTGTCGCTAATTCGATTAAACTTCCGCTTATCTCATTTTATTCTATTACTTGTTTATTCTACTCTGTGTACCGCTACTAGTACATATCCAATTCAATTTCCATTTTTATGGCATTCAATTGTATTTTTACCTCCATTATATTAGTACCATTTCATTATTTTATGTATAATACTTTATTACGTTTTCGTCTTCATTATCTACATTCAATAATTTTATGACTTTTTAAGAACAAAACAATTCGCCTTCATTGATAAACTCTTTCGTCTACTCAGCATTTCCGTTACAAATGCTATCGGTTTTAAAGAATTCAACCCGTTCGAGGTACCACTTATTTTATCTGACATTCATACATTGAGTTGAATGAGTAGTGCAGTATGTAAGTATGTATAGGCATGAAATGAGAGGTCTCAAGTTCAAGTCCAGTAATTACATTCTGGGCCATTTTTTTCCGTCTTCTTTTTGGTCCCTACCCGTTTTCCATCTAGCAACCAAATGAAAACCCTAACCTACTTCACTATTATATAAGGCATAGGGATCAGCAACAATACCAATGGCCGCCTTACACTCTACTTCCAAAAAAAAAACATTCGACTATTCTTCCTCATTTTCTCACCTCTACCAGACTCTTCTTCTTCAATTTTTTTTACCGTCGAACAAGGAAGATGCTCCAGCCTTCTTCAAATTCATTCTCTTACTCTCATATCATATGGCGAACAGGAGCATACGTACTCTACTCTCATTCTTTTCATTCACAGCCAACAGAAAATACATATGCTCTACCTTCATCCTCTTCATTCAAGGTGAACCAGAAGCATAAATGCCACTTCATTATCTTCTTCACGGTAAATGGCATCCCAACCCAGCAAACAAGCAGTAGCTTTGCATCTCCTCTATTCTTGTTCTTCTTCTCACGGTAACTTGCAACCCAACATGATGAGAAGGAGCATACAAGCTTTTCCTTCATTCTCAAAACTGCCAACAAGGAACATACAGCTCCCTCTTCCCCTCATCTCTTCACACCGGTAATTTTGCAACCCAACGGGAGGATAATATGCATACAGTTTCCACGCCTTTCATTCTCATCACCAACGGTAATTTCACACCCAAGCTGGAAAACCAAGAACATACGTACTCAGCCCTCGCTTCATCCTCTTCAACATGATAGTTTTCCAACCCACTGGCGAATCGGTGCGTACAAGCTCTGCGCTCTCCCATCTCTTCATAGACGACGGTATTTTGCCAAACTGACAAAACAAGAACATACGGTCCCTGCCCTCTTTTCATTTCTTTCTGGTAACTTTGTTACTCCAACTGGCGACAAGGAACACTTATGCTCTGCACCTCCTTCATGTTCTTCATTCACCAAAAATTTGTACTCCCCGCTGGCGATTAAGGAGCACACCGGCTCCATCCTTCTTCTTCAAGCCACCGGTAAAGAAGAAGCACACAGGATGCGCCCCTGTATATTTCTCCTCACCGACGGAAACTTTGCAACCTAAACTGGGAACCAAGAGTGCGCAGCTCTGCGCCTTTCTTCTGGTGTTCGAGCATACAAATCTGCATATTTCTCACGGCAATCTTCATCCTAAACTGGCGACAAGAAGCAAGCACTCCACTCTTCTCTGTTTTATACATGACGGAACGCATGCTCCTGCAAGAGAAATTTTGGATACTAAATTAGCAAGCGATGAACGCACATACACCGCCCCTGTTCATATCTTCACTCCCGGTAATATTAACCTCACCTGTTTCTTTGAGCCATTTTGACTGAATCATCCTTGTTGGACTAAACCTAGGTTGTCGGAGAAGATTTGCTGATGTTTGTTCAGTTTTGAACTATCAAATTGATTTGTCCCCGTACTTGATAATCCGATGGTGGGACTCTCACCTTGATCCCTGTGAATCTACCTTCTCGTAGGTTTAATCATTTGAGTAATATGTCAGACCAACGAGTTTAAGTTCGGTGTGTTAATCTTCCTGTGTTTCATTTGGGTGTTGGTGTTTGTTTGACCTGGTTCAGTTCTAGCCTGATTATGCTCTTCACTCTGGATTTTGGGATTCGATCTCATACCGAGATCGTACCTGTGCCATTTTTGTTTGCTGAATCTTTCCTTTCGATATATAGAAGGCCTGTTTTTCACATTCTTATTTTCTGATCTCTTGATTTAGTTCATCAATCTTGTATTCGTCGATTCAGTTCATGAAAAATTAGGCACGATTGGTATTTGTTGCGGACTAGCATCATTTGATGCTGACCCTGTTCGTGCGCCTTGACTCGTGGTTTGAGATATTACTTAGACAACATCATTTTTTTTTCAGTGTCGCTTTATATGTATTGTTGTACAGACTTTAATTCAGGGATTGGTATGCTACTACTCATTCTCGCTGGTTCGAACAACTCACTATGTTTTCTTACGTGATGTCTTGACCGAGGTACATACAACCGGACATGGATTGTGCTTTCTGACTTGGGCCTCCGCTTGCTTGACTTGGGGCTGCACTATGTTTGCCTAGCATGGACTAGACCGTGGGCTTAGCAAATTGCAGATTTTTGGTTTGCCATGCGCTTATTATTATTGTTGAGATAGGATTAAGGGATTTTGAGCACCCAATACAACTGGAGTTTACTTCCTATATGTTTGACCGAATGATAAACCAGGGGCAGGCCACCCCGTTGGTTAGTTTTCGTCACCTATGATTCGTTTTTGATTATGTTTGACGACATATTTTCATTATTGTTTACTCCTTGTGTATTAGTTTGGTTTAGGTTGATGTTAGCATGATTTCTCACTTGAAACCAATTCTTTTAATTGCAAAGTTTTGTTTGTTATGCTATTATCGTTGTCTTAACATCATCTTCGATTTTTATGGCGGCTTTGCCTTTGTTATGCTTTGTCTCTTTTGCTCCAATTGTATATTGATATCACAGGTGACCATAGAATAGCCCTTTAGATCGCCCACTTAATTCTGGACGCTTAAAGTCCAGTTTAGAAAAGCTTCTAGGTTCTGGGGATGTTCCTCACTCAAACGGGCCGTAGAGTCTGGTCGGTGGGGAATGCCCTTCCTTTATAAAAATTTCCAAACAATCCATAATTGTCGGAATAAAACTCACAATCAATGATTCGTTTCAATCAATAAAAATCCAATTCAAAACCCAAAATTCAATTCCCAATTTCAGCCCAAAAATTCAATTTCAAATCAATCCATTCCAATCCCAATTTCAATCCAATTCCAATTCAATTCTTAAACCAATCTCAATTCAATTCAGTTCTTAATTCAATTCAATTCAATCTCAGTTCCAATTCAATTTCAATTTCATTCCAAAATCAAATCAAATCGATTCATTTTCCTTCGATTACAATTCGATTCAAAAATTCATTTGATTCTAGTTCGATTAAAAAAAATCATTCAACTCCAATTCATTTAAAAATTCTTGTAATCCCAATTCGATTAAAACTCGTTTCAATTCTCAATTTGTTTTAAAATTCAATTCAAAATTCATTGCAATTCAAAAATTCATTTCAATTCAAAATTTATCTCAATTCAAAATTCATATAATTCCAATTCAATCCCAATCCAAATTCATTTCATTTTAAAATTCAATAAATCCAATTTCTAGATGCGACTTCAATCAATTTTTAATCCAATTCAATCAAATTCCAATCGAACTCCAATTCAATCTCAATTCAATTCACTTCTTAATTCAATTTGGTCCAATTCAGTTTCAATCCAATTCAATTCAAAATTCATTTCATTCCCAATTTAATGTAGAAATTCATTTCAATCCCAAATAGTTCTAAACCTCAAACTCCTCAAAATCTCAAATACCCCAAACTCCAATTATCTTATGGACTCAAATCATCTCCAAAGTTCCAATTTTCCCAAACGCTGATTGTCTCACAGACCCGAGCGTCTCACAGACTTTGTCATCCTAATGATTCGATTGCCTCACAGACCTGAGCGTCTCACAGACCCGAGTGTCTCACAGGCCCAAGCGTCTCACAGACTTCGACATCCCAAGGTTTCCAACGTCTCACAGACCCGAGCGTCTTACAGACCAACATCCCAAACCCGTAACATCTCGAAACTCCGAACCCTTCTAAATCTCAAATACCTCAAATATCTTCAAACTCCACGAACATCAAAACTCCCAAAGACCCTGAACTACGTAAGGTCTGATCTCAACAGGGAGTTGAGTACGTAGGCAACCCACACAGGGTGCGACCCCACATCAATCAAAATACCCTTTTGCACTCAGCTATCTCCCCTCCAAACAACCACTTCTAACCCTCGATCACCTCAAAAAGCCCAACCATCCCAAAAAAACCCTGAACTACGTAAGGTCTGATCTCAACAGGGAGTTGAGTACGTAGGCAACCCACACAGGTGCGACCCCACATCAATCAAATACCCTTTTGCACTCAGCTATCTCCCCTCCAAACAACCACTTCTAACCCTCGATCACCTCAAAAAGCCCAACCATCCCAAAAAAAACCTGAACTACGTAAGGTCTGATCTCAACAGGGAGTTGAGTACGTAGGCAGCCCATCTAGGGTGCGACCTCATTCCAAACAAAAAATCCCTTTCCCCTTCTAAGGTGTTCTTCATACCTCTCGAAACTCTCAAACCTTCTTCCGTTCCCACAAACTTGAAACCATCAGACTTCAAGTATTGTCTATTCACTCAACCTCAAACCTTTCCCAAATCTTCATTCCATACCCATCCGAATTCACCAATTCTTCCTCTTGGCGTTAGCTTGGCAGAAGAGCTCGCCTCATCCACTCCCTTTCTCTTTTCCTGTCCTAATCCTATCCTTGGCTTTTAAATGAATCCCTCTAATAAGGTTTTGAAAGAAGGCAATCCCGACAATTAGAGACCGAGGTTTCCTCGGGCACCAATCCGAAGTCGTGGTCGTTGCCACTTCTAAGGGGTGTAACCCAGTGCGAACCCACACAGAATCTTGGTATGACAGATAAGTCCAATCCATATCACAGAGTCAATTGACGGTTCTTAGAACCCTTTTCCTCCCTTCCTAGTTCCTTAGGTCAAACTAGGTGGCGACTCTAGTCAACTCCGCCATATAGAGGCATAAGTCCGCGTGGTGCCCATTGAGAGCGGGTGTAGTGTACAGTTGCATTCCCCTTTATGCTTTCTGGGAAAGACGGACGATTTAGTAGGTATTTGAGGGATGCCAGAATAACAGGTTTTCACCCTCCACAGAATGGCATTTTTCTAGGATCTAGGCTTCTCAGTCTGACCATATTTAGATAGACCCCCCCTCATACCGAAAAATCACCCTCCACAGAATGGCGACTCTGCTGGGGAAAACTTGAGTAAGTTTTTTCTCAAACTCAAGGAGGACTGAACTCCATTCAAAATTGTTGGGACCTCCCCCACTTCTTTCAAAACCTTCAAGAGATTCATTTCAAAGCCTTTAGGATTACTCTACTCCACACTTAGAGTGTGCTTTGTGAGGATAGTTAGGGCGAGTGTTTAGAGTTCGAAATTGTCTTTAATTACCACATGTGTGCTTTGACCTTTGCATGCTTCACTTTTGTTTACTATTGTGTGTTTACTGTCTTATGTTTACTGTCCTTCATTCATGATATAATTGCTTATTTATGGTTTTGTAAATGGGGCCTTCGTAGAAAGGAGCCAACCCATTGTTGCATCGGGTAGTTTAGGAGCATGCATTCCTCTGTGTCACCTTTACTATCTGCGGGCGGGATTAACAATTGGTCCACAATTGATTCCCTCTGAGTATGGGTCCTTCGTAGTTAAGGAGTAAACCCACGAGGTGGTATGGCCGTAGTTGTCTACACCTTGAAACAACTCAGGATCCTTTCAAACACCTTTTCGAGTCAAAGCCAGCATATAGTAAGCTATGAGCCTTCAGTGTCCAGCTGCCTTATCCGGTGTCTAGGATGGGTTTCATGGGTAGTTGCCCCCTTGTATGCCGCCTGTCTGACCACCCTTTTGCCTTACCCTGAAGATTGCATGGGCTCAGTTCTCCAGATGTCCTCTGCACCACGGGTGTCTTTAAAGCCCAATGTCGCGCTACAAATTCATAGAGGATCCCGTATTTACGGATACCCATACATGACATAGCGTAGTCAGCGAATAATTTGGACTTTAGACACACCTCATCGTGCAGACGACGAGAGACCCGTTCCCATGCAGTACTTCCCCGAGTTTCCCGAAAAGTGAGTATGTTGTGATAATCCCCGGCCGTGGCTCGTGTGACTGTATCGCTTCGGGTATCCTGACCTTTCAAACTTAAGCACTTCGGACTTTCTTGATGACGTGCCCTACAAGGCATAACAGAGATAAATCCCGAGAGATGAACAGTGAAGGAACGACGGTTCCCCCGGTGGTATGGAAGCATTGATTGACCTGGAAGGTGATTATCCCAATCATTCACACTCAGCTCCACAAAAAATCAGCCACGATTTTATTTGCATTTACATCTATGTGTGATCACGTTTCAAAAATTAACAAAAATCAGAAAATCAATCATGTCAAACACTCCAATGAAATATCTTCAAAGTCGTCCATCTCGAATGATTAAAAAAAAAGATTTTCAAACTTGTTATTTCCAAAACAGTTTTCAAAATCGGTTTCAATCAAAGTCCTCCCGAAAACAAACTTTGTCAAGCAGTTTGCGAAGAACAGATTTCAAAAATCTACTGTTTACAAATGATTTTCAAACAATGTTTCTCACAAACGTTTTTTTTTTCCAAAACTAGTTTCTAAAACATCTTTCAAAACCCGTTTTTTGCAAACGAGTTTCAAATAGCATTTCTCACAGATGTTGTTTCGAAATAACATTTGTCATAAACATGTTTCAAAACAAATGATTTAGTCCCCATGTTGTGACCCGTTATTTTTGAAGTTCAACCCACCTTCAAGAGCAGCGGTCATTACTGTGGAGCGTACTAGTCATTTCGTGTCTTTCCAAAAGTGGTGGATTTTCACAATGATTTTGTGCTCGATCATTCACCTTTCCTTTCTAAAAAATATCCCTCATTCCTTCGACGGAGCAAGTGAAGTAGAATGAAGATTGACTACGCGGATCAAGCTGAAAGCCAGAAGCGCACCAACCCGTGGAGCTAGCCGCATGATATGAAGACTGTCACCAACCGTTTAAATATAGAGTCAGAGGTGTACCAACTCGAGTCAAGCAACATGAAGACTAGCAACGACCGTTCGAGTCTGAAGCTGCTGAGGGTCAGAAGAGCACCAACCAGTTTCTCTTGATCACAATGTCACTTTGCTGCAAGAGCCCAAAGACGAGCGAGCAAACAAGAGCCCGAACTTGAGCGAATGGCCAGTCAGGAGCCCAAACATGGATGTGCAGTCAATCAGAATCTCGAAGACGAAGCAGAAGAATTCGGAAGAAGATTTTAACTCAAACTCCCCATTTAATAACTTTGAATTGATGTATAGGTTTTCCCCTAGCATTCTTTTCTCTCTTGTCAATTTCTGAATAGACTTTGTGTATAGGTTGTACATTCCCTTTCAATTTATTTAGATCAATGTGTATAGGGTTCCCCACTCCCTATTTTATTTGCGAATGACCGAGCGTCAAAATTCATATTGAGAAAATCCACCACTTCGAAAACACGTGTTTTCAAAACTGTTTTCTCCCAAAAAACTTTACTTCTTCCAGTATGCACGACTTGTTTCTTCCCATTGTCAGTCAGTTCACATTCGTTAATCACACATGAATCGTACTCATCACAGAAAAATTGCATAATCACATGTTACATTTCCAACACACCTCACACGAGCATTCATCCCATTTTTCAAGCATGCTAACATTTGTCAGATTGTTCTTTCTACAGTGATGGTCGTGTTTGCAGGTGAATAACTGTCTTTGCCTATGAGTGACGACATGATCTTCGAAGTGATAGCAAGAAATACCGGGCATTCAAGCTTTTTTCCCATTCAGCATACCATGTACATAGAGACCAACAATAAAAAAAAACATACACAAAAAAAAATCCAAAAAAAAGACTCATACATCAAAAAATCCAAAAAAAAATCATACATCCAAAAATCCAAAAAAATCATACATCCAAAAATCCAAAAAAAATCATACATCCAAAAATCCAAAAAAATCATACCTTCAAAAATCCCAGAAAAATGCAGCCAATGTCATATCAGTGGGTCACCATGCGGGAGTTGTCACTCCCTAAAAGTCCCAAGATCCCGGAGCCAATCACCAACCTGACCTCACTCGAGAATTACTTCTTCGACAACAATCACCACAACTCGACCACCTTCAGAGCCAAACATGATGGGACGAGCTTCATGAACCGCAAGCTGAATTCGGCTCAAGCGAGACTAGTCATAACCATGCCACTCATGCATTGCATCCAAAAACAAAACAAACACACAAAAAAAAACATTCAGTCAACCATCTCAATTCATCATTTTCAGCATTTCATGCATCCTATACATGGTAATTCCATATTACCACAATACATCGCATGGTAGATAATTGCATTTGCATACTCCCATATCAAAACGACATCTTCGGGAAAATCATGAGAGATTGATTGAACAGAGTGCGTGAACCCCTTAACTCTCGACCCGTCAATGAGTACAAGGGTCCAATCAAAATCAGCACCACAAACCAAGTGAGTAGTGTGCGAAGAGCGGTATTTTCCTTTGAATTTCAAATGAATGTTTTGGACAATCCATTGAGCGACGAGGGAAGATAGAGCGAGTCCACAGAGGTAAAACCACGAGCGACTTGTGCTTTCCTTCAGCACATGGAGAGGCACAATTCATAGTGATATCTGTGTCGATAAACGAGATACGAACTATGATTCATGCAATGATCCGAGAATAGTAAGAAAACAATCATTGACTAATGAGAATGACGAGGCACTTAGGAATAAAAATCCCCACAAAACCAAAAAGCTTTGACTGCCCTGTACATAATCCCTTAGTGAGCCCCGTTGAGCCTTTCACGATAAACCTTTTTACTCTGAACTCCACAACATGCCAACCCACGTACATATACTTACTTACCCTTGCAATAGAGGATCTCAAAGGAGCCAGAGCCATGGTCTCTCCCACACCATCTTTCACAAAAACAACAAATGAAATGTTTGAAGAAATTAGTGAGTCAATGAAACTCCAAAGTCAGACACCAAGAAAGAACACCAAAAATGTCCAAGAAGATCAATGAGTCAATGCAACTCAAAAGCTGAAAGCCAAAATACAAAGGAAAGAATGCTTGAGAAATTCGATGAGCCAAATGCAATTTCAGAGGACAAAAAATGAGAAGAAAGTCCAAACCGTACACCAGAAGAGACAAGGAGGAGAAGTCCAGATCAAGACTAGTGATGTCTCGCAGAAACCAATAAAAGGTTATCAAAAACCCGTCTTATCATTCCACCCATGGCGAAGGTGAAACATATCCTCTATTGCACAAAAGCTCCACAACTTCCAAATAAATCCTCCAGTCCCATGTGACATACATCATACCCCTCAGCCCCGTTATAACCCAATAAAAGACCTCTGACTCTTTAGTTGATGAGCGTTAACTGAAAAGTATCGGATCTGAAACATGAATCATAAGCTTCATACTTGTTATCAACATGTCCCGTCATCCCAAAGGGACCATGAGCGGAAGAGTGTGACCTTACCCCACAAGGTCTTTCGAGTGCGAGTGACTCTTTGATCGAAGCACCAAATCATAAACAGCTAACCCCATTGCAATTGAGGAATTTGTAAGGATCGGAAAGTCCAGAACCTCGAAAGGAATTCTAAGGAAAATACTGCTCCGAGCGTCGACAATATCATCACACCATTAGCACACACGGCCATACTCACGAGAGATTAACCCATATCCCTCCATGAGAGGAAAGTGATTCACGCATTCGAGTTCAATAATCACTCAAGATCGAACCGAAGATGTCCTATATTCGTAATCCTTGTATTAACAGAGATAGGACCGTACCCTCTCTCCAAAAACTGCATATGTATTTGGCATCATGTTTTGCACCCAGTGTTTGCATGCATCATAGGCACTTCATCATTAACATCTGACTGGTAAGAACTTTGCCTAGTCTCGTTGAAAGTCGACTTCAGTTGCAGTTTTTTGAAGCGCAACTCCCGATTCAAAGAAGTCAAAGCTGGAGCCATCCCAAGGCCATGCCAAAATCATCCAAGAGCCCTTCGAGAGCCATGCAGAAACCACACCGAAGCCATGAGAGGACCGTAGCTGGAGCCATCCACTATCATACTCGAGCCTCATTGGCACCTCTCTCAAAGCCAAGTTAGAGTCATACGGGAGCCATCATCCGACATTGAAACCATCCTTGGAACTACACAGGGGTCATCCCAACAGTCCGAGAACAATACGCGAGCCACCTCAAATCCATATCAAAGCCATTTCGTCACCAGGGCCTTGCCTACAGAATATCGAACTACGTATGGTCTGATCTCAATATGGAATTGAGTACGTAGGCAGCCCGTTCAGGGTGCGACCACATCAAAGGCGAAAACTTCCCCTTTTTCCCTCGGTGTCATCAAAGTGAACCAACCAAAGCATCGTCATGCTCAATCAGCACAAGGTCATCCCGGAGCCATCCATGGAAATCCTAGAACCATGACGGGAACTCCCAACAAAGTCATGCAACTATGTTTCATCATTCACTCGTTAAAAACCATTCACTCCCTACAAAGTCCACAACAAATCCCGTCAAACAACAATAAATTCATCATCGGAGCCATCAAACCACCCTGAAAAAAAAAATCTCAAGGCAAATCAAAGCCCACAAACTGCCACAAAATCACCAACCATGTCAAACCCACCAACCATCTCGAGACCATTGGTCACACCGGAGCCATCAGTGCATACCGGAGCCATCGGTGCATACCAGAGCCATCAAACGCATGCTGGAGCCATCTCAGATCCTTGAAGCCATGCCGGAGCCACCGGAGCCATCACGAAGTTTTGATGCAACTCTAGAGCCATCTGCTCACACTTAAATCTACACCCACAAACAGGGAGTTTAATTCAATTAATACATTGGTTAATCACCTCACATCACATATCGTCTGCATATACCCACAAAATTTGCTCACTATCCGACGCATCTTCACACCTGCTAGGCAGCTATTGCGCTACTAGTACGGTCGCCTTTCATTTTACACCCGCTAGACAGCTATTGCGCTACTAGTGCGGTCGAATTTTTCATTTTACACCCGCTAGACAGCTATTGCGCTACTAGTGCGGTCGAATCTTTTGTTTTACACCTGCTAGACAGCTATTACGCTACTAGTACGGTCGCCTTTCGTTTTACACCTACTAGACAGCTACTGCGCTACTAGTACGGTCGCCTTTCATTTTACACCCGCTAGACAGCTATTGCGCTACTAGTGCGGTCGAATCTTTTGTTTTACACCTGCTAGACAGCTATTACGCTACTAGTACGGTCGCCTTTCATTTTACACCCGCTAGACAGCTATTGCGCTACTAGTGCGGTCGAATCTTTTGTTTTACACCTGCTAGACAGCTATTACGCTACTAGTACGGTCGCCTTTCGTTTTACACCTACTAGACAGCTATTGCGCTACTAGTACGGTCGCCTTTCATTTTACACCCGCTAGGCAGCTATTACGCTACTAGTGCGGTCCCGTCATTTTTCCTCCACTAGGCAGCTATTACGCTACTAGTGCGAGATCGTTCACTTCATAACCCGCTAGGCAGCTATTACGCTACTAGTGCGGTCCCGCCTTTTTTCCTCCACTAGGCAGCTATTACGCTACTAGTGCGAGATCGTTAACTTCATAACCAGCTAGGCAGCTATTACGCTACTAGTGCGGTCCCGCCGTTTTTCCTCCACTAGGAAGCTATTACGCTACTAGTGCGAGATCGTTCATTTCATAACCCACTAGGCAGCTATTACGCTACTAGTGCGGTCCCGTTGTTTTTTCCTTCACTAGGCAGCTATTACGCTACTAGTGCAAGATCGTTTCACACCCACCTGCTAGGCAGCTATTACGCTACTAGTACGGTACACAATGAAAATTATTATAGGCTCATCATAAGTCCTATAGCTAGATGTCAAGAGGTCTAGTTGAGGCTCGTCATAAGTCCTCGTACTTTCAATTGCATTATAGGCTCGTCATAAGTCCTATAGCTAGATGTCAAGAGGTCTAGTTGAGGCTCGTCATAAGTCCTCGTGCAACCCAACCAATCTAATTGTTAGTATCATAGGCTCGTCATAAGTCCTATGGCTAGATATCAAGAGGTCTAGTTGAGGCTCGTCATAAGTCCTCGTACTTTCAATTGCATTATAGGCTTGTCATAAGTCCTATAGCTAGATGTCAAGAGGTCTAGTTGAGGCTCATCATAAGTCCTCGTGCAACCCAACCAATCTAATTGTTAGTATCATAGGCTCGTCATAAGTCCTATGGCTAGATATCAAGAGGTCTAGTTGAGGCTCGTCATAAGTCCTCGTACTTTCAATTGCATTATAGGCTCGTCATAAGTCCTATAGCTAGATGTCAAGAGGTCTAGTTGAGGCTCGTCATAAGTCCTCGTGTAACCCAACCAATCTAATTGTTAGTATCATAGGCTCGCCATAAGTCCTATGGCTAGATATCAAGAGGTCTAGTTGAGGCTCGTCATAAGTCCTCGTACTTTTAATTGCATTGTAGGCTCGTCATAAGTCCTATAGCTAGATGTCAAGAGGTCTAGTTGAGGCTCGTCATAAGTCCTCGTGCACCCAAACCAACCCATTGTTAGTATTCTAGGCTCGTCATAAGTCCTAGGGTTAGATGTCAAGAGGTCTAACTAAGGCTCGTCATAAGTTCGTACTTTCAATCGTATTCATACACTCATAGTCGCATCCTAATGCACCACAAACCATGTGAGAATTTTTGGCGCCCTCTCAACCTTGATCCAATTCTGCAAACCTTGCAGAATTGAATCAAGGGGAGCCATCTGTAGACACCAAAAATTCTCACCCCTTAAAGCAAAATTCAGACAAACAAATAAATTAAGAAGGTCGTGGCCTTTCTTTTCAAACTTATTCATGTACACATATTTAAAAAAAAATCGATTTTCAAAGCATCCGTTTTCAAACTCGTCCCTTTTCGTTATTTACTTACTCCACCATTTTGTTTTGATTTATTTCATGTACACGGTTCTATTTATTCGAGTATTCATTATTTTTATTTCAGTTTATGCTTTTTTTTGTTAGTTGCTTATCTCATTTCATTTCATTGATATTTTTACTTGTATTTTCTTTATTGGTACTTGTTTTTTTATTTTGTCTTTATTATTATCTTAGAATCATTTTCATCATTTTATGTACATTTTCACTATTATTATATTAGTATGTTTCCTTTTGTCGCTAATTCGATTAAACTTCCGCTTATCTCATTTTATTCTATTACTTGTTTATTCTACTCTGTGTACCGCTACTAGTACATATCCAATTCAATTTCCATTTTTATGGCATTCAATTGTATTTTTACCTCCATTATATTAGTACCATTTCATTATTTTATGTATAATACTTTATTACTTTTCGTCTTCATTATCTACATTCAATAATTTTATGACTTTTTAAGAACAAAACAATTCGCCTTCATTGATAAACTCTTTCGTCTACTCAGCGTTTCCGTTACAAATGCTATCGGTTTTAAAGAATTCAACCCGTTCGAGGTACCACTTATTTTATCTGACATTCATACATTGAGTTGAATGAGTAGTGCAGTATGTAAGTATGTATAGGCATGAAATGAGAGGTCTCAAGTTCAAGTCCAGTAATTACATTCTGGGCCATTTTTTTTCCGTCTTCTTTTTGGTCCCTACCCGTTTTCCATCTAGCAACCAAATGAAAACCCTAACCTACTTCACTATTATATAAGGCATAGGGATCAAACAATACCATGGCCGCCTTACACTCTACTTCCAAAAAAAAACATTCGACTATTCTTCCTCATTTTCTCACCTGTACCAGACTCTTCTTCTTAAATTTTTTTTTACCGTCGAACAAGGAAAGATGCTCCAGCCTTCTTCAAATTCATTCTCTTCCTCTCATATGGCGAACAGGAGCATACGTACTCTACTCTCATTCTTTTCATTCACAGCCAACAGAAAACATACATATGCTCTACCTTCTCATCCTCTTCATTCAAGGTGAACCAGAAGCATAAATGCCACTTCATTATCTTCTTCACGGTAAATGGCATCCCAACCCAGCAAACAAGCAGTAGCTTTGCATCTCCCTCTATTCTTGTTCTTCTTCTCACGGTAACTTGCAACCCAACATGATGAGAAGGAGCATACAAGCTTTTCCTTCATTCTCAAAACTGCCAACAAGGAACATACAGCTCCCTCTTCCCCTCATCTCTTCACACCGGTAATTTTGCAACCCAACGGGAGGATAATATGCATACAGTTTCCACGCCTTTCATTCTCATCACCAACGGTAATTTCACACCCAAGCTGGAAAACCAAGAACATACGTACTCAGCCCTCGCTTCATCCTCTTCAACATGATAGTTTTCCAACCCACTGGCGAATCGGTGCGTACAAGCTCTGCGCTCTCCCATCTCTTCATAGACGGCGGTATTTTGCCAAACTGACAAAACAAGAACATACGGTCCCTGCCCTCTTTCATTTCTTTCTCACGGTAACTTTGTTACTCCAACTGGCGACAAGGAACACTTATGCTCTGCACCTCCTTCATGTTCTTCATTCACCAAAATTTGTACTCCCCGCTGGCGATTAAGGAGCACACCGGCTCCATCCTTCTTCTTCAAGCCACCGGTAAAGAAGAAGCACACAGGATGCGCCCCTGTATATTTCTCCTCACCGACGGAAACTTTGCAACCTAAACTAGGAACCAAGAGTGCGCAGCTCTGCGCCTTTCTTCTGGTGTTCGAGCATACAAATCTGCATATTTCTCACGGCAATTCATCTAAACTGGCGACAAGAAGCAAGCACTCCACTCTTCTCTGTTTTATACATGACGGAACACATGCTCCTGCAAGAGAAATTCTGGATACTAAATTAGCAAGCGATGAACGCACATACACCGCCCTGTTCATACTCTTCACTCCCGGTAATATTAACCTCACCTGTTTCTTTGAGCCATTTTGACTGAGTCATCCTTGTTGGACTAAACCTAGGTTGTCGGAGAAGATTTGCTGATGTTTGTTCTGTTTTGAACTATCAAATTGATTTGTCCCCGTACTTGATAATCCGATGGTAGGACTCTCACCTTGATCCCTGTGAATCTACGTTCTCGTAGGTTTAATCATTTGAGTAATATGTCAGACCAACGAGTTTAAGTTCGGTGTGTTAATCTTCCTGTGTTTCATTTGGGTGTTGGGTGTTTGTTTGACCTGGTTCAGTTCTAGCCTGATTATGCTCTTCACTCTGGATTTGGGATTGGATCGATCTCATACCGAGATCGTACCTGTGCCATTTTTGTTTGCTGAATCTTTCCTTTCGATATATAGAAGGCCTGTTTTTCACATTCTTATTTTCTGATCTCTTGATTTAGTTCATCAATCTTGTATTCGTCGATTCAGTTCATGAAAAATTAGGCACGATTGGTATTGTTGCGGACTAGCATCATTTGATGCTGACCCTGTTCGTGCGCCTTGACTCGTGGTTGAGATATTACTTAGACAACATCATTTTTTTTTCAGTGTCGCTTTATATGTATTTTTGTACAGACTTTAATTCAGGGATTGGTATGCTACTACTCATTCTTGCTGGTTCGAACAACTCACCATGTTTTCTTACGTGATGTCTGACCGAGGTACATACAACCGGACATGGATTGTGCTTTCTGACTTGGGCCTCCGCTTTCTTGACTTGGGGCTGCACTATGTTTGCCTAGCATGGACTAGACCGTGGGCTTAGCAAATTGCAGATTTTTGGTTTGCCATGCGCTTATTATTATTGTTGAGATAGGATTAAGGGATTTTGAGCACCCAATACAACTAGAGTTTACTTCCTATATGTTTGACCGAATGATAAACCGGGGGCAGGCCACCCCGTTGGTTAGTTTTCGTCACCTATGATTCCTTTTTATTATGTTTGACGACATATTTTCATTATTGTTTACTCCTTGTGTATTAGTTTGGTTTAGGTTGATGTTAGCATGATTTCTCACTTGAAACCAATTCTTTTAATTGCAAAGTTTTGTTGTTATGCTATTATCGTTGTCTTAACATCATCTTCGATTTTTATGGCGGCTTTGCCTTTGTTATGCTTTGTCTTTTGCTCCAATTGTATATTGATATCATAGGTGACCATAGAATAGCCCTTTATATCGCCCACTTAATTCTGGACGCTTAAAGTCCAGTTTAGAAAAGCTTCTAGGTTCTGGGGATGTTCCTCACTCAAACGGGCCGTAGAGTCTGGTCGGTGGGAAATGCCCTTCCTTTATAAAAATTTCCAAACAATCCATAATTGTCGGAATAAAACTCACAATCAATGATTCGTTCAATAAAAATCCAATTCAAAACCCAAAATTCAATTCCCAATTTCAGCCCAAAAATTCAATTTCAAATCAATCCATTCCAATCCCAATTTCAATCCAATTCCAATTCAATTCTTAAACCAATCTCAATTCAATTCAGTTCTTAATTCAATTCAATTCAATCTCAGTTCCAATTCAATTTCAATTTCATTCCAAAATCAAATCAAATCGATTCATTTTCCTTCGATTACAATTCGATTCAAAAATTCATTTGATTCTAGTTCGATTAAAAAAAATCATTCAACTCCAATTCATTTAAAAATTCTTGTAATCCCAATTCGATTAAAACTCGTTTCAATTCTCAATTTGTTTTAAAGTTCAATTCAAAATTCATTGCAATTCAAAAATTCATTTCAATTCAAAATTTATCTCAATTCAAAATTCATATAATTCCAATTCAATCCCAATCCAAATTCATTTCATTTTCAAATTCAATAAATCCAATTTCTAGATGCGACTTCAATCAATTTTTAATCCAATTCAATCAAATTCCAATCGAACTCCAATTCAATCTCAATTCAATTCACTTCTTAATTCAATTCGGTCCAATTCAGTTTCTATCCAATTCAATTCAAAATTCATTTCATTCCCAATTCAATGTAGAAATTCATTTCAATCCTAAATAGTTCTAAACCTCAAACTCCTCAAAATCTCAAATACCCCAAACTCCAATTATCTTATGGACTCAAATCATCTCCAAAGTTCCAATTTTCCCAAACGCTGATTGTCTCACAGACCCGAGCGTCTCACAGACTTTGTCATCCTAATGATTCGATTGCCTCACAGACCTGAGCGTCTCACAGACCCGAGTGTCTCACAGGCCCAAGCGTCTCACAGACTTTGACATCCCAAGGTTTCCAACGTCTCACAGACCCGAGCGTCTTACAGACCAACATCCCAAACCCGTAACATCTCGAAACTCCGAACCCTTCTAAATCTCAAATACCTCAAATATCTTCAAACTCCACGAACATCAAAACTCCCAAAGACCCTGAACTACGTAAGGTCTGATCTCAACAGGGAGTTGAGTACGTAGGCAACCCACACAGGGTGCGACCCCACATCAATCAAATACCCTTTTGCACTCAGCTATCTCCCCTCCAAACAACCACTTCTAACCCTCGATCACCTCAAAAAGCCCAACCATCCCAAAAAAACCCTGAACTACGTAAGGTCTGATCTCAACAGGGAGTTGAGTACGTAGGCAACCCACACAGGGTGCGACCCCACATCAATCAAAATACCCTTTTGCACTCAGCTACCCTCCAAACAACCACTTCTAACCCTCGATCACCTCAAAAAGCCCAACCATCCCAAAAAAACCCTGAACTACGTAAGGTTGATCTCAACAGGGAGTTGAGTACGTAGGCAGCCCATCTAGGGTGCGACCTCATTCCAAACAAAAAATCCCTTTCCCCTTCTAAGGTGTTCTTCATACCTCTCGAAACTCTCAAACCTTCTTCCGTTCCCACAAACTTGAAACCATCAGACTTCAAGTATTGTCTATTCACTCAACCTAAACCTTTCCCAAATCTTCATTCCATACCCATCGAATTCACCAATTCTTCCTCTTGGCGTTAGCTTGGCAGAAGAGCTCGCTCATCCACTCCCTTTCTTTTTCCTGTCCTAATCCTATCCTTGGCTTTTAAATGAATCCCTCTAATCAGGTTTTGAAAGAAGGCAATCCCGACAATTAGAGACCGAGGTTTCCTCGGGCACCAATCCGAAGTCGTGGTCGTTGCCACTTCTAAGGGGTGTAACCCAGTGCGAACCCACACAGAATCTTTGGTATGACCAGATAAGTCCAATCCATATCATAGAGTCAATTGACGGTTCTTATAACGCTTTTCTCCCTTCCTAGTTCCTTAGGTCAAACTAGGTGGCGACTTAGTCAACTCCGCCATATAGAGGCATAAGTCCGCGTGGGGCCCATTGAGAGCGGGTGTAGTGTACAGTTGCATTCCCCTTTATGCTTTCTGGGAAAGACAGACGATTTAGTAGGTATTTGAGGGATGCCAGAATAACAGGTTTTCACCCTCCACAGAATGGCATTTTTCTAGGATCTAGGCTTCTCAGTCTGACCATATTTAGATAGACCCCCCCTCATACCGAAAAATCACCCTCCACACCTAGGAACCGTGGTATATAGGTACCCTATATACGACGGTTCCCAAAGAACCGTGGTATATTCACTCTGGCATGTACTATATACCACGGTTGCCCGGAAAACCGGTATATCAGAAACCTATATACGACGGTTTCCAAAAAACCATGGTATATGCACTCTGGCGTGTACCTTAAATGACGGTTCTATGAAAACCGTGGTTTATAAACTTTAAACCACGGTTTTCCTTTTAACCGTGGTTTAAACGCCGTCATTAAAAACATTTTTTCTACTAGTGTGGTATCCATCCTGCACACTCTAACCAACTAAGCAGTGACAAATTTTGGTTTCTTACCGAAACAAAAGTCTTGTTGTGAGCTGGACAAAAAATGAAGAAAATACCCCAACTCAGAGTCAAACCTAGGACCATTGGGTTATATAGAGAGTATGGTAACCGGCAATACTAAGTCAAAAATCAGCATCTTCATGAAAAAAAAAATACTAGAGTTTTAGCCCATACCGGATAATTCTTCTAAAAAACTACCATTTCAAAAAGAAAGTATGCAATAAAATGATAATGATAATGTTATGACATGAAATTATGGAATGTAACCAAAATGAGAAGTAAACCACAATGAGGTATACACGTAAAACTAACATAGTAGTAATATGCTCATAAAAATAGTAAGACGACACTAATGGCAACGGAGATAAAATGCCGGTGAGTATAATAGAAATGGAAAATGAATTAAATATGTATAAGTATCGGGATATATTAACATAAATAGAAAATAGTAACAAGAGGGTACATAAAATGATACAAATGATGATGATAAAATAATGAGTAAAATCTAGAGGGATGAGTGACATAGTAAAGATCAAAACCAAGGACATAAAATAAAGCAAGGTGATAACAAAACAGAGAAATGATTTAAAATGAAAGTAACAAAAATCAGTAGATCTTAAAATAGGTTACAATAAAAAGGCCGTGCTCCTTTTCGTAAAGGATGTGAGATCTGAAGATCTTGGTAAAGAAATCCTTTTGATCGAAAACGGGGACGACCGCCTTACTTCTAAAACATGTTTATTATTTCATTTTTTTAATCTCGTTTTAAAATTAGAACGGGTGAGAATTTTTGGTGTCTACAGGGGGAAACTCTCAAATTTTCAAATTGCCAAGTACATATAATTTTATATAGGTTTCATCATCAAAAAGGGGAAAATTGTTAAGTCAAGATCGTTTAGTTTTGATTATAGCAAAACTTGTGTTGTGTATTTAACAGGTTTGTCAAGCTTGATGATTCAGATAGACAGGCAAAAGAGTCGGGCACCTGTCTAGGAGAGCTCACGCTAGAACTTCTATCACACACAAGAAGTCGGGAACTGCACGAAGATATCTCTTATGCTTCAGGAGTAAATCAAAGACAAAGACCGCAAGAACATCGACATATCTATGCAGATCACATAATCACTATATCAACTAGCACACGACAAGAATATAACTCATTAATGTGCAAATGGACAAGATAAGTAAAGGGCTACTTATAAGAATGATTACATAGCCATAATAAAGACTAAAGGAGCATTGAATGAGCAAGACAGGATCAGACAAGTGGGGCACACAAGTGGTGGTGACCAATCGAGAGAGCTACCATCGACGTGCCCAGTAGCAAGGCGACATGTGTTCTGACAACTTCAGATCAAGTTGAAGCCTCTCTACAATACTAGTGTGGTGGTATGTGATAGGACGAAAGTAGAATAGACTCCTTGACTTTACAAGCTTATAGGAAGGTAGTTACATCCTAATTAACCATATATATGCTTGCATTTATTTCGTATGAAAGCAAGCCTGTACAAGAGAGAAGAATATAGAAATAATCAGGACAAATGGGAGTCAGACTTAAGTGTGTGTAAAGGCTAGAGAGTTGGTGAGCTGGTTAGAATTGGAGTTGTGTGACCACACTTTGTAAGTTGGTTGACTGATCAGTCGGGGAGCGGTTAGGGAATCGTAGATTGGCTGTCAGGAGAGGGTAAAGGACTTTGGGATAAAGTCCTAAACTGTCCCGGAGTCCTTGTGTGAGGGCAAGGGAGATTGAGTGAATTTCAGTGTGTAAATTCTCAATCGAAATGAAGTTTCCAGTTAAATTTATCCCGTGTCTTTCCTTAACCAACAAAGTTTAGTTGAGTTCACGATACATCCACCATCGACCGGGGACGCATCAGGAGCGCTTGCTAGTTTCACTTATGTGTGCCTAAGGTTGCTTTTGTGATGGTAGGGCATGTATGTGCCTAAGTGGAATGGTAGGAAATTTGGCTCATGACAAGCCAAAGGTTGAGTTCGTCTACACGGGTGAGTTCTACTACTCAGGTGAGTTCTGCTACTCGGGTGACTTCTGCTACTAGGGTGAGTATCTGTATCTCTAAAGAATCGGTATCTTGGGTGAGAATCTGTATCTCTAAAGAATCTATATCTTTGACTGAGAATCTGTATCTCTGAAGAATATGTATCTTAAGGTGAGAATTTGTATCTCTGGTTTATGATGAAGAGTCTCGTACAAATAAATGCAAGGTAAATTTTAAGTAAATGATTATGATGAACGTTGATTATGAAAGTGCCAAATGTGGCCACGATGAGGGTTATGAAACTGAAGTGTTTGAGGCAAAAATTTTCAAGACAAGAAATTACTGAAAAAGGTGCCAAACATGGTAGTTTATCTCCTAGGAAATGAACAAGCCACCGGTGGGGTGTGGTGTTTGATGTGGATAACTTTTGAGTGGTGATCAAGGATTATATGCGCCTGGCTGTATGATGTGAAGATAAGGGCTTGTGTGGGCCTATGTAGAGGTGGTGTGGAGGTAAAGGCTTGTGGGCCAGTGTGGTGAAGTGGTGTTTGTGTGGTTGTGGTGCTTATGCTCCAAATTGTTGTTGGTGTTGTCATGGCAATTGTTGGAACCAGCAATTGCCCCCAGTATTCTTTCCTAAAGATAATCTGAGCTAGAGTTCATGGCAATCAGTCGGGACGATCGATTGCCTCTAGTATTTTCTTTGATTAAATGTGCAAACAAGTCCTATCCTCACAAGGTCAAGGCTTATGTTTCGATGTGGTGCTTCCTAACCTACACTCGATGTGTTTGGTGTTTGCACATGTTTCTTGCTTACGGTTAAAACATATAGATCATTGAAGTTGACATTTGTTCAATTTATGCATTCGATATGTTATTTCACGTGATTGAACACACAACTACCAAGTCAGAAGTCTTTAAAGCTTATAACGTGGCCATGGGGTGTGATGAAAGACAACAAGATTATGGAGGGATTTTGAGGTATGTCGAGTAAGTAAGGGTGACCAAAGCTACAACTTCGTCTTCTCTCGGATTTACCTTCCTTGTCTTGAAGTTGTGTGACCGTTTTGATGTTGTTTTTGAGCTTTGGACCTAGAACTCTTGAAGTCATCCTTTACACCATTTCTCTTCTTTTGTCATTTGGATTTCTTCGAGGCACTTCGGATTTGCCTCTTTGTTTTTTCCCTTTTGACTTTGCCTTCAGGGTTCTTATGCTTGTCGGTTTGAGCTTTAAGAGCTGTTTTGATGTGAGCTTTGGATCCTGTGTCACCCAGGGACCATTTGCGGCTCATTTCATCATGCTGATAGCTGCATTTCTTCTTTGGACTAATGAAAATGTTATATGAGAATCAGACTCCTTGCTTCCTTTGGTCACCGGGTTGGATATTCATCACGGGCTAAACTGTTTTATGGAGCTTTGTAATATTGAAAAGGGATATGTGAAAGGATCAGCGGGGGTGCCTCGGGGTTGTGTTTGGGTTCACATGCTTTTGGCTATATGGTGCTGTACCTAGGTGCTTCGGCATTCCTGGCAGTTGTGTATCCGTTCTTTGTTACTTTTCACAGGTCTAAGCGTAAATTTACAAATTATCTCCTTCGGTCAGAGTTATGTCGTTTACCTTACCTTTGAATGTGGTCTCACCGGAGTCATGTAAAAATGACATGCTCGTTCACTCATGGTTTTACCACTCAAGACACTCTCGCGTGATTTTGACTTAGAAACTTGTTCACATATTTAAACGAAACATAAAAGATGATGAACTTAAACTCATATTGCCCCCAGAATTGATTTAGGGTTTATGACAACAATTTAAAAGAGGTGGATTTCGAACCTCTTTATGGGTTGTTTGGATGACTTGGGATAAGCTATGGGGTTTGGCAAGGCATGTTCAAAATTTTGGAAACAAAATACAAGTCTTTGCATTTCATTCCCGTGAAATGATTACTTCATGAACCATTTTCTAAAAAGAAACTTGTGGGAAACAAAATCTTTTTTACCATTTAGACTTGAAGAAGTCACCCATTTGTGAACATGAGGAAGAAGATGATTTAACAAAATCGATGCTTCTTATTAGTGGTTTGATAAAGATCATTCTTTGAAAACACTGAGTATGCATTTGAAAGATGGATATTTTAGCAAGTTTTTGCAGTAAAATCCATGTAAACCCAAAGCCTTCTATTGAATTCAAACTCTGCCGAACCGTCTGATGCGTGCATGCTGAAGACTCGAGCTCTCGACCATTGGGATGTCGCTAACATGACCAAGATAGCCTTCTTCTAAAACTCTTATTAGGCTCCGCGAAATACCTGAACAGGAACGCCTATTGGGTATGAATCTTTTACAAGCTCAATGTGAGGTGCATGGGTTGAATCGGTTTCATAAATGTGGTTTGGCAATCGGGCCTTGATGATTTCATGAATGTGGATAGGCACTCGGGTCTGGATGAATTGAAAGTGAGGCACACAGGCTAGAATGATTCATAAGTGGGTTGGCACTTGTGCTTGAAACATTTTGAGGATATGGCGTATGTGCCGGAGTGTTGTTGAGAGGTGGCACTTGGGCCGGAATGTATGAAATACCCCGGAATAATTAGGGTGAAATTACTCTAATACGATATTGAGGGCCTATTAGTGCCTAATGAATTTTGGTAAAAAGAATAAATCCAAAAGAAACAAGAAAAAATGCTAAATTGGGCGTTAAGTGACCCAAGGAGAAATACAACCTTAAAAAGGGTATTTGATGGATTTGAAAGGCTTAATAAGGCCTAAATAATATATGGGAACATTTCCCGAAGAAAACGGATCCAAATAATGTGTTAAAACGCTAATAAAGCTTTAGCGCACATTTTTCGAGAAAACCCGAAAACGTAACTTTGAGTGGTCAAACGAGCCCGTAAAAATTATAGTTCATTAAATAACTATAAATAAACATTAATGGGAGTATAATAACCAATAAAATTAAAGAAACGAGAAAATTCTGGAAAATGGGCCCGGTTAGTGAATAGTGCTAAACCGGGTAAATTATCGAGCGTTTTCTGTAAGAGACGAAAAACGCTCCAGCTGGTTTACTTATATGGGGCCGGTTTTAAAGGGGGAGCCCCTCTCTCACACACACTAAGTAAATAAAGAAAGAAAGAAAAAGGAAGGAAAAGTAAAAAAGCAAAAAAATACCTCTCTCCTCTCATTTCCCTCCTCTCTCTCTTCTTCTTTTTCCTTTCCCCACCGTGAGCCCTCTTCTTCCTCCCCCTTCTACTGGCGATTTTGAGCTTCACCAAACAGCCATGGCTTCTCCACTTGCCTCCCTTGTACAAGCTCCATTAAAACTCCAAATGCAAACTAAATTACATATTCTTCTTCCTCTCATCATCCTCTACACTTCTCTCTTGTTAAAATTCCAAAAGGATGAAGTTGACCTCCATGGGTTTTGGCCATTTAAAGTGAAAATAACACCATATTGTAGCTTGGAATCCACTCTCTCTTAAGGTAAAAATATTCAAGAAAAACTCATTTTTCTTCACCTCCTTCCTTAGGCGATTTTTGGTCTCTCTCTTACCTTGTTTCTCCTCTTGTTTTTGAGCTTAATTTCAACCCTCCAATGGTGGTGGGACTCTCCATTTGATTCATGGGTGAAAACCCTCTTGAAACTCCAAAGGTAAACCCTAACTTGGTGTTTAAGCTCTTTCTTTGGATTAGAATTTTTCTAAGGGTTAGAGGTTTGATTATATTCATTTTGTGCCTCTTAAATGTTGGGAATGGAGTTTGGCAACTCCATTGCCCATTTGACCGAATTGGAGAAGGAGATGAGGAGGAGGAGAATTGGAAAGAGACTTGAAAAAATTAAGGTAAAAATCTACCTTAAAGCTTGTTTTAAATTTCCTTAGGATTTGGATGGGTAATTAATGAACCTAAATTATGAATTGAAATCTATGTGAGAGAGTGTGTATAGTGATTTAGAGAGAATTGTGAACTTGTGTTGATTTAAGGGCCTAAGTGCCAATGCATTTGAATTTGGAGCTATAATGTTGTTTGGATAATTTTGAGGATATGTTATGTTCTCGTAGGACCCTTATGGGTGTGGCTAGATTAGGAATGAAAATTGGTGAAAATTGATGAGTGTGGATATGTTAGGTTTGTGGGGAGGTTTGGCAAAATTTAGTAGAAATAATGTGTTCTAGGTGTTGTAATGAGTAAGAACAACCTAGGGACTGAACTAGGTATTGGAAGGGACTTATTTGGATTAGCTAACCACTCTTGAGTGTATACAGGGTAGGAAAAGGAAGAGGCAAAAATCTGTAGCAAATGGGCATGGAAATGCTTTGGAAAAAGCTAGAAAAGGAACTAGTGTGCAAGACTTAGGAAATGAGAGTGGACTTGGGTTTTAGAATGGTATACATCTAGGAATGAATTGGTATAGTCATTGAATGATTTGGTAAGGTTGGTAGGAGGTAAGAACTACCAAAAGGAAATAGAAATGCACAAGTGTGCAAAATGCAGAATGTGAAAAGTGAGTTTGTTGAATTTGAGCAAGAATTCGGGGTGTGGATTAAACCAAAGATTTGGGCTAGTTTAAGGAGTGTATTGAGGTGTTTAATTATGTAGGAAACTTGTGGAAAGTTTATGGAAATATTAGGGGTGGATTAAGGGTTGATTTGGGGTTGAAAAATGACCTTAATATCAGTTTTTAGCAGGGTCCGGGACTTAGGATATTTACCAAGTCCTAGACCGCATCAAAAAAACATGCCGAGAGTAAGTGCAGGAATTGGTCCGGGCTTAAGTCCAGGACCACGTCCCGGACCAGGTGTAAATTTAAGCAGAAAGTCACCTTCTGTATTGGTTCGGCACCTTGGGTCCGGACCAGGTCCCGGACCCCCCTAAAAATGCACAGAATGTGTTTTAAAGTGCCTAGAAGATGGGGGATTGATTGGTATTGGTTTTAGGAGTTGTTTAGGAGTGTTTGTGACTTATAAAGGTCCTAAGAGGTATAAACAAGTGTTGGAAGTGGGTGAGTAAGTTAAGGAATTAAGTACACTAAGTTAAACCGAAATAATGGGATAACGGGGTAAGTACGGGAGTAGCAATCATGTACCTACCGTAACACCTTAATATTAATTGAACCATTTGACATGTAATTAGTGGTTCGAGAGTAAGACACAAGGAACAAGAGTGAACCAAGGAACGTGAGAACACCCGGTAAAGTTAACCCCGGTGAAAGGTATGATTTCCTCATGCTCTGTATCCTAACTTGGTTACCCCGATTTGTGTGCTTGTTTGATTGTGTGATCACCTAACAAGATAAATGCACGAATCGGATTGTTTGCACTTGTTGGTGCTTGTATTGTGTTGTTGCTTGGTTGTAATTTGCACCGAAGTTTGTATAATTCATGAAATGTGAATTTGAATGAATTGTTTGAGTGTTGAATGTGTATGGTAGTGCGACTCATAGTTGAGTCTTGTGTGAGTAGAGACTCGTAGGAAGAGTCGAGTGCAAACTAATAAAAGGTGGAAACACACTACAACTATCGAACCAATACACGGTAACATAAACCTACGAACTCACTAGAACGTGAGAAAGTATACGGGGGTAGTAACCTCCCGATAACGGTTAGAGAACCAAATTGATTTAATCCACACAATAATTAATAGTGGAAGTATATGAGTAACCTCTACTAGAGGACTTGATAATTGTCCAAACAATGAACCGTGAGTAACGTAAAGAATGGTAAGGGATCACCAAACCCCTTGGAAAGATAGTCGAACCCCAATGAGAGGAACCGACTAAAATAAACAATGTCACGAACTTGAGAATTCGATATGTTGGGTAAAACCTTAATTCTTGGAATGCTAGACATTGAGGAAATTCCCTAAGCCAATAGATGTTATCGAGAGAGATACTACTAGGCTAATCCTTGAGATTGTGAATTGACTCCGGAGTGGAGTTTTGGGAATTTGAGTAGTCCGGTAGAGAGCTGGATGTTGGTAGACTTGAGGAGCTATATGCTTAGCCCCTTTTGTATTTTTAAGCCCGGTGGTGGGTCTTGTGTATGACCCTTCCCGGAGGTCATGAGAATGACTTAACATTTTCCTTGAGTATTGAGTATTGCTTTGAGAACCCGGGTATTGGAGTATTGAGTTGAGTATGTGAACATTGAGAATTGAGTTGTGACTTGAGAGGCTTGAGAACTTAAGTATGAGTGCGGAATTGAGTTGAGTATTTGTAGAACTTGTTGAGTTTGTGAGTAAGAGTACCCAAGAGAGTGGATAAGACAATGAGTAATTGAGTAAGGCATAGGGAGGTAGAAACCCTCAAGCCTAAGTAAAGAACATATTAAACTAACCTGTTAATGTGTGTGTTAGTGTTTGTGTTCCTCGTTGAACCTTGAATGTGATAAAAACATATATAATGTATTGTTGTACTGCATGCTGTTTGAACTAAAATGAACCCATGCTCTCGACCAAATAGTCGGCGCACCCTTGCTAGTACGCGGGGTATGTGGAAGTCATATGCAGCAATTTTGCTGAGCCCCTAGGGGCATCGTTTTAATTTCCAGGTACAACGAAGTCATCAACCATTCAAGAGTAGGACGGGGTGTTATTGATATGGGTAGTTGGTCAAGGATTGTAATTATGTACTGTGGATTTGTAAGACCGGAAGGTTATAGATAGACTTGGGAATTGTAGATACTCAGTATAGTATAGAATGGATATTGTATTTGTGTATTAAAGAGTTGAAGTTGTATTTGCTTTCAGTATTGATCAGGGAATGGATTGTATAGTTTGGTTTGTAGTACTCGGTATATAAGACCCATCAGACCGATATTGTAAATGTTGTTGTATTTGATTTGTTGTGTTGTATTGGCCTTGGTAGTCACGTGGGTGACTAATAGCATTGTAATACCCGTCATTGGTAGTTTGATTCCGCTGCATGAGAATTGGTAAAAGAGACGGGTTAGGAGTTGATGGTTGGATTAACGGCAGGGGTGTTACAATGTATTTGGGCAAGAAATGAGGCACATAGGCCAAAACGATTTCTGAACCGCATCTAGATGTATGGGCCTGAATACCCCAAATCTGGAAGTGAGGCACATAGGCCGAAGGAAACTATATGAAGTACGAATAGGCCACTGGGTCGAGAGAGGAACTTTGAAGTCCAAGATTCATTTTGAAGTTCTTGTTGGGCCTACACGCCAGAAAAATGAATGAATCAGTTGCGCAAACTATCTTGAATTCAAATGGGCTGAAAACAAATGGTTATGATTGGGCCTACAAGATGGTACCTAGATCTAGGATTTAGTGCCAGAACCCGAATTTAAAGTTTACCTAGACTATAATGGGCCTTGGGCCGAAATGGAAAGGCCTGATTGATTTTCATGTCTTATGGATTACTTTTAGTGGATTTGTTTTTCATGAGCCTAGAACTAAATTGATAATTCAAATTGGGCCGAAAGAATAATCCCCTAAATCTAAACTTTTGGGTCATAGCCCAAATGACTCACATATTAAACCCAACAGGGCCTTTGGGCCAAACAATAAAGCTTCCAATTCCGATTAGGCTGAGTTTACGTAGGAAAGTTTCCTATCAATTTCTAAGCTTGGTAGTGGGCCGATCATACAAGCAAACAAGGCTCACACAAGTTCAGCATGTCCTCACTTGACACTTATCCAATTCGGGTATGGATCAATCCGAAGAGGTGCTTGGGGCATGAGCCTAGGTCACCGCAAAGGAATAGGGTTTGCACGCTATTCTCTTTGGGCTTCCCCACTTTTCTCATAACACCATGAGGTGTGCATCTACAGTCGGGTCTTTGAATGACCAAACTAGGCTAGGTAAGGGCACTGCCGGGAAAATGCTTGGGGCTAAAGCCCAGGTACTAAGGGTGTGGCTAGACGACTTCTTCCTCTTTTCCCCCACTTATTCACATCACCTTAAAAGGTGTGTCCCTGACAGGGGACCCTAAGACGAGTCCCGGGCTGAAATCGACTTGTGTGGACCCTCACACTCATATGATGCAAAAGTGCAAGAATTTAAATTGCACACGAAAATAAACAAACACCGTAATAAGAGCTATAAATAAACAATTTTCGAAGTTAAGCCCTCTTTTATAAAATTAAACAAGTTAATATTAAGATTTTATCCCCAACAGAGTCGCCATTCTGTGAGCATTGATTTTTTAATCCTATCCTATGTTGATTCAAGTTTATTAGGATCTGGCCGGGTTCTAGGTCCACTTATAACCTAAGCTTAATAACTGTGTCATAAAACAATATTTACTAAGTCCTAAGTTAGCTCACTGGAACTTAATTAGAGTCGCCACCTAATTTTAACCTAGATTAAATTAGGAAAGGAGAGTTCTGGTTCAGGGGCTTGGTATTTGACTTATTTAGGGTTCAATTACTTTCATTACCCCTCGAAGTCGTTTTTCCTCTAATCAGTTTATTTACGGCTTATTACGAGTCGTTTTACCCTAAGTGCGCGAACTTCTGATTTCTTTTTTTTCACATATTTTTATAGAAAATTAAAGTGAAAATTTAAATTACCTAAACTAGGGTTTTAGAGGCAGAATTAAGTCGACCTTTGTTTCCGTTCTTGGCCACGGACCTAATGTCCGAGACTATGGACCCTAGTTAACCTAATTATGTAGAAAATCAAATTTGAAAGAAATCAAATTGAAAATGGCCAGGGCCATGGACAAGGTGTCCGTGGGCCCGGACATAAAATGTCAAAACCTAAAAAAATTGAAAATTTAATTCCTGCCGCCGTCTGAAGCTGTCCTTGGCCACGAACAGGCCATCCGAGGGTATGGACGTGCCGTTCGAGGGCACGGACTAGCCACTGACGGTGGCTTTCGTGTGTTTCCCAGTGGTGTTTTTGGCTAAAAATTAAGTTATGTGCGTGTAGCTTGAGAAATTTTCAAGGTGTTAGTAATCAGAATATTTCTATTTGAAGTCGAATTAAACACGAAACTTATCTAACAAGTTATTGGGCATAAATATTAACAAACCTTAATTCAAAAGCAAGGAAAAGTCAATTTGATTAGAAATTTCGCCAAAAGTGTACTAAGATCAGGGGAGTTAGGAAATTCGGTTTCTAACCTATTTTGATTTTGAAAATTTGTTGTTCCTTCACGCCGTAATCTCTGAAAGCTTTGTTGGTGGCCAATCCAGTTCAACTTCGACCCGAGCTTCTGGACCCTTCTTCCTTGTGTTGCTAAGGACGTTTTTTCTTCTGTGTTTGTGGTTTTTGGTGTTTGAAGTCTGATGAGGAAAGACATATTGTGTTTTTAGTGGTTTCGGGGTGATTTTAGTAGAGTTTCAGTATTGATTTGAGGCTTGGGAGTGTGAAATCTTGAGGAAAAAGTTGACGGCTGTGTTTTATGACTTTTGGAATGTTCACCTCTGCCATAGGTCATTTTTGGGAAGGTTATTTTAAAGAAAGAGCAAGGCCAAATTGATAAAACAAGATTTTTATCTAAAACCCTCATTTGTGCTCTAAGAGAATCTGATTTTTCAAAATATACTATAGGTCGATAAAAATTCTGATATTATAAACAAAGATAAAGAACGTGTTTTGGGAATTTTGAGAGTTGAAATCGGGTTATTTTGATAAATAACCGATTAGATAAAATCTTTCAATCTGGAACATCCCATAATTCTTAACTTAAAATTCAAAATTACAAAATTCCAACGGGTTAGTCTCTAAAAATCTTTCTCTATCTTGTATAAAATTTCATGACATTTGAACTTGATTTCAGTATCTTCCAAAGGAGAGAGAAAATTTCAAGAATGTTTGAATTTCTATTTAAAATTTTGGGCTAAGGTTCCAAATAAAATAATTTTTGGTTCATGATAACCATGTGAGAATTTTATTTTACCTTTGGAAACCTTTTTTATTTCTATTTCGGGCCTATTTTATGTGTTAATTAGCCTATAATGAATTAAAAATAAATTTCCTAAATAAATATCATCTAGGAAATTAAGAAATGCCTTTCATAATGACATGGTATTTGAAAATTTTTTAGAGATGGTGAACAAGTCATATGAAAATAGAAAGTCCCGAGAATGTCCTTGTAAAATCCCGTCATGGTGCATTTTGACCGCTTTACCCTTGTCTTCGCATTGGTGCACTTGAGTCCATCTCGAGGGTGAAATTTTTGGGTATAACATCGGGTGAGTTCTTCTACTCGAGTGAGTCCTTCTACTTGGGTGAGTTCTTCTACTCGGGTGAGTTCTTCTACTTGGATGAGTTTCTTGTACTTGGGGGAGTTCTTCTACTCGCGCGATTTCTTCTACACGGGTGAGTTCTTCTACTCGGGGAGTTCTTCTACTGGGGTGTTCTTCTACTCAGGTTTTGGAAGATGCAAGTTTGCAATGATAACTGTCTTATGCAAATGACTGTTATGGAAACTGATTGGGGAAGTGCCAAACATGATAATACTGAGGTGTATATAGAAGTTGAAAAACGTAATCAAAGTGTTTGTTGAAACTTAATGTAACACCTCCCTCGGTAATCACGCAAATAATCTCTCACGTAGCAGTAATAAAACACGTCTCACAGCGGATCAAAAAACGGTAAAGGAAACTCACATGGGTGTTACCTACCATCCCTCGCCCATGCGAGTAATGAAGCAATATGAAATACAACAACAGAAAACGACATAAAATAAATCCCGCGGTGATAACGAGATACCGCCTATCCAACAGTCTAAGTCTCCAAAATATAACATCGACAGTGAGCGTCTAACTGTATCCCAAATACGTACAACACCAGCATCAGTAAATTGAACATCTATCTGAAATACCCCAAAATCTATTTATGAGCTTTAACACCTTAAAACATTATTTTGGTCACTTGTGAGGGTAATTCAGGAATAGAGACTTTATGGAGTATTTTTAAGGGATGAATGTGTTCCATTGGGTTCTGAATGTATTTTTTTCCATAAGTTGATTGGAAATGGTATTTTGGTAATTTTGACTAGAGGTTGACTTTGACCACCAGGGGTATTTTGGTAATTTAGCCCGGGTCAAGAAATTGGTCCACCATGGCATATAGACATGTCTAAATACCATTAGAAAACTAATGAGCGAAAATAAGTAGGTGAGAAGTTAGCTTATCTTAAAGACAATTCTTACCTTTAAAACACAAAAAGTTACTTTGCGTCCTTAAATATAAGTTTTTATTCTTGGTTAGTTACTAATGTGCTGGAAGTATTTTATTTACTCTTAATCCAGATTAGATCATCCATTTGAACAGATTTTCCACTCAACATTTAATATATACAACCTTCTTAATGCCTTCAAACATAAAAATGTCATTAATGGCATTAAAGTCATATTTTGACCGTTGGTCTTCTTTTAATTGTTTTCAAAAGCCTTCTCTCTCTTAATAAATCTAGGAAGATCAATATTCAAGTTTCCTATCCCTTTTACTGAATCAAATCCTCTTTAAACCTTAATTGGCATTATAACCTAGGACTTATTTTTTACTTTGGCATTCTTTTTCTAATTTTACAAAACTCATCTCTATTAAACCTCCTTCATGCCTTAATTGCCATAATTACCTTTGAATTTCCTTTGTCTACCCTTCAGCAATTCATTACTCCTTATTAAATCTTTAGACCTGTTATTCTGAATTACTTTCTTCTTTTTGAATTAGCCTTCACCCGATTGAGCTTTCCAACTTCCTAAAACTGTTTCAAACTCTTTTAAATTACCTAGGCATTCTCTCACCTCATTGCACTATATTAGGGATGTAAACCGATATGTTTTCTCATACACCTCAATTCATCTCCATTCTAGTTGATTAGTAATCAAAGGTGGTTCGGGAACTCTTCTAGTAGGCGTCGCCATCAAGTCCTTCCTTTTAGTGCAGAAGTTATGAGGAAACCTTCCAGGGTGCCATTTGTTCGTGTTAAGAATCGGGTTGATCTAGTAAACCACAAACAAGTTTGTGAGTTTAATCTCGTAAGGTAACCTAGACATCTAGTTGTTCTTGGGGACAACTATGCTTTCTGTAAAATGTATTGAATTATGCGTTTTATTCGCTATGATATTTTGTCATGGTTCTTATGATTCGAAAGGATAAGTGATGGATTGACATGGTAAAGGTAAAGTAATATTTGATATGGAATTGTGTGGTGACAATTGTTGTGAAATGGTTAAACTTGATGATCAAATCGGATCTTATGCTCTAGTAATCTACTCCTTTTAGTTTACGAGCTATCTGAGGGGTGTGCACACTTAAGGATGCTAGAGTGAGGTGGTGGCATCGGTGTCTCGCGGAGAGCCAGACAACAAGCTTTAGTGAATAACTGGAGTGAGGTTAAATTATTTATGATTGATGGTTAAGATTTGGTTGATAAGAAGCAAGTATGTGGTTTGGTTGTCAATACTAAATAATTCAATGGTTCCCTTTATTGATTATGAGAAAGTGGATGGATATCATATGCTGTAAGGCCATAATTCCCCGCATTTAACAGATTGTATATGGTATTTCCCGATGCTAGTGTTACTCAGCTTTGCTAACTGTTGCTTCCTTTGTGTTGTTTAAAATGTGTGGTTAAGCAGGTTACGACCAGGAGTGAGTGCAAGGGCATGGGGAGTGAACACCAAACACTAGAACATCGAATTTCTTAGGGAGAAGGCCTAAAATAAACGAGTGTCAGAGTTTGAATTTTCATTGAATTTGTAACCTTGGCGGATGCTAAGACCTTATGTTTAATTATCATAGATACTTTTATTTTGAACAGCTGTGATCAGTGTAATAAACAGGTCTTGATAAATTTATTCTAAGTATAAGTTTTAACTTGATTAAGCTTGTTCTAAATCAGAATCCATTGCCTTATAGCCTTAGCGCCTTTTAGGCGTGGCGGTAACACCCAGGTTAAATTAGTCTTCCGTTGTCTAAATAAAACTCAAAAATTTGGGGGTGTTACAAAGTGGTATCAGAGCTAAACTTGGTCTTAGAAAGGAGTTTCAAATGTCAAATGAGTAGAAACTGGTCCAGGTGAGGATGGGATGTTGGGGAACGCAGTGTGAGGACGTTTAAATTATAGTTTATGTGCTATTTTTTTCAACTATGTACTAACTTGCAGGTACAGTTGCTCAGAGCAAACATATAACGGTAAAGGATATAGTATGAGAAGTACACACCTTATAGGAAGTATGATTACAATGTTATGTGAGTATGAATTTGGAAATGCTATTCCTATGGAAACAATGATTTGGCAAGTGCACATGAGAAGGTGAGTGAAAGTAAAGTAGAAACCTTGCAACTAATCAATTCTTGATATATAATCAGTCAGGAAGGCAATGAATAACCTTGCTAATGCAATCACCCAACTGGTTCAGACTCAGTAAAATTTCTTGCAACAACAAGTCCAACGTGACCAGAAGCAAGCTGCTAGAGATCAATCTAGAGAGTTGAGGGAACAACAACTAGCTGCAAGGGACCAAGCTAGAGCTGAAAGAGAGCAACAAGCTGCTGCTGATAGGGCCGCTCGGGCGGGTGAGGATGTGGATAAAAGATAGCCAACCACAACCATTACAAATACGAGGGAGAAGAGGACCCAACAAAGCTGGAAAATTGGATTAGGGGAATGGAAAAGATTTTTGACACTGTGCAATCTCTGGCAAATAGGATGCTGCCCGGAGCTGCCTTCTACCTTAGGGGAGAAGCGGATATTTGGTGGAGAGCCGCTACAGATGGACTGATTGCTCAGCCAAACTTCGAGTGGATAGAGTTTGTAGAAGCACTTCGAGGGAAGTTCTACCCTCAGCATGTGAAAGATCAGAAACAAGATGAGTTCATGGAACTTAAACAAGGAATTATGACAGTTCCCGAATATCACAAGCAATTCTTGGAGTTGTCTCAGTTTACTGGGGACCTGAATGCTTGTGAGCCTTTTCTGGCACGACATTTTATGCAGGGACTCAGTTATAGACTACGGGAGTTTTTTAGTTCTAACCCGACTAGAACGGTACAGGAGGCTTATGAGCAAGCATGTAGCTTAAGTAAGGTACAATCAGAAAAGAAAGGGGGAAAGGAGAATAAGAGGAAATTTAAAGGTAAGGCTTCTTCTAAGCCATTTAAGAGGCCCAAGGCATACTCTGAATGGTACAACAAAGGGAAAAGCCAGGTAAGTCGCCAAGGGCCTGCGTAATATTGCCTAGATGGAAGTGAGAGGCGTTATTATTGTAAGACTTGCCAGCAAAATCATCCGGGAAAGGATTGCAAGGGAGAGCTGGTTAAGTGCCGCTATTGTGAAAAGCTTGGGCACCGTCAATTTGAATGTTATGCCAACCCTGAGTCCCTAAACTACCGTGGGCGGAGTAAGGGAAACCAATCTGGAGCTAGAATCGATGCTAGCGTGAATTACAAGGGCGGAGAGAACCGAGGGAAGAGCTACCATAACAATTTCAGTAGGGCTAGTTTGACATTTGTAAATCCCGGGAATCACACTAATAGGAATCAGATGGATGGTGAAAGAAATGGATTGAGTGGGGTAGTAAATGGTAATGGGTCTGGTGGTAGGACAGTTGGGCAAATCAATGTGTTGAGTCTAGCTGAAGACAATGAAACACCTAGAAAATCCTAGTTACAAAATATTCATTGCTCGTATTACATGCGCTTGTAGTTGTAAAAGAATAACTGGTGTGTGTTATTCTCTTTATTCATAGTAAAATCTTAGATACTAGCTATAATGTTAGAAAATATAAGCTAATTATTTTGGACCATATAATGTTTGGAAGAAAGTTAGTAGGTTCATGTCAAATGTGACATTGTAACAATGGCATGTTAAGTTTACATTAACGGTTGTAAAACGGAATTACCGGTTGTACATGTACATAGTTAGCTAGTTTAATTTCTTATCGTCACTACCTATTTAATACATTGGTATAGACAACCAAACTAGATCTTCCCTCATTATTAAATAGCCCTTATTTCCTAGTAACAACAAGCCTGGTATAGCAACTATATTTTACTGTTAACAATATTATGTTACAGCCATGTTAAATGTTACATGTTACTTGATTAAATATTTCTAACTTATATAAGCATCAACAATAATTTATTTAGTGTCTAATAATTTATTCTTGCTGTAACTACTCTTCCTAATACAAGAAGATAGCATACATATTACTAACCCAACTTATAACAATATTACCGGTTGCAAATTATTTTTGCAACAACTTACGTTTTGTCCCATGTAATCATTATAGCCGACTAATTTACATATGTAGCAGGTGACTTTGTTTAGCAATAAAAAAAAGCAATCGGTGGTATGATTAGATCAAGCCAACAAGATAAAACCAATGAGGAGTTAGCACATAATTAGCTAAGTGTCATCGCTTGTATAACCCCTTTGGGTGAAATGAAATTCTACCCCATTTCTTCTAATGTGTGTGCCGATGGCTTATTCTTCCAGTTTGGGAGCTCTCTTTTCTTGTCAACCCTCGTACACCATCTAGGTAGTAGCAGTAGAAAACTAATAATAGGTTGCTATATAGTACCGTTTTCCTTCCCATTTTATTTCCCTTGTTGTCGCTGGTTTCTTTTTCTTCAGTTGGAGTTCCTCCCTGTCTTTTTACACTCACGTACTCACCTGGTAGTAGCAGTAAGTCAACAGCTAACTACTAATAAGTTACAAAGATTACCGTGAGCAAATAAAGGTTGTTGAACCTACTGTCTTGCGCCAACCACAAGGAGGAGGAAAAATAAACTCTAGTGCTGGATGGTTTACGAGAGGTAGAAGGGTCATAACCGGTAGTAGTCTCAAGAAATTTAACAAATAATGGCTAGAAGAAATCAGGTAATTCCCATGTACAACGAGACTAACGAACATAATTTTCTTGATGGTACTTTTCAGTTTTTAGTGATGCAAATCCTTTGTTGTTTTTCTTTGGTTATGGGGATGAGTATATGCTGTTTTTTAGAGGATAAACCTTCCTAAATAACCTGTGAAATTCGTGGCTATATGTAGGGAACAAGTTAGATACGCAAGAGTAAGAAGAGTGTAACAGTAACATGTTTTATGGTTGTTTTGTTACAACCGATTTTGTGTATAAATGTACTAGTTCTATACTTCTGTTTTCTAGCTATATCATCAATTAAATAATGTTGTTTTGTTGCCTAGATGTCCAGGTTGAAGACGGTGGTAAGTGGGACAAGTTTCCCAAGCTATAGTAGCGAGCCGATTAACATATACACTTAAAAGTAATAATTTACACCATATGTATGTCTGATTGATAAGTACTTAAAAGAGGTTAGTTTTCTTGTGTTTTAGAGATTATAGAGTGTTATGCGGTGTATATGAAGCAGGTTAACAAGTGATTCAAGTATAATATAGCGAAATTCTTGGTTGGATATAATTGTACGAATCGTTACAACGGTAAATCACAAATGTCGTTAATGTGTTGTTTTTTTTTCAACGGTTGTTGTAGCTGCTTGTACTGAACTTTTGTGATGCTATAACTTGTGATTTATTTATATGGAGGCATGGGATTAGATAAGAAAGTGCTAAACCAATTGGTAAAGTGTTAATGAATTATTTACTCCTAACATTGTATTGAATTTTATTGTTATTGCTCCTACCAACGTATTGGAGCTAAGCCATCATGATCTACTCTATAGGCTGATGATCTATAGGGGTGTGCACACTTAAGGACATGGGGTGAGGTGGGTTATCTTATCTGAGGGTCCAGTGTTAGTGCTCTATGTTGAAAGACTGATTGCCTGAGGATAGTGGAAAGTATATAATGGTGAAAGAAATTGTACCTATAGTGAACTGTGGAACTCATTGCTTACTTGCTGTTATGAGTGTTTGTTTGTTATTTTGGAATATTTGTTTATGTGCTTTAAGGTAAGGTAAGTAACTAAGGTGTATTTCCTTGGTTCCATGTGTTAACCCTGTTATGAATGTGTTATTTATTATTGTGCTGTTTGGTTGTGTAAGTTTTATAAAGTTAAAACGTATTTTACAGGTTGTAGTGGGAGTTACTCAATTTACTGATTTGCAACTGCAACCTTTTCTTGTATGTATGAATTTTATGGTTGCAGATCCTTAATTCTACCTGGATGGCACTATATTGTGGAGGAGGAGGTGGTAAGCCACTTCTTGAATGTGTACCTGGTGGAGGACATCATTTTGAGGGAAAGGGTACAGGTTGTGGTAGTTAGAAAAGTAACTTGTCTTGCTCTAAGTTACCGCAGGCTACGAACACAGGCTAGGATGCGCGTTCTTCCGTAGAGGAAGGACGGAGGAGGTTTCCCAACTTTAACAGGGATCTTAGATAATATGTGTAACCGCCTCTATGTTTTTGATGTAAGCTAAAGAAGTGTTGTAAGACGTAGTCAACTTTTGGAAAGGTGTAAGAATGTGTAGTTTTTGGTGAATGTAAAAGCTAGTAAGGATGTTAGACATTTACAAGTATGTTTGTACGTGAAAGTTCTACAATAATGTATATGAATATATATATGAAGTTACAAGTTGATCAGTTGAAAGGGAAAAACTTTCAAGGATTGTTTCTTTAGCCTTAGCAATCACTAGCGAGTGGTTGTGGCGGTAGCATCCTGATTAGGAAGTTTCTAGTCTTCCGCTGTATTGTTCCGAAATTTATAAGCCTGGTTTTTGGGGTGTTACAAGTTGGTATCAGAGCCATAGGAAATAAATTAAGTTGAGAGATAAGTAAATATTGTCTGAATACTTGTGTGTGAATGTTGATTGGGTGTTTGGATGATTTGATTGTTTGTGACATGTGACTATGAATATGGGTGTGTAGAATGGTGAGCATTCCAACTCAGGGAGGGAGGCTGAAAGAGGCCAGCTTGAAACCTTATGAGAATTAGCTCTTAGTATGGGTAAGATATTAGAGAAACAAGAAGAAAGAGCTAAGGTTCCCAAGAATTTTCTAGAAGGATTACTACGATGAAACTAAGTACCTTTCCTGGAGTAGAGGACCCTGTAATTCCGGAAGATTGGATCAGAGAATTTGAAAAGGTATTTGATGTGGTGGAATGTCCTGAGATAAGAAGGTTATTGGGGCAACTTACTACTTCCGGGGAGAAGCTAATCTATGGTGGTGCTCAGAGAAAGACAGGTTGGGTGGACAACAAAATTTTGGCTGGAATGGAGTGAAAGAAGCGATGAGAAGGAGGTTTTATCCAGAGCATGTTAGAATGCAAAAATATCATGAGTTTCTTGACTTGAAGCAATTGTTAGATGATGTGAAGACATACCATTCCAAATTTGTAGAGCTGGCCAGATTTGCTGCAAAACTAGTGCCTGATGAAGCTGCCAAGGTACATGATTATAGGAGGTCTGAATTGGGGATTACAACAAGCTTTGAGTGTTATTCCAGTGCTTACCCTACAAGAAGCATATGAGAAAGCTGCGAACTTATACCGTGTGTAACAGAGAAGGAATGAGGCACAATCGATCTTAAAAAGAAAGTTTGAGTCAAATCGAGGAGGTGATAATGTGGATAAAAGAGGAAAGTATGAAGGGAATCAGAGAGGGGGTAAGAAGCTGTGGGTTAAGCCAAGTTACCATGGGCTAGGTAGCAATACAAATGATCCAAGTAAGAAGGAAAGATATTACTTCTGCAGACAATGTTCAAGAAACCATCCAGGAGTGGATTGTGAAGGAAAGCTGGTGAGGTGCTATAACTGTGGTATTTTAGGCCATAGAGCCTACGAGTGCAGAAGAAGAAAAGGAAGGTGGAGGTGGACATGGTGGGAATGGTAGTCAGGGTTCTGGGCAAGCTAACAACTAGAACACTAATAAAGGTAACAACAGTCAAGCCGGAGGGCAGAAAAATTGGTTACAATGGTACAGAAGCAACTCCAATGTCCAAGGAGGTAACCCGGGAAACAACCACAAGGCAACAGAGGAGGAATCCAAGGAAGAGGAACAACAACCAAGGCCACATAAATGTCATAAGCAAGACTGAAGCAGAACTAGATGGGAAAGTGATAACAGGTACCCTTTCAGTCCATGGTACCAATGCTAAAGTGTTATTTGATTCTGGTGCTTCATGTTCCTTTATATCCTAAAATTTGTGAAGAAAGTTGGAATTGTGCCGAATGCTAGTATTGACTTTAATGTATCTACTCCAACGGGAAAGATAGTTAAATGTGATAAAAGATTGATGGAGTGAAAATGAGTATAGGGGGTAGTAAATTCGAAGTGGATGTAGTGGAATTTGGGTTAAAAGATTTTGATATTACCTTAGGGATGGATTGGTTGAGTAAAAATAAAGGGCGAATAGATTGTGAGAAGAAAAGAGTGAGTTTGGTAGGGAACAAGGGGAAAGAGTGTCACACAAAAGTGAGGGAGTTAAAATGAGGTGAAGTTGTTTTCAACCATGAGACTGTGGAAGGATATCAGGGAGGAAAATCAAACATTCTTGTGCTATGTACGGGAGGAAAATGTTCGTGCTGCATCAGCTCAGGAGGCCGTTTTAGGAATTGAGAATCTTCCAGTAGTAAAGGACTTTCCCGATGTATTTCAAGAGGAGATTCCAGGTATGCCTCCAGATCGGGAAGTGGAATTTACAATTGATTTGGTACTAGGGACGGCACCAATTCCAAGCTCCGTATAGAATGGCGCCCAGTGAAATGCAAGAGTTGAAGGAACAACTAGGAGAACTGCTTAACAAGGGGTATATTCGACCAAGTGTGTCACCATGGGGAGCTCCGGTGTTGTTTGTTAAAAGAAAGATGGGAGCATGTGTGTGAGCCTAGGTTTTAAACCCTACCTTATGTTGATAAAGTTGATTGGGGTCTAGCCGGGTTTTAGGTCCACTTATAACCTAAGATTAATAACTATGTCATATAACAATAATTATTATAACCTAAGCAAGCTCACTGGAACCTATTATGAGTCGCCACCTAATTTTAACCTAGATCAAATTAGGAATGGAGAGTTCGGGTTCGGGGGCTTGGTATACGACTTATTTAGGGTTCCATTACTTTCATTACCCCTAGAAGTCATTTTTCCTCTACTTAGTTTATTTACGACTTATTACGAAGTCGTTTTAACCTAAGTGCGCGAGCTTCTGTTTTTTTTTGTGTTTTTAGATTTTTTTGACAGAAATAGAAATTGAAAGTTGAAATTACCTAAACTAGGGTTTCAGAGGCAGAATTAGGTCAAATTTTGTTTCCGTCCGTGACTACGGACCTAATGTCCGTACCCATGGACCCTAGTTAATCTATGTGGAAGTAAAAGTCGAATTAAACAAAAATGAAAATTTGAAAAGTCCGGGGGCCACGGACAGGATGTCCGTGGCCCGGACATTGTTTAGAAAAAACCTAAAATTTGAAAAATTTACAATCCCGCCGCCGTCCGTGGGTGTCCGTGGTCCCGGGTCATAGGTCCGAGGTCCCGGACCACCCACGGATAGGGGTTTTATGGTGGTTCCCGAAGGTGTTTTCGGCTCAAAATTTATGTAGGTGTAGCATGAAAGGTATACAAGACGTTAGTATTGAAAGATTTCAGTTTGAAGCCGAATTATGCACGAAACTTAATGAACAAGTAACAAGGCAAAAACAAAAACAATTAGCAATACAGAAGCCAAAAGGGGTTGGTTTGAACCCAAAATTTTACAGAATACTAATAAAGTCGTGGAGAGTTAGAAAAGTAGAATTGTAACATGTTTTACCTTCAAATTCGAGGGGATTCTTCACGTCGGGATTCTTCGGCGGCTCCGATGGTGCCGGTTCCGGATTGAGTTCGACCCGAGCTTCTGGTTGTTGATTGTTGAAGGTGTTCTTCACGTTTTAGAGGTGGTTTGTTGATGTTTGATGATTTTTGATGTGTTGGGATTCGGAAAACGTGTTTCGGGTTTTGATTTTGGTGAGATTTCGGTATTGTTTTTGTGCTTGAAGGTGCAAAAACGTGAAGAGAATAAGACGGCTGCCTTCTTTGAGAGTCTAGGGTCCTTGAGGTTCTGATTTGTTCATAGGATAAGGTTCCTTATACAGGCTTCCTAAAGATAGAAAAATCCGGTAAAAACCGAGATTTACCGACGTTTTAGCTCAAGGGCTTCCAAAAGGAATTTGATTATAAATTTTACACATGGGTAAAGGATGATATTTCTGATTTTTCTAAAGTGGAATCGAATTTTTTGGATATTGGGATATTTTTAAATTCAATGTCTCGTCAGATTCAATCAGAAATTGCTAGAAAATTATTGGAAATTCGAAAAAATCAAAATTCCAACGCCATTATGCTTCAAATGTCATCCTCTATCATGGGTTAAAATTTCAAAGCATTTTGAATTGATTTAACCCTTATTTGGAGGAGAGAGAAAGCCTATAGAGGGCTTAGGAGCCTTGAAAAATTACAAAATACCCCTGGAGATGACTAAGCTGTCCCTAGTACTCTGAAATGTGCCGATCGAATTGGGAACCCGCTACTATCCTATTAGTAGAGACTCTCTTCCGGGGGTTGAAATTTTGGGTATAACAGATTGACCCCCGTCAACTAGACTTTGTAACTGAAATGAAAAGGCTAGTTGATGCTTGAGTGATACCCTAAAATTTTGGATCTTAAAAGACCCCACATGCAATTGAAATCCGATAAATTGTGTCAAGCTGTTCTAAGGCGCTGACTACCTATGAGCAAAGTGGAAGGATGTCGAGCGATTTTAAGGCGTCGACCACCTAAAGTAATAATGAAGTAATGTCGGACTATTCTAAGGCACCGAGTACCTATAAGGATGATATGATGTCAAGCTATTCTAAGGCATTGACTACCTATCAGTGAATGAAGTGATATCAAGCTATTCTAAGGCATTGACTACCTATCAGTGATTGAAAATTGGTGTTGGGTCGAGTTCTTCTATTCGGGTGAGTTCTTCTACTCTGGTGAGTTCTGTTGCCCTGGTGAGTTCTGTTGCCCTGGTGAGTTATGTTGCCCTGGTGAGTTCTGCTGCTCTGGTGAATCTGGATCTTTGGCTGAGAATCTGTATCCCTTTATCTTTAGCTGAGAATCTGTATCTCTGAAGAATCTGTATCTTTGGCTGAGAATCTGTATCTTTGAAGAATCTACATCTTCGGTTGAGAATCTACATCTCTGAAGAATCTGTATCTTTGGCTGAGAATCTGCATATCTGAAGAATCTGTATCTTCGGCTGAGAATCTGTATCTCTGAAGAATCTGTATCTTCGGCAGAGAATCTGTATCTCTGAAAAATCTGTATCTTCGGCTGAGAATCTGTATCTCTGAAGAATCTGTATCTTCGGGTTGGAATGATAACGGCCTCATGTAAACGATTGTGATGAAAACTAATCGCTGGAGTGGCAACATGGCAATGATGATAAGGTGTGTGCAATCAAAATGTATGAAAGATACTTGTTCAAGACAAGAAACCATTGGAAAATGTGCCAAACATGGCAATGTTAAGGATTAAAAATTGTCCAGGGCAAGACATTGCTAGAAAGTGTGCCAAATGTGGCCATGATGAGGTTTATGAAACCGAAGTGTTTGAAGGAAATTTGTTCAAAACAAGAAATTGTTGAAAGATGTGCCAAACGTGGCAGTGTTTGAAGAAAATTCTGTTTAGTGAAAAGGAAAGTGAAATTATCATTTCCTAACTATAGACTTCGGACTTGTAGTTTATCTCCTATGAGATGAACATGCCACCGGTGGGGTATGGTGTATGATGTGAAGGTAAGGGCTTATGTGGGCCTGTGGTGTTTGATGTGCAGGTAAGGGCTTATGTGGGCCTTTGTAGTGGTGGTGTGGAGGTAAAGGCTTATATATGCCTGTGGTGGAATGGTGGTGGTGATGTTTGAGCTCTAGGTTCCAATTGGTGTTTTCATAGCAATTGTTGGAACCAACAATTTCCCCAGTATTTTTCCCTTAAGACAATCTGAGCTAGAGTTCATGGCGATCGATCGTTCAGATCGATTACCCCCAGTATTTCTTTTATTAAACGTGCGAACGAGTCTTGTCCTCACAGGGTCAAGGCTTATGTTTTTATGTGGTGCTTCCTAACCTACACTCGGCGTGATTGGTGCTTGCACTCATTCCTCACCTACGGTAACAATATCTAGACCATTGAATTCGATATTTGATGGATTTACACATTTGATTTGTTACTTTCACGTGATTGGACACGCAACTATCAAGTCGGAAGTCTTTAAAGTTTATAACATGGCCATGGGGTGTGATGAAGGACAACGAGACTATGAAGGGATATTTGAGGTATGAGGAGCTTAAGTGGGTGACCAAAGCTGCACCTTGCGTCTTCTCTCGGATTCATCTTCCTTGTCTTGAAGTCGTCTAGTTGCTTTGTGTTGACGTTGTTTTCGAGCTTCTGGACTTGGACATTTGAAGTTGTCCTTTACACCATTTCTCTTCTCTTTGTCATTTGGATTTCTTCGAGGCACTTCGGGTTTGCCTCTTTGTTTTATCCTTTCTTGACTTCGCCTTCGGGGTTCTTGTGTCTCCCAGTTTTGAGTTTTGGGAGTTGTTTGATGTGAGCTCTTTGGATCCTGTGACACTTTGGACCATTTGCGGATCACTTCATCATGCTGAAGGCGGCTTTGCTTCTCTGGACTGATGAAAACGTTATCTGAGAGTCAGGCTCCTCGCTTCCTTGGTCACCGGGTCAGTTATTCATCACGGGCTGGCTTGTTCTGTGGAGCTTTGCAATATCGAAAAGGGATATATGAAAGGCTCAGCGGGGGTGCCTAGGGTTTAATGTCAGGGTTCACAAGCTTTTGGCTATGTGGTGCTGTACCTAGGCGCTTCGTCATTCCTGATAGTTGTGTATCCGCTCTTTGTTACTTTTCGTAGGTCTAAGAGTAAATTTACAAATTATCTCCTTTGGTCGGAGTTATGCCGTTTACCTTACCTTTGAATGTGGTCTCGCCGGAGTCGTGTAAAATGATCGTTCACTCAGTTCACTCACTGTTTTTCGCTCAAGTCACTCTCGTGAATTCTCACTCTGAGACCTGTTCGCATATTTAAACGAAAGGTGAAAGATGACGAACTTAAACTCAGATTGCCCCCAGTATTAATCCAGGGTTTATAGCAACAATTTGACAAATGTAGACTTGAACCGCTTCATGGGTTGTTTGGATGTTTTGGGGTGAGTAGTGGTGTTTGTTGGACATGTTCATCTTTTTAGAACAAAAGACAAGTTGTTTGTTCAGTTGCCAAGAAATGACCGTTTCATGAACATTAGTTTTAAGAAATGTTTGCTAATGAGCAAGATGATTTGGTTGAAGATGCAAGGTGAACAAACACATTTCTTTTATTATCATTTTTGTGATTAAACTGAAAAAAGCCGAAAAACTGAAATTTTAAATCTAACTTCATTAAAATAGAAATGTGAAAAACTTCCCACAAAAAATGAAAAGAGTAAACAAAACACTACTAGACTTTTGCCTATTCAACAAACTGGAGTCCTTGCTCGATAAGGTCTTCGATCTTGTGCTTCAATGTTCTGCAGTCGTCAGTACCGTGTCCTGGTAGTTGATGAAACTGGCATAACTGATGGAGATGTTCCCCGACTTGGGTGATCCCAGGATTAGGTGTGAGAGGCTATAGTAAGTCTAGCTCTTGTAGCTTCACGAGTGCTTGACTGAGTGGCCGACCAATGTCGGTAAACTGTCTCGGTGCAGAGAACCTCTTGGATCAGGGTGAGGCCTTGATGCTCTGCTTTGCAGCACTGGGTTTTTGTATGGTGCCCACTTGTATGAAACTTGAGCTGCTTTGGCCGGTCCTGACTTAAAGGTCTCGATACTCACACCCTGGGCTTTGGGTTGTCCCAGCTTCAGCTCGCCTTTGTGAATCTTTTCTTCCATGACTCTTACCTGTCCCATCAGCATGTCGAAATTAGGGAAGTATGTGCAACTCAGCTCGTTGTTGTATTGTCTCTGCATATTGTCCATAATCATTCGAATTTTTTCTTGCTCATCCATTTTTGTGGGCATAGCAGCGGCCTTCATCCTCCACCGTTTGATAAAGTCAGACATTGATTCACTGTTTCCCTGCCGGGTACTGGCAAGGTCGGACCTGGTGACTTCAAGAATCTTAGCATACTCGAAATGGTGCGGGAAAGCCTCACAAACCTCTTCATAGGTTTTGGTGTTCATCCTCTGAGTCAAGTACCAACATTGAGGTATTTCATCGAGATAACGGGCGAAAACCTTGACCTTCTGCATGTCGTTCAACCTGAGGATGGACATTTCCTTATCGAACATCGCCAGATGGACATGCGGGTCCGAGGATCCCTTGTATAGAGCAAGTGTGGGTAGCTTCAACTTTATAGGGAGATTAACCTCGGGGTACTATTCCATAGAGAAGTAATCGAAACTGGCTGGCTTGCTAGCTTTTTCCATGTGCTCGATCCTTTTCAGGGCCTTCCTTAATTCTTCAGTTAGTTGGCGGTCCGGGACAACTTGCCCTACAAAATCTTTGTGCATCCTGGGCCTCAACAGAGTTAACTTCGATGTAGTCACACTCGTTCCCAGAGTCAGCAATCTTTCTAGAAATGTTTTCCCTGATGACCAACCTCAAGGTAATTGATTTTGCTTTTCAGCTCTTTGATGATGGTGACATACTTAGCCTCCATGTCATTAGTTGTGGACCTATGTTTCTGCTCCATGGCATCAAAGGCAGCCATGTACCTTTGCTCTAAGGCTGCAAACTGGGCCTCCATGCTGACTGGGTTTCCTCCTTCTGCCATACTTGGGATTCGGGCTTATCTGTTGGAAAACAAAAGTGGATTGAGCTAAAATTCTGGGCCATGAAGAAGTTTTAGGTAAAAACTTGTTTGGGCTGCAAGAAAAGCATATGAGCTAGAATGTTTCGAAGATTGTGGGTAGGCACTGAGGCCTGAAATGAGTTGGAAGGGAGGTACATGGGCCGGAATGATTTATGAGCTGTGAACTGGTGCCTAGGCTGAAATGTTTGAAGAGCGTGGTTCTTGAGCTGGAATGTTCTGAGA